>JAFFSR010000360.1:5625000-6017500 GCA_017163975.1 Anastatus disparis | reverse complement strand
AACGTACCGTCTGTCCATATTAAGTCTAATGTCCTCTGTCAATTTAAGTAGAGCAGTCTGAGTGCTGTGGCCAGCTCTAAAACCAGTCTGATAAGCACCCAGTAACCGTCTAGTTGTCAAGTAATTATACAACTGATCATAAACAAGGCGCTCAAGAACCTTGGACATAAAAGACAACAAAGAGATGAGTCGTATATCACCCATAGTGCGCGGGGAAAAGACCTTGTTGATCGTAGTGACCAGCGAAGTCTTCCAACCAGAAGGAAGAACGCACTCTCGCAGCGAATCATTATAAATGTGACAGAGCTGAGGGCCAATGACAGGAAAAGCAGATTTTATGATAGATTGGGGGATAGCGTCAAATCCTCTAGCCTGAGAGTCAGAACGTCTAATAGCCATTCCAACCTCATCCAAAGTAACAGCATTGAATTTGAACAAGGGCATGAAAGGTTCATCTACAGATAAAGACTGTAAGTAAGCAGAAATAGAAGGTACCAAAGGATCAAACGCGACCCCACCAAAGTATTTATTGAGTTCATCAATAGAAAAAGTATGACCTGATCTATCACCACTAAAGCATATACCAAGGTTCCTGAGCTCCTTCCAGATCAGTCGAGAGTCAGTGATACCAGATAGTCTGTCATGATAGTAGAGCAGTTTAGCCGATTCAATGCGCTCATGTGCCTGATCACGAGCAACCCTGTAGCAAAGTAAATCAGCATGTAGTCTTGAGCGTTTATATCGTCTGTACAGCCGATCCCTCTCTCGTATCAGATGATGATGTTCAGCAGTAAACCACAGTCGACGACGGCCCCCCTGACGGACCCTCCTGAGAGGCACAAATAGTGCAACTGCCTCATTCAGATGGTGATAGAGACATTCAAGGCGATCTGACAGGGAGGAATCACCAACACACACGGAACGATTCAGTGAACGAAAGTAATCAAGGAGAACAGCATCATCAACGGAACTGTAATCACGAAAGCTAAAGTCATTGAGCAAAGGCTTAGAGAGAGATGACTGAACAGTAGCTGCAATGAAGTCATGTCCGTCGATGAATGGAACATCAGTCTTCCAGTAGTCAAGCAGCAAGTCATTCGCATCAACAAGGCACAGGTCAAGCCATGTATCAGAAGTAGAGGTGTGGTGAGTTGGTCCATATGGCACAGAAAAGAGTGCATTTTCAGCAATCAAACTCCTGAGAAACACAGAATCATCAGAATCTGTACATAAATTAGTGTTAAAGTCACCCAGAATAACCTCAGTACTGTAATTATGAATCAAAGAAGTTAAGTCGGGAATAAAATCTGTGTTTAACAGAAACGGAGCATGTGGGGGCCTACAGACGACACCAACAAAAACAGGCGAGGCCAAGTCATTAGAATTGACTTCACAGAATAAATATTCTGGCAAACCAGGCTTACCACACCATCCTCCCTTGGAGGAACATAAGCGCTCTGAAGAAAGAGAGTTATGAATAAACAAGGCAACGCCACCACCCCTGGTATTGCGGTCCTGCCTATGAAGAGCATAGTCATCCAAAGCAATCAAAGAGTCACCAACAATCTGGCCCAATTTGGTTTCGGTCACAGCTATCACGTGGAAGTAAGGGCGAGAAGCCAGAAAGAGCCTAATCATCTCAATGTGTGCTCTAATGGAGTTAGCATTGAAATGACAAACCCTTAGACCATCCTTAGCAGCATAGTGGTGATTATTGGCAGATGAAGCGATGTTGTTAGCAGAAAGTAGAGTGTTAGGCGCGATTGGAAAAGAGATTGGACTTACCTCAGCATCACAAGCTAAGACGTTGTCAGATTGCCGGTAAGAGCCTGAGAAATCTTCGCTAAAAAAGCATCCAGATCTGCATCAGTGGTAATGCGGATAGGAACACCACTCTTCTTCTTGCGGACAAACAGCTTACCATCTCTCACAAAAGTAATGAAATCAGAATGCTCATCCTTGGACTTGATTAGCGCCCGGAGTTTCAATTGGTACAGAGCAGAGGGCAGAAACTCATTTATATTGATGAATCCAGAGGTAAGAGTATCGACGAGTTTAACCCCATGGAGAAGGTGCTCCTTGATTTTAGTAGTGTGCAGATTACCCATCCTGATTTTAGCAGCGATGATAGACCTGGCGAGCGAAGGTGACTTTAAGGAGACCAAGAGAGGAACCTTAGACGTTAAGACACGTTGATGTTCAGATACAATCTCCACAGAAGCATCATCAACAGCAGCATCAGTTGTGACCCTGGATCACCGAAGCGGACGGACAGAAGTAATATCTGTTAGAGAGAGACCAGGATCCAGAGTGGCCAGTACAGCGAAAGCTCCAGACTTGAGGTCTTTGAGTTCTTCGGGCACCAGCCCCCCGAGTACCAGATCAGAAGCACGCTCAAGGCGTGATTGCTGCGCCGACAATGCCTCGCATCGCTGCAAAAGAGACCTATTCAAGGTCTCCAACTCTTGAAGCTTACCAGACACAGGCTCAAGGACAGATGAATTAGGTGTCTCCACAGGTGCCCTCTCTAGCCTCTTCAAAAGGTCATGATGATCGGCAGAGACTCGACCAACTCTAGCATCACAGGCAGCGAAGCGCTCCTCAATAGAGGAAGACAGTGTATCTACACGATCCTCAAGTGCAACATGCCTGGTATCAAAAGCAGAAAACTTCGTGCCGATGGCAGTAATCTTCTCATCCATGGCATCCAGCTTGTTCACCTTCACCTCCAGGACATCAAGTTTATCAAGTTTCTCCATCTTAGAAAGAATTAACGCCAAAGTGTTAGGAGCAGCAGAAGCAGGTGACTGAGCAGCAGGAGCAGGTGACTTAGCAGCAGAAGAGGGAGTGGAAGGTGAAAAATAAAGTCCAGAAACAGAGCTTACAGAACTGGAGCGAGCGCGCGAGCAATCCAGATTAGAAGCAGCAATACAACCTTTACACACCTTCACAGTTTGGTCAAGGTGACGGACATGATTGAGCTTATCACATGTACTGTGGAAGGAATTTTTACATCGCGCACAGACTTGAGGTTTGGATGTGTGAGTGAAAGCCTTGCCACAAAGAAAGCACTGATCAGGCATTATGAACTTATGGACTGTGGTGCAGAAGCAAGTGGAGAACAACCTTTACTTCCAGATTATGAAACTGTGGCCAAATCTTGCTGTATCGTCTCGCAGTATGCCACTGTAAAAGAGAGGCACCGTTGACGACCGCTTCACCGACTCAAAGAATTCACACCTCCAGCAAACTCGAAAAATGGCAGCACAGTCACAGACTCGTCACCGACAGCAACGTCAACCTCAAAAAATGCAATTGAGAAGGATTAAAATGCGTAGAAAATACAAAATATTCGTGACTATACGTAGGAAAAATACGTACCGCCGTGAGCACGCATCAAAATATTGATGCGCACTGCACGGAAACGTTAACGCACTCAGCAACTCAAGCAGCAACAATTTAACCCAAATGCCACAGAAGAAAACGTGTATAGTACTATTCTCGGTTGACAAGATCGATGTGTATGTTTCCACTGACGTTGATACGTACTACTTAGGGGTACTTCAGCCCCCTGTATTGGAAACCCAAGTAGTTGTACAGTATTTAGGTAATAATATAGATCGTTCCTCAGTCCCTCCTTAACCCAGTAGACTATCATCAAAACAGCTGAACCTTCAACTTCAAGCTCTTTTTATATTCGCACGGACCAAGCACACATCATTACATACACAATACAGGTATTCACTTTATCGACGCTGGGTAACTCGCTGAATTTCGATACGTGTTTTCAAGAGTATCCACCAGGAGACTAGAAGGTAGCCAACATAACCTCAAAACTTGGTTGCACTTAACCTCAAAAATGCCGGAAACGATACAAAAATCCAGTTATTCTACCTTTGCAGAGCTGAGAAAATTGATGAATATTATATCACCTGGAGCTCTGCAGTTTGCGCTTGCAGTATATCTGAAACAAAACGCCCGTGGGCAAAAAATGCAGAATACAAAGACAGATTTACGATGAGCTTAAGAAGAACGATGTGTGTCTACTTACAAAAAGAGAGAGAGATAGAGAGATAGAGAGATAGAGAGATAGAGAGATAGAGAGATAGAGAGATAGAGAGATAGAGAGATAGAGAGATAGAGAGATAGAGAGATAGAGAGATAGAGAGATAGAGAGATAGAGAGATAGAGAGATAGAGAGATAGAGAGATAGAGAGAGAGAGAGAGAGAGAGAGAGAGAGAGAGAGAGAGAGAGAGAGAGAGAGAGAGAGAGAGAGAGAGAGAGAGTGACAGAGAGTAGGCGAAGTATAAGGGAGTCAAATGAGAAAACAAAACACCCGGTTTTTTTCTTAATTTGATAATTGGGTCATACAAACCGAATATTGGCCCAATAATTATAGGACACGTATGGGACCTCCCTGCAGACATTCTCTATCAGATAAGAAAAAGTTTTTTCGAATCGGTTAAGAAATGACGGAGTTATGAGGTAACAGACATAAAAAAAAAAAAAAAAAAAAAATTCAGTCGAATTGAGAACTTCCTCCTTTTTTAAGTCGGTTAAAAAGAGGTTCACCACACGTGCATCTTATTCTTACGTTACATGCAAATAATAAATTATTCACTACAGATTTTATTAATAAACATATTTCAGCAGAAATACCATCTTCAGATAATAAATATTCACAAAAATTAGTAATTAAACATATGTTACATGGTCCACATACTGAGAAGTCACCATGTTATAAAAAAAAATAGTAATATATGTAAAAAAAATTTTCCGAAATCTTTTAGCAAACATACTGTACTTAAAGAAAATAAGTATCCAGAATACAGAAGAAGAAATAATGTAAACGATAATCATGTTTATCATTCAAAATATTCTCATAAAATTATTTCAGTTGACAATTTAGTGAATGTTCCATATAATAGTTATTTATTATCTGAATATAATAGTCACATAAATATTGAATTGTGTGCAACTGTACAAAGTATTAAATATATTTTTGATTATATACATAAAGGAGGAGATAAAGCATTATGTCAAATACGACAAAATAAACCAATAGAAGAAGATAAAACAAAAGAATTGTACGGAATACAAGGAAATAGTGAAAAAAAAATGAAGATTTGGAGGAAAATAATGATATTTATGATGAAATTACACAATAAGTAGACGGTAGATATTTAAGTTCAATGGAAGCAGTTTAGAGAGTAGAAGAATTTCCATTAAGTGGTCGAAGTCATAGTGTCATAAGATTAAATATTCATACATAAAATCAACAAAAAATTGTTTTCAATGAAAACATTCAAGGAAATATAATTTGGGAAAAATATAAAAAAATTTTTTTTGAAGATTTTAAAGGAAATAAAGCACTTTTTCATATTAGTAAAATTTTGATGTCGGAAGAAATGTCATGTAAAGATTTTAGTATTCCTGAACCTAATGAAAAATACATAGAAGAAGAAATTGAATTCAGTACTGAAAATATTGAATATAGTGAAAAAATGTTTAGTAAAATGTTACATGAATTAAATATAGATCAAAAAAACATTTTTAATAATACAATAAATGGTAAAAATAAAATATATTTTATAGATGGTCCAATAGGTTCAGGTAAAACATTTTTATATAAAACATTAATACATCACTTTATTTCAATTTAAAAAAAATTTGTAACAATGGCTTGGATAGGAATTGCTTCAATTTTGTTACCAAATGGTATGACTAGCCATAGAGCATTTAGACTTCCAATTGATTTAAGTAATATTGAGAGTGCATTTTTTAAATTTGAATGTGATAAAAAAAATTAAGACAAACAGATATCATCATTTGGAATGAAGCTTCAATGATTCCTAAAAAAGCATTAGAAATTGTTAATAAAACATTACAAGATGTTTGCTCAAATACCTTTTGGTGATAAATTAATAATTTTACGTGGTGATTTTAGAAAAATTTTACCAGTAATAAAAAATGAATTTAAAGATACAATTATAAAAGAGACTATAAAATATTCATATCTTTGGCCATCATTTAAAATTTTTAATTTAAAAAAAATATAAGATGTAAAGATGAAAAATTTTCTTCTTTTTTATTAGATATTGTAAAAGGAAAAATAAATACTTTTATTATTCCTAAAGAATATGAAACTAATGATGTATGCGATAAAATTTATAAAGATATAAACAAAAATTATAATTTTTCTAAAAATGTTATTTTAACCTCACATAATGAAGGTGTTAATACGTTAAATAATATAATATTAAAATTAATTGATGATGAAATGATCACTTATTATAATACAAATCATGCAACCTATAAAGGTGTTGATCAAACTGATGAAAATATTCATTCAAATTATCCTATAGAAATGTTAAACAATATTAGAGAAGGATTACCCCCTCACGAAATTAAATTAAAAATTAGTGCAGTTGTAATGTTAATTCGAAATCTTAGTATAATTGATGGATTATGTAATGAACCTAGAATAAAAATAACTGGATTATTTAAATATAATATTGAAGCTGAAATTATTACAGGAGAAAATATAGGAAATAAAGTTTTTATACCAAGAATAACATTAAGTACTAATGAATCATCTTCTTTAACTTTTATTTTATACGAAAAACAATTTCCTATTGTATTAGCATTCGCAATAACTATTAATAAGTCCCAATGACAAAGTTTTGAAATTGTAAGTTGTAAGTTTTGAAAATGTAGGTATATTTATTGAAAAACCATTATTCTCTCATGGACAGTTATATGTAGCTCTTTCACGATGTAAAAGTAGAACAAAAATGAATTAGGAAATAAAAATTAAATAATAAATATAGTTCAGAAAAAAATATTAGAACAATAATTTTATTATAAATTAACAAAAATTATGATTAAAAATATTTATTCTAACATATATCTTATGAACATTACAATTTAAGTTTATTATTTTAGTATTTTAATTTTTTTAAATTGTTTTATTATTCAGATAATTTTTACTATTGACAGGAAAGGTTTATATTTATAGTTTAAATACAAAAAAAATTAATTTAATTTAACAAAATATTTACAAAAAATAAAATTAATTTTAAAGGTATTTTAGAATCAATAATAAAAAAAAATGGAATGGAATCCACTAAAAGGAAATTATGTTGGAATGAATAATATTAAAATCAAGAAATTATGGATGATTTAAATAATCAAATTGAAGATCATTTAAGTTATGAGGAATAATTTGAATATTATTTAGAAAATCTTGATGATGATAATTTAAATAATACTGAAATTTCAGTTTTAAATAATATGATGAATTCTTATATTGGTGAAAATGATGAAAAACTCAAATTCAACAATCGGAAAGAAGTACCAGAATATTATAAATATTACGCGAATAAAATTATAGAATATAAAATAGAATTACGGAAACTCATAGCTAAATATTATATTCACCAAGATCATGATAAATATTCAAGATATTTATTAAGAATAATCAACATTCTTAAAAAAATTTTATGATATACTATAATATATAATTATAATATAAAAAATTTAGCAGTTAATTTTATTATATATTTGAAGTAAGTAATAAATAAATAATTAATATTGTTTAATTATCATATATTATACCTATTAATAATGTATTTTGTTAATATTTAGTTAAATACTTATATGAAATGTTTAACATTTTATTGAAAATATGTAAAAATCATAGTGAAAAAATTATGATATATCTTACAAAATATAAAAATAAGTCAAAACATATTAAATGAAAAATATAAAAAAATAATCCTCTAAATCTTAAAAGATTCAAATAAACATTAGTATATATCAATTATTATATTAAAATAATTATAATTGAAATTATTAATTACATTTCTAATTTAAGATTTATTTAATAATTATATAAAATGTAAAACATTTTAGTTAGATATATCTATTATAATACTAAATTTATAAGAATTTTATATTAATCTAAATCATGAAATTATTCTCCACATTTATTAAGGTTAGCTAATTTTATTAAGAAAATATACTGGATTAAAAAATTACAAAAGTAAGTATTGTGCAAAATAAATCTAATATTTCAAAATTATTATATATATATATATATATATATATACATATCAAAATAATTAGAATAATATAATGATTTAATGATCTTATAAATATTACTAATGATTACGTCACTTATTTTTGAATATTATAATAAAAAGATTTTTGAATTTTAGTAAAAAAATTTTTATATATCCTATAAAATGTAAATTAAGTCAAAAAGATATCAAAAAGGAATTATACTGAAATTGAAATTAACAGGTGTATATATATATATATATATATACCTGTGTGTGTGTGTGCGTGTGCGCGGATGTGAATTGACATCAATGCACCTTCACAAGAACGGTCCCATATATATATATATATATATATATATATATATATATATATATATATATATATATATATATAAAGAAAAATATATATAAACTCAAGTACGTGTGTTATGCATGTTAATTTACATGAAACGTCCCGTACATATGAAGCTGCGTGTCTGCGCGGGCGTGGGAATCAACATTGAATATCCCATATATATGTGTATAAAGATGTACATATATATATTATTTATATATGTATATTATTTATATATATATATATATATATTATTTATATTATATATATATTATTTATATATATATTATTTATATATAAATACAAATCTCAAGTACGTGTTAAGATGCGTTTGACGTATTGACGTGTAAAATCATATGTATATTAACGTGTGTGCATGGATGCGAATCGACATGAAATGTACCATATATATATAAACCTGTGTGTGTGCGTGCATTCGAGTATACATGGAAAATCTCATGTACATTAACGTGTGTGTGCGTGCATGCGAATTAAAATGGAATGTCCTATATATATGAACCGGTGTGTTTGTGTGCGTTTGAATTGACATTAAAAATCCCATGCATATTAACGTGTGTGTGCATGCGTGCGCAACGACATGGACTGTCCCATATATATGTATAAACCTATATGTGCGTGCGTGCCCATTGGCATGAAATATCCCATATATATATATATATATATAAACCTTCATGTGCGTGCGTTCCAATTGATGTGGAAAATCCCATTTTTCTTAAAGTCTGTGTGCATGCGAATCGACACGAAATGTCCCATATATAGAAACCTGTGTGTGTGTTCGATTTGACGTGAAAAATCCTATATATATTAACGTGTGTAAACATGCATGCGTGTCAACATGAAATGTCCCATATATATAAACCGAAGGGTACTTGGATGGGTGTATGCGTGTTGTCATGAAATGTCCTACATATATAGAGAAACCTTTACTTATGAGTACGTGCTGGCCGTCATGAAATGTCTCATGTTTGTACGTATTTATATGTATATATATATATATATATATATATATATAGATAGATATAAAACAATAAATATGCGGGTGGATGAGTTGACATGAAACGGACCATATATATATATATCTCTATATAATGAAGATATATCGCCTACGCCGCCGCCGCCGCTGTGTATAAGAATTTTGTGCACCCTCAGTTAGCTGAAATTCAGCTAAAATTTAGCTGAAAGTTAGCTAAAAGTTAGCTGAAATTCAGATAAAATTTAGCTGAAAGTTAGATGAGGGATAGCTGAAATTCAGATAAAATTTAGCTGAAAGTTAGCTGAGAGATAGCTGAAATTCAGATAAAATTTAGCTGAAAGTTAGCTGAGAGATAGCTGAAATTCAGATAAAATTTAGCTGAAAGTTAGCTGAGAAATAGCTGAAATTCAGATAAAATTTAGCTGAAAGTTAGCTGAGAGATAGTTGAAATTCAGATAAAATTTAGCTGAAAGTTAGCTGAGAGATAGCTGAAAGATAGTTAATTGTTAGCTAATTTAATAAGTGTATTTAACTTCTAATAAATACTAATCTTCATGACCAAGAAACAAAAAAAAAAAAAATAATAATAATTTTAAATTAATATAAATTTAAAAATTATATATATAAAAGTTTATATTTGTAGAAGGTGATGCAATGGGGGGTTGGCGAGCGAAGCGAGCAGGGGGGAACCCCCCCTAGTATATATATATATATATATATATATATATATTAACTTGTCTGTATATGTGCGTGTGGGTCGACATGAAATGTTGCATATATATGAGCGCAGGTGCGTATGTATGTGCGCGTCCGCGTGTTTTTCTACATATATATGATAAAAATTCCTTAGTACATTTAATTAAAAAGGAATTGTGAAATTTTTAATTAAAGCCCTCGAATTCACAAATCATAATCATAACTGACGGTCTTTTAATTTACAATTACATTTTTTTTTGTTAATTAAAATATATATAATTAAGAATTTTATTTGAATTTTCAATTAAAGCCCTTTTCATTCACGATTACATTTTATTTTCTTAATTGAAATTTATTTAATTAAGAATTCCTTTTAAATTTGTAATTAAAGCCCTTTCGGTTCACGATTACATTTTGATTTCTTAATTGAAATTTATTTAATTAAGGATTCTTTTTGAATTTTTAATTAAAGCTCTGTTAATTCACGATTAGAATTTGATTTTTGAATTGAAATTTATATAATTAAGAATTCCTTTTAATTTTTTAACTAAAGCTTTTTTAATTCACGATAAGATTTTGATTTGTTAATTAAAATATGTTTAATTATCAATCCAAAAGCAATTGTTAATTGAATAAACTTTAATTACGAATTTAAAAACGATTTGTGAATTAAAATTTTATTTAAAGCTCAAAATGATTTGAATATTTGCAATCCTGATTCACACATGACATTTTATTATAACCTCTCAAAGCAATTTTAGATACTCATTTATTGCAAATGTACGTGTTTACCAAATGATAAGTAATATTTCAATTCCTTTTAAGTAAGTTGAAGTATTGATAAAAACTAATCTTTTATTATACTTGCGCATAATTTTAAACGTCAGTGGATTACGCACGATATCGCAGTCATACTGTCCGCATGCTTTTCATTTTTCCTTACAGCACGTTAAACAGCTGGTTATTCTTACCAGAAGATTATTACTGTTGGTAAACAAGATTGTCATAGCAGCATGATTACTTGACATCATTAACACGTGTTTGTCGCTTCTCAGTTTGGTTGATAGTATAATATTTATTTTTATTTCAAGTATTATTCTTATTTTATTAATTAATCAGATAAGTATATTTTATTCTTATTTAAAATTTCATTATTTTGATTAAGATAGTGAATACATTGTGATAATTTTTTTGATTTTTAGGTTATGGGGGTATATACTCATTGGACTTTAAGAAATAAAATACAATATTCTTATCAATGTTTCAAATATTCTTGAAATATTTAAAATACTATCTTGAAGTAAATATAAACACCTTTATTTTAAGCCCTGTTGGGCTTATTTCATTCCAGCCATACTCCCATGATCACTCTATGTACCTTCGAATCCATAATTCTTGCACCGTAGGTTTCTGATGACCTAATGAACTAGTTTGACTTTACCAAATAGATTTAGCTTCAGTATTGATGTCATTCTCGCATGAATATAGGGTTTTGATATTAAATGACTAGAAGTGGTAAAAAAAATCTAAAAATATTTAAATTTATTTAAAAAATTGAGATTTTTTGTTAAAAAATTAGAAATTTTTGTTGAAAAGTCAAAAGTTTTTGATTTTTTAAAAATCCCTACATTCAAACAAAAATGTCATCAATACCGAAGCCAAATCTGTTTGGTAAAGTCAAATTAGTTCATTTAGTCATTAGAAAACTTACGGTGCAGGAATTATGAATTCGAAGGTTCATCGAATGATCATGGAAGTATGGCTAGAGTAAAATAAGCCTAAAAAAGCTTAAAATAAAGGTATTTATGTCTACTTTAAGGTAGTATTTTAAATATTTTAAAATTAATTTAAACATTATTAAAAAAATTATATTTTATTTCTTAGTGTCCAATATGTATATACCCCCTTAAAAAAGTGTATTTTTAAAAGTTTTGTGAAAAAAGGAGATTTCATAGTGCATAAACTGTCTGAAAATGGAAGGAGATTTTAAGGAAATAAGAAGATCTACAGTGCGTGGAATATTTAAAAAAAACTTGATGATAAATAGTGAAGGTAACAATTTAAACGAGATTTTTATTTATTATATAATATATTTTGTATACTTTAAAAATAAAAATTTATAGTCGACTGAAATTAAAAAAAAAAATTATTTAATGTAAATCAATATTAAAAGTATTTTAGAAATTATTTTGAAAGCTTTTAAATCAATCATTTACAATTCAAATTTTGAAATTATTTTCAATTTTAAGGTAGAAATTATATAAGTTAATTCATTTTGAATACTTTAAATGACATTTATTTTACATATCTACAAAAGTTTGTGTACATTTTTCAGGATCGTACAATTCATAAAAACATTTAAAGCATAAACACTCTATGCACCAAGCACATTTCATGAATGCAAGTAAGTTACAATCGTATTTTTCACTACGTTTTTGGGAGAAGTAAACCTCATTTATATTCATGAAAATGTATGAATATCAAGTATGTTGAATTTTGTAATTTTTTTGCAAATATTTTAATTTGTCTATGCAAATATGCATCTAATGGCTGACAGTAAGGTGTACAGCCTGGAGGTATATATTTAATTGTGTATATTGATTCGTTATTTTCATTTTTGAATTTGTCAAATAAATTGGGTTGGAATTGACCACTCCATGATTCCAAAATTAATATAGAATCTGATCTGTACTAATCACAAAATTCAAATTGTTGGTCGGTATGAGAACACGGCATTCTTCTTGAAATTCAAAACTTATATTTTTAATTTTATCTGAAGATTTGAATTCTGTTAGCTTCACATATCTCGTTACCTTTCTCTGACATATTCTATGATTTTTTTAAAGTTACTTGCCCAAGATTGTGAAGCCTTAAACGCAAAGGTTCCATCTCCAAGGGATTGCATTGCTGCTTGCAAACCATATTCTTAAATGTCCCTCGTGGAGACTGGTTGTTTATTTGAACGGGCATCTTGGAATCTTCTTAAAGTCCAGTCTTTGATTTCCTTTAATTTGTCATATTTTGTGCCACCATTTATAACATCTATTTTCCATCGATAAACTTCATCCTTTCGAATTAAAGAAGGTTCAACAAATTTTTGTAGTGATTTCAAAGTCCAATTTGGATGTTCTGTAAGAAGATTAACAGCCTTAATTTTTTTGGAAAATGGAATCGAATTGAACTTCTTTTTTTCATCTGGAGGCACATAGCCAGTAGAAGATTGACTTGTTGAAAGCGATTCTGTAATAAAAATGGATAATTAAGTATTTTAAATTAAAATAAAGAGATTTTAAAGAAAATAATTTTACCTGAAGATCCTGAAGTTAACTCTTCGCTATATTGATTGGATGGTTCATCAACTTCCCACTCGACAACTTCAGAAGGTAAGCACAAATCATCGTATATTACTAGTTGTAAATCAGTAATATACTCTATTAAAATGTTTGCCATTTCTTAGCCAGTTTCTTTTACTTTCATTGAAGAGGACACGGATAAAGATACACTGATAATATCCTTTTCTTCTTAAATCTCAATGCACTTATAAACACTAGCAGTTATAAATTGCAGTAATTCATTTTCAGAACCATGAAAATCTTTATCCTCACTAAATTGCTGTTATTTATTTTCAAAGCCATAAAATTTTCATACTGACTTGAATCGCAATCCATTTTTTAATTTTTTTAAAGGAAAATCAATAAAAATTCATTAGTTATTAACTATAAACTCTAAATGATTTTAACAGATAATATAAATTATAACAAATAAAAATAGAAATAATAATTAAAAACAGAAATAACAATTATAATCAAAATAAAAAATCTAATCGTATAACGAAATTGATCTTAGTTAAATAAATAAAAATAAAAAATCTATTTATATAATAAAAATAATCTTATTTAAATGATTAAATAAAGTTCAATAGCTATAAATAATAAATTTAAAATAAGAAAAGAAAAAAAAATTATAATGAATATATATATACAATTTTAACTGAAAAATCTTTCAAAATTTTAAATAATAAATTAATTAAATTTGATAGTAACAAAAAAAATTAAATTAAAAAAAATTAAGTTAATAAAAAAAATTACCATTACTACTATTATGGTTTGAACTATAGTTCAAACTACGCTGTTGGTGTTGTATTTGAATTTTTCTCATTAATTTTGTGTTCGGACTCTTCTTTAAAATACACATTTGTTCATTTTCATTATGAACGGCTAATCTATAAATTGTAGATGAAAAATCATTTATATTATATTCCAATATGCGATGCATAGCTTCTGGCGGGCAAACGTATCTTATGTTTATATATTGTTCAATTTCATCATAAAACATATTCAAATCATTCATTTTATCCGTTTCATCATAAGTATTACTTTCAGAATTCATTTCACTTGCTTTTATTTCTATAAATGCACAATCATGTTCTTTGAAACAGTATTCAAATAAGTATTTTATAACTCCTGTTGTTGAACATAATTCGATATTAATATGGCAGTTAAACTTTAGTAATAAATACGGGTTATAAGAAACCACAAATCTATTGTCTGCTCACTTATTTTTTGTGTATAATATCTCATTTTTATTAATTCTCCGTCGATAAATTGGATAACCATTTGTCATTATTTTAGTTTCATTAAATCGTTCTGAAAAATTTTTCGTACATTTTCCTGATTTTTTATCCTTACAAGGTGAGTTTTTATTCTGATCTTCATAAGGGCCAAGGATCCTAAATTGTTTGACTATTCTATATATTCTGGGATTCTTATTTTTATTTGGAATTTCAGCTACTATAAATTTATCAACGTCATCACTATTGTAAATTTTATCATCTTTACTCAAAAATATTAGCATATAGGCATGCGGTAATCCTCTCTTTTAAAATTCTACTACGTATAAATATGCGATGCATTGTCCCAAAATATGTTTTTAGAAATTTGCTCTATTATTAGTTTTAATTTTTGATAAAATACTCCAACAACAATATTTGGTCTATCCGTTACCTCTTCACTTTGTCCTATATTATTCGTGATTTCTTCCTATTTGGGATTGCATGTCATAGTAATGAAGAAATCTGGTTTTACAATTCTTCGTAATAATGTTATGAGACAAAGAAAATTCTGATATAAGAAACGCGGACTTCCTGTAAAAATTGATGGTGATAAAAACATTTTTCTCATACTATGATTGTCAATAATAATTATTTACTTTTATAAAAGCTTATTAATTCACAAAAAATTAAAAAATTTTATATTTTAATGCAGTACAATATAATGATGTAAATATATGAAAATAAATTAAATACATATTTTATATTGAACTACTATTATCAATAAAGTTAGCACATTCATATATAATAATATAATATATGAAAATGCAACCGGACGACGTCAAGAGCGAGGTAAATTTTGTTCGTAATTAATTAATACAAAGAAAAATCAAACAAAATGATTAAATAGATAATTTCAGAAAATTATAAACTAAAAAAAAATTAAATAGGTGAAATAACTATTAATTTAAAATAAATAATGAAAAATTAAAAAATGCTTTGCAATACTTAAGTGGTCGTTTTTAGGTTTTTCACTGTTGTAAAATGTTTAAATATTTAAACAAAATTTTAAATATACTTTAATTTTGAAGTGCTAGATGGCGCCACAAAATAAAAGTATAGCAAGCAAAATCAGAAGAGCAGCGGTAGCGCAGGGGCTAAGGCTCTTGGCTTGCGCTCTACGGTTCGATTCTTTGGGAAAATTTCGGAAAAATTTTTTCTAATTTTTTTCCGGAAAATAGAACACGGAGACCACGAAAACGTTTTTAGAAAGCCTCTCGGGGCTGAAATGAGTGTATTGTTAAGAAAGTCCCACTGGGCGATAAAGATGTTCAAAAGTCCCACTGGGCGATCAAGATGAATAATAAAGAGATACTTGAAAAATTTAGATAAAATAAAACTGTAAAAAATAAAAAATCATTAAGGGATTCCTGAGAATCATCAATGGACTGGAATTGTGGAATGGCCTAGAAGCTGATGGCCAATAAAAATCAACTATCAATCAATCAAGCAAAATCAACGAATCGAATGAAATATATGTGCAAATGATACAAAATTATTATTTCTATTGTTTACATGAATAAAAAAATAGTATTTTAAAATCAAGTTCAATCAAAACTTTAAATCATTTGAAAGTAAAGTATTACGATTCGGTAAACACGTACATCCGCAATGAATGTGTGTTCATAATTACGTTGGGAGGTTATAATAAAGTGTCATGTGTAATTTGTATTTGTTTTTGAAAAATGTATGTATAATTATTGTTTTTACATGGGTTATACATATGTATATATAAGTGTGCAACACAAATGTAATCACTTTGCAATGAGTGTCTTTGTAATTGTGATTATAAAAATATTGTTTAATATACGCCAGTTTAAATTTTTTTGTTTTGTTTTTGTCAACAGACTGCTAATCAAAAACCAAATAAAGTATTAAGAGCAGGCCGGATTCGCTGTCCTTGTCTAATTGGCATTTTTGTTATTTACTCAAGTTTTGAACGGTGTATCTTCAAATTAAAGATCGAGCGCAATAGATATTATTATTATGAACATCTATGCACAAGAAAAAAAATATCTACTGGTTTGTTTTTGAGAAAAGTAAGTAACGCCAAAGTAAAAATTTATGTTTATAATATTTTCGCGTTACTTACTTTTCTCAAAAACAAACCGGTAGATATTTTTTTTCTTGTGCATAGATGTTTATAATAATAATATCTATTGCGCTCGACCTTTAATTTAAAGATACACCGTTTAAAACTTGAGTAAATAACAAACAACTCAATTGTTACTCGGTCGGTATCAGGTTCTACTCCGGCCTACCGTTAATGTTGTGAATAGTGTCGGTATTGGAGAAGTACATTAAGTACACGATGAAAATTAATTATTCTTTTAGTCCATACATAGAGCTGAATACTCAAAGGGCTGATGCGAATGGCTGATAGAATAACATATTTTATAAAAAATAAATTCAATCTAATTCTGTGTTTGTCACTTAAAATCTACTATATTGTAAAGAATTCAATATAGTACAAGAACATAGACTTACACGTAAGCATGTAAAATTTACTCAACAATCATCAGATAAGTATCTATATATTTTATGGTTAAGTTTTTCTCATTTTAAAAATAGAAAATGTCTACTTTGTAAATATTTTTTTATTACTTTCAGGTTAAGATAATACAAAAAAATAATATATTCAAGAAAATAATTTGGTGTAAGATTCAAATTCTTAAAATATTAAATAGCTATTTGATGAGTTCATGATTTTTATTAAAAAACACAGTACAACCAGGTAAAAATATAATTCCAATCAGCTGTTTTTACTTAAATATTTATTTATTTCAATATATTATGTGTCTTTTAAATATACATACTTATGAATTTGATAATGCTATATTAACTTTTTATAATTTTTTGTTTTAGCATCAAATTTGAATTTAGTCGATAAACTCATTTTTTCATACCATAAAATTAAATAATTCAAAAATAAAGAAGCGTTGGGTTCTATAACTCCACATATTATTTATTTTTGTTACTAGGAACTCACTCAACAAGTTTGGTTACAATCTGTGTGCCGAAGGTAAAACACTTTCCTTGTAAGTATTTTATTTTCCACATTTTTGCAATCATGGCCATGACAATCAGAACAATAATAATCATTGGATTTTGAACCATGCTTAACACAACTACATGATTTTGTGCAATTTTTTAAGCAACCGCAGCTTATGCTTCTTAACAGTTGGTCTGGTAATAATGGTTCTAAAACATAGAAAACGTAATTCATTTAATCCAATTTCGACGCAAACTAGTAATAGTAGCGGTAAGCCGGAGGTGCCTGAATATATTTTCTGTTCTGTGCAAGTTGGCGGCTCCGAGCCCGTGCTGGTTTCTGTTATTTATCGTCCTCCTGCTGTTTCGTTTACTAGAAACTCTAATTTGTTGATTGATTTGAGAAATTTTTGTTCGGACTATTCCCATAAAATTATAATGAGGGACTTGAATGCCGATCTCCTTAAAGAGAGCAGTGATGCTAAGTTTTTTAGTAAGCTGTCGGCTGAGCTTTCGTTACAGTTGGTCCAGCACGGTGCTGCGCATCATACTCCTACGTCTCACACGTGGATTGACCTGATCTTTGTTGATGACAACGACGTGGTGCTTGATGCACGGAACCTACCGGCGAGCTTTCACAGTCAGCATGATTTAATTGACGTCTGTTTGCCTTGCAACACTATAACTTTTGATCAAAAACCTATCATGTATAGGAACTATAAAAATATTTGTCCAACTGCATTGGGAGAGAAACTTGCCGGCTGTGATTGGTCGCCGCTTATGACTGACGCGGTTGACCCTGAATCTGCACTTGGTTGCCTCTGTGACAATCTCACTGCTGCAATCGAGAATTTGGCGCCGTTGAAAGCGCTCAAGCCTAATAAAAATAAGTTTCCATGGGTAGATGAAGAATTGTCACGGATGCGGCGTAAGAGAGATGCTACATATCGTAGATACAAACGGACAGAGGACAAGCAGTATCTCCTTGAATTTCTGCGGTTGCGTAGGGTGGTAGACGAACGCACGGACCATGCTAAGACTGCTTATATTCACAATAGACTGTTTGATGCTCTTGCGGGTGGTAATGTCTGAAAGGAGTTGAGAGACCTGGGACTGCTATCCGGACCTCAAGGGGATTTGAATGGATTCACTCCGGATGAGCTTAATGCGCACTTTGCTGGGGTGTCAGTCTCGCCGCAGGAGGATAGTGAAGAGCGATTGAGAATTCTTTCTCAATGCAATGAAAGTGGATTTACCTTTAAACCAATTAGTTTTAATGATGTTGTTCTTGCAATTTCACATTTTTCCTCACAGGCTTGTGGTGAGGATGGCATTCCGCAAAGCGTGATAGTTAAAGCTTTACCATTTATTGGTGAACATCTTGTGACTCTGTTCAACTCCTCTTTTGCACGAGGGGTCTTCCCTTGCCGTTGGAAGCAAGCACGTATTATACCATTGAAAAAGTGTGCTGCACCTAAGCAACCAAAAGATTTTAGGCCTATAGCCATCTTATGTTTTCTTTCAAAGGTTCTTCAGAAGATCGCCCATGACCAACTGCAGGAGTACATTACATCCAAAAAATTGCTCGATCCTATGCAGACGGGCTTCAGGAAAAACCATTCTACGCAGACTGCTGTACTTAAGCTTACGGACGATATAAGGTCAGGTCTAGACAGGAAACTTGTCACGTTACTGCTACTTTTTAACTTTAGTAAGGCATTCGACACGATCTCTCCCTCCAAACTTCTTGCGAGGCTTAGATCGATGGGGTTCTCCAGGGCCGCACTCGGATGGATTAACTCCTATTTATCAGGTAGGAAACAAATGGTTTCCACACATTTGAAGGAGGAATCGAATTGGCTAACAACCAATCTAGGAGTACCTCAGGGTTCGGTGCTGGGGCCTCTGTTGTTTTGCCTTTACATAAATGACGTACGTGACGCACTGGACTCTGGTTGCGTCGGGCATCTGTTGTATGCGGATGATCTTCAAATTTATACACAGGTCCCTTATGATGATGTGGACGAGGGGATTCGTATTTTACAGAGGGCGGCCAGGGCGGTGTCGGGGTGGGCTGCTGGTGTTTCTCTCACTTTGAATGCTAGTAAAACAAAGGCGATCGTCTTTGGAAGTAATCGTTTTATTAAAAATTTTTATTCGGGTGAGCCAAGGACGATTGACCTAGGGAGCGGTATCGGTATTCCTTTCTCTGACACCGTTACGAGCCTTGGTGTTGCACTCGACTCTAAACTGTCGTGGGAACCGCATATTAATATGCTGACTAAAAAATTCAATAGAGTGATTTATAGCCTGCGGTTTTTCCGTCGGTACACCACTGAGGCTCTGCGTAAGCAGCTCGCAACCGCCCTGATGTTTCCACATCTTGATTATTGCTCAGTGGTTTTGCTCGATGCTTCGCAGGAGTTACGAAGACGACTACAGACAATGCAAAATTCATGTGTGAGATATGTATTAGGCGTGAGAATGGGTGATCACATCTCTCCCCATAGACATGCTTTGGGTTGGCTACGTACTGATTCGAGGAGACAGTATTTTATGACTGTACTTATGTACAAAATCGTACGTATGAATACTCCCGAATATCTAGTGGGTCTCTTCACTAGATATATACCCAGAGCGACCACTAGGGGTGAGATTAAAGATCTTGCGGTGCCCTTCATGCGCACTGAGACTGGAAGAAATTCCTTTCAAGTTCAAGGTGCGCATTTTTGGAACTCCCTACCTGCTGATATTAAAAATCTTCCATCAATCGGCAGGTTTAAAGCCGCTCTGAGGAGGTTTTTACTCGACCTCGATTAAACAGTATTATTTTCGGACTATATCATATGTGTTAATTTATTATGTGATGTACCCTTTATAGATTTAAGGCATGATTGTATTTATTGGCGTGTATGTAGGATGTGTGTGCATAGAGTGAATGATTATATTTTTATCAGATTAACTTGTATATTACTGTACATTCAACTTGCTGTGATTTTAACTTACTGTATACTGCTGATATTTCGACTGCGCTCTTTGCACGCTTGATTTTATGTAATTATTTTGACTGATAGATATTGAGACTGATTTTTAACTATATTATTTATACTTTTTGCATGTATTTATTTCGTGTTATCTGTGATATCGCTTTTATTTAATTTATTGACTTACTATTACAGTATTACTATCTCTATTATGTTTTATGACTGTGATATCATACTGTACTATTTTGATTTTATATGTACAAGGCTATTTAAAGTATTTTTATGTATTTTTTCAACTTTATTTGTAATTTTTCACGCTTTTTTGTAATTATAATACAAAATAAACAATATCTAATCTAATCTAATCTAATCTAATTTCATTCGCTTTTTCATATAAATAGTTGAAATTATTTTAAAACCAATATTTATTATCATATCACGAAATTATAAATGACATTTAAAAAATCCCTTGAAACAATACTAGAATCCATTAATTTTAAAACCAATGAATTGATATTTTAATAATAATATTTAATATGTTAAGTCAATTTTAAGTTCTTAATAAGATATTTGAACTTATCTTCATAAATAATAATATTGATATAAAATTTTAATAATTATATAAAGAATGTACAATGATATCGATAATATTGGTAATAGTTTCATACTTATCTTTTCAATTAAAATGACGTTGAATTTTAATGTAAAGTTTGCTGATGTGATGTTTATTCTCTTGGCACAGACAATTATATACTATGACTATTATCGTCGAAGACAATGCTTATATTTCAATATGAAATGTTTGAAATGTCTGAAAAAGAAACATTTGTATAAAGCAAATTGAAATTATTGATTCTTGCCAAAGTCAAAGTTCCATTATGATCAAGCTTTAGCTGAGTCTTTTATTCTTATTTTTTTTCAAATACATTATAACTTTAAAGTTCTCTAAGTGAATCTAAAGTAAATGCTCGAGCATTCGATGGTCACTTCATTTATTTTTACATTATAATTCTGTTATTTGAAGAAATAATAATTTTAAATGGGAACAATATGAAATTCGAAGATGAATTTTCAAATATAACAGCAATGATTTGATCTAGCCTGATTAAAATTTATGATAAATTATTTAAGTATGCTTTCATTTATTTATTATATATAATAATGCATTTATTTATTTTACACATCATATTTCTTTTTTTATATTATCTGTTAAAAACTTCTAATTTTCAAATAAATTTTTCACTTTCATACGAAGAACTTCCTGAATTAATGAATTGATAATGTTTATAAAAAAACAATAAAAAGTACAAAATTCTCATTTAGTTTATTAAAGACATTAACGATTAAAATGATGATACTTTTAAAATTATTTAACTTTTTTTTAATTCCTTACAATTTTTGAATTTTTCAATTTGTTATAAAAAAAAATTTAAAATTATCATCAAGTAAGTTCACATTTAGTAGATAAAATTACATAAGCTTGAGCGCTTCTCATGTAGAATAGACAAATGAATGTTTAAAAATATACAAATTTTTCATCTCATAATTTCAAGTTATTAATATAAGAGATTATTTATCATAAAATATTTGAATTCCTTGACTTTTGACACATGGATTTAAAACAAAAAGTTCAAAATCGGACTATTAGAAGTCAAAATAATCGCATTTGTAAAGCGCGCTGTAGTTTTTAAGTCTTGATTTCTTGTTTCAATCAGCTTACTTCATCACCTCTGCGTTTTCAACGACTTTTTGAGTGATTAGAGTAATTTTAAACGATATTTTCTATGTGTTTCCAAAGAGCGCATGTTTCGAAAACTTTTGCCTAAAAAGTGCTTGGACAAATGAAGCTAATGAAGCTTTAATTGACCTATTGTTTATTGTTTAATAATAAACACAAGTTAACTTTGGTGAGTCATAGCTTAAAACCTATTGAGCGGAATTTGACTTTTATTTTTTTAAATGAGCGTCTTTCAGAGTATTTTCAAACAAAAGTTTTTAAGTTTCATTAAATTTAAAATTGAAAAAAATATTCAATTTGTTTATAAGAAATTTAACTATATTTTTCAAAAAATTCCCAAGACTCTCGTAATTAATTGATTTTCATCTTTCAAAGTGCATTTGAAAGCTTTAATAATCTACTATATGTGAAAATATCAGTACCTAGCTGAAAGCATTATTTTATTTGCAATAGAGTTTTGAAATTTTTGCAATTTTTGACGGGATGCTTACTTATTAAATTATTATGAAGCAAATAACAGACCGATTCCAATAAAATTTGCTGGGATATTTTATCATATGAAAAAGTTTTCTGTGGCCAAATATTAAAACCATATGATGAATTAAAATAATGAAAATCATTCAATAAAACATTAATTTTCGTGCAGTTTTTTCGCAATTGTTGTCGTTTTGCTCATATAAAAAATGAAATGTTTTATTTCAAAAGATCAAATTTCGATGTAAAACTTTATCAACTATCTTTTATTCCTATTAAATTTTTCTCTAAAATGTATATGCAAGGAGCTATAAATAGAAATAGAATAAAAAAATCGTATTTTTTGAGATTTTTCCAGTATCTGTTCAATAGCGAACTTAGTATAAGTTTTTCAACTGGCGCATATCAAAATTATTATATATAACATAATTTCGAAGACATTTAATAGCACAAAACACCTTTTACCCCTGCTAGTAAAAAAGATATGTATTAATTAGATTTAATTAAATTCTTTGTAAATGAAAATAATATTTAAAAGTAGACTAAAATACCTTTATCTTAAGCTTTTATAAGCTCATTTTGCTTTAGCTGTAGTCCCATAATCATTCGATGAATTCTTGTTCTTATAATGGCTCCCCCGTAAGATTTGAGCTGAACCGCTGGATGAATCTGACTTTTCCAAACTGATTCAACTTCAGTATTAGCATCATTCTCGCGTGAATGAGGGAATTCCTGAAACACAAAAAATTTTTTACTTCTCAACAAAAAATATTAATTTATTTAATAAATTAAAATTTTTTTACCTTATTTTTGGATTTTTTAACAACTTCTAGTCATTTGATTTCAAAACCCTCCACTCAAGCGAGAATGATGCTAATACTAAAGTTAAATCAGTTTGAAGAAGTCAAATCTATCCAGCGGTTCAGCTCAAATCTTACGGGGCGGCACCTAAAATTTTAAAAATTCAATATTTGAGAAAAGCAGCTTTAAAGTTTTTAATTATTATATCTTAAAATTATCAGCTGACTGTAAAAGGCCTCTTTGAATGGGAGATACGCATCTTTTAATTGTTCGAATTCACTAACGTAATCGTAGAGAAAAACTCCTTTTCGCTTTAGTGATTTCATTTGCTTGTTTGTGTATCCATCAACTTGGAATTCCTTTGTATCAATATTTAACTTAATCAAGTAAATTGCAAGCTTCTCGAGAGAGGATGCCATAAAGCGGAGCGAATCGATGAACCTGAAGTAGATTTCGCTTCCCTCGATATACTTTTCAAACGAAATGTAACTATCTTTATTTTCAAGAATAAGACTAACTAGTCCTTTAAAATCGAAAGTAATTGCAATCTTCTTAACAATGAAGTACGATTCGTAGCCAGTTAGGTTGTGAAATAAGACAGAAATAGATCTTGAATTTTGATATTTAATATTACAAGATTGATGTGCTGCTCCACGAAATCTGAAAAAAAATTTAATTTAAAAGAATTATAAATTTAAATAAGAATAAAGACAAAACTAACCTTCTAGTCAAATAGCAGTGATCGCGAACCTCGACGTCTTTATCTGTAAAAGACTTTGTACAGATATGACAAAAAGTAGCTCTTTCGAATAAAAGATGCTCTCTATCTGTGATGTTTAGAAGCTAAGGATTTTTATATAATTGTTCTAATTTACTTCTGAGTTGATCTAGTTCTCCCTCAAACCACTAAGCAGAAGTTGAGTCGTTTTCTTTAATTTGTCTGAAGCTTCTTTACTTAGAGTAGTTATCATTAAGGCTACACTTAACATAATATCCTATACTATATGCGTAATGTTCTTGGAAAGCATGCACATTATTTACTGGTTTAAGAAGACATTCGAAATCAGCATATATAACGAATGGTACTCTTCCACTTTTCTTCTGATCTTCAAATTTTAAAATATTGTATTTTTCGGAAGGAAGTTTAACTTTGCACTTGTCAACACTAACACAATCAATTTTGTGTTCTTTCAACTTTTCTTTCGTTCTGAACAAATAAAGACAGCGTTCGCAAATATAAGTTTTGGCCTTATGGTTCGTTAGTTGCAAACGTACCAATCATGATAGATTTTTCGTCCAGACGTAGTGAAATTTACGCACTACGTCAAAATCATTAATTTCGTCGTCGTCTTCGTCTTCTTCCTCATCAAAATACTTATATTGAATAAGAAGAAGATTTGCATGCTTTACCTTCTTATCCGCTGTAAGGTGACATGGTGATTCATCATATTTTTCTCCTGAAAAAAAATTTATTATTATAAGCTTACTTCATAATAATTAAAAAGAAATAATTTACTTACCTCTCTTTTTTAGGATGGAAAAATTGATAGATATATCGTTTTGATGTTCGAATTTTGGTATTTGCTTCAGTGATACAGGAAATTCGATTCCTCTGAAATCAAGTTCGTTTCCGTATCGCTTGTATTTAGATACACGTTCTGGATTACGTTCTGCAGGATGTAATGTGGAAAGAACGTCCTATTCAAAACATTGATCATCCATATTTTGCACATTGACGCATGCTCTCTTCTTTTCCATCACTTTAGGCAAATCAAGAGCCACCTCGCCTTGGATGGAGTTTTTTTATATTTAAACTTAAACTTAATATCTAACAAAGTGCCCATCCAGAGTCACGCTGTTGAAATTCCTCCGTTGCAGTTCAGATACTTTCCATCGCATTCAAATGAAACCACTGTTTTTGAAAATAGAGGTATTTTTAGTGTTAAAATATTGAACTTCAACTGTTTCTGAATCACTTTTTCGTAAAACGTATTCCGCTGCAAGTTCAACATTAACAGAGATGGCGTGACGTACACCGAGGGCATCTTTTTTCTCGAAAATAGGAAAAGCATCTTACACAAATGTTTCCAGATGATCAAGATTCGTGATCACGCCCGATAACATTCGAGAAGCAAAGGCTGATTGAAAATCCTTTCATTTCATACTTGGTTTTTGAATTTCAGCCTAAAGTTGACCAACTCTCTTAACAAATTCCAAAAGCCTCTATCGAATGGTAACGTAATAAATTCCACAAATTCTTCACTGTGTTTATGTAGTACTCTGAAATGATGAACTCAGTTTTAGAGTTAACTAAAAATGTTCACTTTATATGTCCACTTTATTGTTCACTGTAAAATCTTTAAAGTCCATTAATTTGACTTTTAATTTTTCTAAGTCCACTTTCACTTTCAATTTTTCTAAGTTCACTTTTACTTATAATTTTTCAAAGTTCACTTATACTTTTCACTTTATAATTTCCCCTTGCAGATTTTAATGTTACTCGATGATGCTTGATGAATAAGGATCCGTCCGCGAGTTTGCACCTGCTTATACACGGGTAAAAAATTTCGATTTGAGATGATTACTGGTGAAAAAAAATTCCAAGCAGCAGCTTATTTAGGAGCATTAATATAATCGATATCGACTTGAATCTAAATCCAACTCGTTCCTTTTCTCAAGATATACCTAAAAAATTGTAAAAATGCATACAAATTTAAAAAAATCTTAAATGATTACTATAAAAACATATCGGGAGAAAATATATGTATATTTAAATATATATATATCTCTCTATATAATAAAGATATATCGCCTACGCCGCCGCCGCCGCCGCCGCCGCCGCCGTGTATAAGAATTTTATGTGCCCTCAGTTAGCTGAAATTCAGCTAAAATTTAGCTGAAAGTTAACTAAAAGTTAGCTGAAATTCAGATAAAATTAAGCTGAAAGTTAGCTGAGAGATAGCTGAAATTCAGATAAAATTTAGCTGAAAGTTAGCTAAAAGTTGGCTAAAATTCAGATAAAATTTAGCTGAAAGTTAGCTGAGAGATAGCTGAAAGGTAGTTAATTGTTAGCTAATTTAATTGATTGTTATCAAAGAATGAACGAAATTAGGAAGAGAAAAGAACATTGGGCTGAGCTCGAGGTAAATACGTTGAATGGTTGTGCTCCTATCGTAAAGCGATTGAATATTATTATACACGGTGGGCCATTTTAATCTATGCACCTGAAAAACTCAGTAAGTTCGCATCCTATCAAAAAATGACTTCTATAAAAGTTGTAGGATACAGAGGGGGTCAAACAATAGTGACCTTGAATTTGACCTTCAAGCTGACCTTTAAGGTCAAATCAAGGTCAACTTGAGTTTTTAAATGGAAACCCTATTTTTACACCGGAATCGGAAAGGGCGGGAAATTTTTTGTCCGAATATGCTCTCAGGTCATCTGAACTCGATGACCTCAAAGGTCAGGTGAAGGTCATAAATACGAAATAATTGGGTAGCTGTCAACATTCTTATGTAAGGTGTTGTCGAAAAAATGAAGATCATAATTTGAGTAATTTTTAGCGAGAAATTCAGTGTTGACCTTTACTTTTTCGGCAATACCCTACCTAAGATTTTTCATAGCTATCCGATTATTTCGTATTTATGACCTTCATCTGACCTTTGAGGTCATCGAGGTCAGATGACCTGAGAGCATATTCGGACGTAAAATTTCCCGCCCTTTCCGATTCCGGTGTAAAAAATAGGGGTTTCCATTTAAAAAACTCAAGTTGACCTTGATTTGACCTTGAAGGTCAGCTTGAAGGTCAAATTCAAGGTCACTATTGTTTGACCCCCTTTGTATCCTACAACTTTCATTAAGGTCATTTTTTGATAGGATGCGAACTTACTGAGTTTTTCAGGTGCATAGATTAAAATGGCCCACCATGTAGATATCTTCAACATATTTAAAGTATTAAACTATCATGGAACGTTTTATTATACTTAACTTCATATACCTTAATAAGTGTATTTAACTTCTAATAAATACTAATCTTCATGACCAAGAAACAAAAAAAAAAAAAAAAAAATAATAATTTTAAAGTAATATAAATTTAAAAATTATATATATAAAAGTTTATATTTGTAGAAGGTGATGCAATGGGGGGTTGGCGAGCGAAGCGAGCAGGGGGGAACCCCCCCTAGTATATATATATATATACTAGGGGGCGAGCCCCCTGCGCGCAAGCGCGCCAACCCCCATCTCGCTTTTATAACTTTAAAAAAATATCCAAGTATTTGCAATTTTTTAAATAATTTTTATTTATAATTTACTAAATAATTTTAATTATTCAAAAGTTTTCTTTAGGTAAATCTCCAATGATCTTTTAATGAATCTATTTATCTACACGAATTTCTAAAAATGTGTTTGCAGAAAAAATAACTATTATTTTTATACGTAGATTATTAAATAAAAAGAATACCTACGTTGACTGTTATTTAATAAATTAAAATAGTCTATAAATCTATCAATCAAACATTGTTTTTTCTCGTTTTTTTATCGATATTCTAAAATGTAAGGCAGTTATAAAAAGAGATATTTAAAACATTTTTGGATGAAGGATAAAAAATTTGGAAAACTGTGATGTCGGTGTTCTTTCACAAAATTAAATAGAAATTAAATTAAATTAAATTAAATTTATAAAGACTATAGTCAAGTGTTTTATTTCGATTTAACAAAATTTAAATTTAATCATTTGGTTATTATACTTTAATTCAGCTTTTTCAAAATGACATTTTCAACCCTATACTTTAAATAAAATCATAAAATTAATAATTATTTTATATGATCAAACTTCACAATGATTAAAGGATAATTAGCTAATTGTAAAATAGATATTATTACCAATTTTTTATCTATTATTAATCTTAAACTTATATGTTATGATACATTGTTATATACGAAACTTAAAATTAGCTATTACCGAGTTCACTACAAGCTTAAATTCAGCTTAATTCAGCTAATTTTTAGCTATTTCAAAGCTTGAATTTAGCTTAATTTAGTTATTTCCAAACTAATTACAAGCTTAAATCCAGCTCAATTTAACGCTGTTATGTAGATCCAAAAATAAGGGGCATATTTCTGACGACGATAGCGACGGCAGCGGCGATATACTTTTAATAGTATAGAGAGAATATATTATAAATAGATCTAAAGTGTAGCTAAAATCTAGCTGAAATTAAACAAAAATTCATTTAAAATTGCTTTAAATTAATATAAATTTTATCTAAATTTCAGTTAATTTGCATCTAAATTTTGTATAAATTTAGCTAATTTGAATATTAAATTTAGCTGACTTTTGATTTAATGTAGCTATCTTTTATATAATTTTATCTGACTTCAGCTAACTTTAAGCTAACTTTTAGCTAACTTTTAGCTGAATTTCAGCTAGATTCTAGCTAAATTCTAGCTAGCTAGGGACACATCCAATTCTTATACACGGCGGCGTTGGCGTCGGCGGCGAAATCTTTTTATAATATATATATATACATATTGTAACGGTTATTTTGTACACGTTACAAAAAAGAATTAGCTTTTAATTAAATGTTATTTTTAGCTGATTCTTTAAATTTCAATATACGCAGAGTCGCTGAAAACTAAGAAATTTACTAAATATTATACAGCGAACTCCGATAGTGCTAGCTAGTAAAGCTATTGATGAGCAACAAAGTCTTACGTGACATACTTGTCGCTTGCTGCACTCACTGCGTCTTTCTTTCTCTCTAACCTGATCGAGAGACGCGTGGCCGGTAGCGCAGTTTTCCTTCGTGAGGTAGGTTCCAAAATACGTTATATCAAACTATATAAAATTACGTTACTAATTAATTTATAACTACTCACAAAGACCGCGGAGGCGTCGGAGTAAGCAACGGGAAATATATTTTATGTTGAATATAGTCAGGCAATATAAATCAATTGGAAGCACGTTTTAATATAAAAACGGAATTAATTTATTATAAGAAAAATAAGAATATAAATATAAAATATGAATTGAACGTAAATGAAGCTGTATAATATATGAAAAGTAATGCACGCGTCTAATGAGAGAATGAGCAAAGGGAGGGCACGTCGCGAACTAATTAGAACTCGCTTATGACGCTGATCGGTTATATAAACGATGATATAATGTACCCGAACAAGTACTTCTCGAGGAAGAGACACTTGGATATCGCACTGTATAATTATACTTACAATAACGCACTGGCCAGCTTACACTAATTACCTACGTGCACGTAGACACCGCTTGTCCGTTACCGTAGCTTCTCGCCTGTACGTAAGCAATACGTAGATACTCTGAAACAGATCGGTGGAATACGTCTCTTCCCGATCGTTGAATTCCGCTGAGCTCTGCCAACGTGGTTGCCTTGGCGTAGATCGATGGAATCCTATACACGCCGATCATCGTATTTACTGGCACTTAATGGCTGACTGCTAAGACGCGCGAAAAGCGGTTAAGCAAATCTCTATAGAAAGAATTTCTGAGAGTTGCAACTAGCCAATATAATATAATACGCTAGTCGACATAAACTAACGACTTTCATCTAAGACAATGTTACGCGCTATCAATTGCGAACTCAGTCTAACGTATTATAAGACCACGTGGCGAAATCTTATGACGAGCACAGCGTGGCTTAGATTTCGTGTTAACGCAACGGTAGCTGGGAACTCTCTGAAGCGCCTCGCGGCCAGCGAGCTTCTCTCTCGCGTGCCAGTCGTCAAGATACGCACTTCTTTACTCGTCCTAGACGAGATATATGACAGAGCATCTATTCTGTTTTAATACCCAAGCACGCAAGATTCAAACACGGTAGAATACCATTACAATATATATCAGAAATGCATAATGATAATGTCCCTATACATGTTGGATATACACGAAAAGAAATTGGGACCTTTCAAAATACCGAGATTGTTTGATTAAAACTATTTCAAAGGCTTATTATTTTATTATTTATAAAATTGAATTTAACTACTTTGGAAATATTAATATTGAATTCCAATACAATATTTATTTTGCATAATTCAAAATATGAAAATTTCCTATACCAAATGAGTCGGTGGTTACAATTGAAATTCGATAAGTTGTTTTCTCTAATATGGGAATTTGATGTTTCTAATGCATGAAATATAGTAAATCGAGAATTTGACAGTCGTGTCAGATCCGATTGAACAAAATATTTGTTTTGGTAGGAAATTGACCATATTTTGGGCACCATTTCTGATCAACTGTAATTTGAAATGATATTTATCTAAAAAATTTTGTCCGAAGAATTCCTGGAATTGTTAAATAAATGTCGTTTCAACTTTCGTTGACCAGGAAATCTGCCCAGAATAGGCTCAATTTTCTACTAAGGTGTTTCGATGATGAAATTAAAACAATATATGTTTAATAAAATATTAAATCTTAATTTAAAGAATGTTCTAGTTTTTAAAAATTTTTTCTCGAATGAAAAGAAAGTTTAAAGCATGAATTGTTATGTTTAGTATAATCGATAATAGATATGACTCAAGTTTTTCCGCTCCAAAAAAATATTTTTTATGAGACTATCTATTGTATAATAAGTGATTGGCATTAAAAGATTAATAAATTAATGAAAAATAAATAAAACTATTTTTTTTCTATACTCTTTACGGGATTTTTATCCCATTAAACAAGATTTTTGACTTTTTTTTCTGTGGTGTCAGACCACACCTAGATTTTATTTTGACATTTTTTATCCTAGTGCCAGACCATCCCTTTACTGGTTCGATTCACGAGATCGATCCCAGCTACGAAAAGCCGGAAAAAACACTGCGCAGCAGACAATGCTTCCGTAAAATTTGCCCTAGCGGAGATTCGATCCCGCGCTCTTCGAGGTGCGATTGTGTCAACCGGCAGGCACATCTGCACAGTGCCTTGCTCGATTACGCCAATCGCCCCTCTATTTGAATATTTTTAGTTTTCCGATATATCCCGATAATACAAATAAACAATGCATATAGTTCCGAAAAATATATTTCTCATTTTGAACTATTTTCACACTTTTAATATTTACATATCTATCTAACTTTTGCAGGGACATAATCATTATGTATTTTTGTTGTGTGTATATATATTTGCTTGTAATATATGTTTTTATAGTAATCATATGAGATTTTTTTTCCAATTTGTATTATTTTTTAAGATTTTTGGGTAACATCTTGAGAAAAGGAATGATTTGGATTTGGATTTGAAATGATATCGATTATATTAATGCTTACGAATAAGCTGTCAAAGGAAACTTTTTTCACCAACAATTTTCACCTAAAATCGAAATTTTTTACCCGTGTATATGCAGTCTTTAGTTAAGCGTGGGAGGTAGCAGAGTGGGAGTAGTGAGGTGGGTATATCAGAGCTACGTAGTGGAGAATGAAATGTCGTGATTGGTTTGTCGAAGATATTAGTTCTAGTATATAAGCGTGAACGATATTACAAAAGTATCATTCATTACCAAGATTCTCGGAAGTGGAAAAGGTCTTGATAAGGTAGATGGTGACTGTAATTTCACCTCGCTTAATCTTTTGATGGTATCAGAAGAAGGAGAAGAATGTTTGTGTGATAAAAATTATTATATGATAAATAAAGATTTATTACATTCTATGTATACTTAAGAAAATTAAAAATAAAAAAAAAATTATCCTTAAAAGGAGATATTATAGGTTTATGATAAATTATTGACACAATAACTTAACATAAACGGGTGGAATTTTACAGGTAAAGAGCAAAGGAGGGACTGCTACCACATTTAAAAAAAAATTATCTTAAAAATTTAATAAATTATTTATTTTTAAAAAACTATAACCTTAAAAGTAAGTTCAAAGAGAACATACTTCTAAAGCTGTTTGTTCTACGTTCAAATAATTGATGGTCCTAAAAAGGACCAATTGTCTAAAAAATTTTTTTAAATGTCGATGCCGAACAAGTGAGGCCGAAATTCTCCCAGTTTGTACCTTCTTCGGTTAAGTGAGTTTTCTAACCTATGGTCTATCTTCTTTTTTTCTTCTCCTTGTTTCTCCATCTTTGTCCTCTTTTCAAGAAAAGCTGTGATATAAAAAATAAAATATAATAGCTCAATTGTCAAAGCCATTAACTCCTCATCCTAAACCTCAGCTATTGGTGGAAATTGCGATGGTGGCTGTAGAAGAGAGTCCTTGGCCACAAAAATTTCTCAAGCAAAGATGGCGAAGGTGGTGTAGGTGGTGTAAGTGGTGGCGTTGACGGCAGATCTGTCCACAGCACCGGTTAAGATGGAGCTGGTGAAACTGAAAGATGTCCTTGACTTTTCATCGCGAAAAATAAGATAACTCGTCGTATGACTGGTTATTCATATTCTGATCCCCACTCTCGAGCTCTCATTGGTGGGGGTTAATTGGGTTTAAGCGAACAACTTTTTTAACACATGAAGAAAAATCTCACACAATTGAAATTTTATTTTCTCATTTCTATTGAGTAATATAAGTATTAATATTACTTTATAAAATTCAAACTTATTTGCACAAACCTAGAATAATTGAAAATTTCAATAATAAAATAAAATTTAGATTCTATGCGAATATGTCTGATTTTGACATCAACTTTCTTCTCATTGAATGAAGAAATAATAATCTTATAGACTTGAAACCTTAAAGTCTTAAACCCTTTCAGTCACGAATTATTTTCGCAAAAACACGTATTTTCTATCATACATTAATTTTTTAGATTTATTTATAATCATATATTCAAAATATATCATATGATACTTATAAAATGAACACTCATTTATATGAAAATGCAAAAAGAATAAAGATTAAAAGGCGGTCGGAACCAAATCGGTGACTTAGTTCGGTGCTTGTAATAAATGCTTATAATAATTTATTCATTTATTAATATGGTAAAAATATAGTCATTTCCTCTAGTCATGTATATAAAGAATAATTTAAAATAGTTAAAGCCACAAAAATATACAAAATATTGTTATAAAGCGAAAAATGCCACCTAACAATCGACACGACAGTTTTTTGCATGCGGTATATGTCAAATCAGTTTGATATTTGTAATAAATGCTTATAATAATTTATTTACTTATTCATATGGTAAAAATATAGTCATTTCCTCTAGTCATGTATATAAAGAATAATTTGAAATAATTTAAGCCATAAAAATATACAAAATATTATCGTAAAGCGAAAAATGCTGACTTGATATATACCGCAAGTCACCAATTTGGTTCTGACCGCCTCTTAAACTTAAAGTGCGAATCGAACAATAAAAAAAAGAAAATGAGAAAGGGTGCCATCATAGTGACTCCTGTGACTTAAAGGGTTAATTTCTTTTTCTTCTATCATCACAACAAAGCTACACACCAATTTTCAAGTGTCTATCTCTTTTAGTTGTTGAGATATAAAAATGAGCTAAAAAAGATCGATAGCTCAAAATTGTGTAAAATTGAAAAAGTATAAATCATGAGCTATTTTCCATGCATCACTTACTAAATTTAGACATAAATTATTAAAACATAACTAAATTTAACATTATTTATTAGCATTATTAATATAATAAAGCTGGAAATAAAATTTTTCAAATTGAACTTAAAACGAAAAACTATTAACATATATTTCTCATCATTAAAAATAAAAGAAATAATTTTAAAATTGAAAATTTTATTTCATTATTTCTATTATTATTGTGAAGCCAGATTTTTAGTTTGAGAGTCTTGCTCTTTCAGATTCTCTGAAATTAAGTACAAGTCACTTGCTTAATACACTTTTTCACAATTCACTTTTAATTGAAAATTTTTTTTCCTTCTGTTAAAATATTTCTTTCAATATTTTAAATCTACTAAGAGATAATAAAATGTAAAATTTTATTAACTTTTAAACCAAAAGAGACTATTTTATTTAATAACTCTTGTTTTCACGTTGAAAAAAATATTTTCATCCTTAAGGCGACTTCGGATTTTAGGTTAGGTTTTATTTTTGAGTTTACAAATTACTCTTTCAATATGTAAAATTTTTCAGATTTTTTAATTTTCCACCATTCTACGGATTATAATAAATGGTGGAAAATTAAAAAATTCAAAAAATTTTAGAAACTGAAAGAGTAATTTGTAAACTACAAAATGAAATCGAACCGAACTTCCGTAGTCGCCTTAAAAAAATTTTTATTTTCTTTTATTTTTGAGAAGAAAAAGAAATGAATTGAGAATTAATATTATCGTCAAAGATAGAATGTAATGTTCTTCTATAACTTAATTCTTCTTTTTATAAGTCTTTAGAACATATTAAGTTAATTTTAAGTTGCACTTTCAACAATTTACTTTCCATAACACTTTTTTCACAAAACACTTTTCACACACACTTTTACTTCAATTTATTTTATAATTTTTTACTGATTTCATTGTTGAAAGTTTCTTTTAAATGTTGTCAATAGTTAATAAAATATAATCTCTCATAATATAATATAACTCTTGCTTTCGAACCTGAAAAGATTTTAATAAATATATTAAATAGTTTGATCGTACGTGTTAAGTGACAAAAATTTAATTTCAAATTAATTTATAATAATTAAGAATTTAATCTGAAGTGAAATCATAAAATTTTTCCTATGTTAAATTTATAAAGACATAAAAAGCAGTCAAGGCCAAGAGTTTACACTCCTTATCGCTCAACGCAGCATATTCTCCCCCGCTCTCTCTCTCTCCGCTATACGTAGCGAAGAAAGTTGAAAGCCTGGGAGAGTAAAAACTTCATGCACAACGATGGAGGAGGAACAAGGAAGGAAGAAATTGTTGTCTCTTTCTTTCTCACTGTTCTCCCTCTTGACCGTTGACACTGTTTGAAGTGCAACAGTATTGACGTTGTAGCTTAAAGAATCAGACGCGCGTGGACTTGGCCAAGAGGCAGTACGACAAAACTTAGGCCGCGGGACCTAGGGTATGAGTCCCGGTTACTGTGCCTGAACCTTATTCTGTGCTTTACATGTATTTCAAATGGAAAGCACAGAATTAGATTCAGGCACAGTAACCGGGACTCATACCCTAAGTGACTTTATATTTTATTAGCCATTTTTAATATTAGACTCAGAAAACAAATTAACATTTTTTATTTAAATTTATATGTACAAATTTATATGTACAAATTTAAATATTTTATTTTTGCACTTTTCATACTAAAATATAAAGTTAACAGAAAGTTTATAAGTTTATTCAAAACTTTTATGGTAGTTTAATTTTACTGATTTCTGCGGGTTTCACGAAATTTTGACATTATTTTCCAAATATCAAAATTTTTGGAAATTTAAAGTAACAAACGTTTTTATTTTACTGGCTAAATTGAATAAAATTTTGTGTTTAAAACGTAACGACGACTCGAAAATATAACTAAGTGATTTGTAATTGAACGAGTATTATGCAGAGCAACGGGAAAGAGCATGAGTCCGCCTGCTCGTTGGAATGCCGGCAATGCTGCTTGCGCTGGCCAGCGGAATATAAACAAAACTTCTTTACAGATAAGTGTGGTTATTAGTAATATTAATGAATATAAAAACAGTTGATATGCAATAATCAGTTATTCAAGTTAACATAACTTGAATAACAAATTTAAATTATAATCTGATTTTAATGCATATCATGAACAGAATTTTATATTAAAAATCTTAGTACATAAATCCGTTTGACACAAAAAGTTTTTTAAAGTTTCCAATAAGGAAAAATGTTTTTCTTTAGTTTATTAGATTTTTTTATGCATGTACATTGTTGATAGAAATATAATCATGCAATCACGTACATAAAGACTTTATATGTACACCAAACTATTATTGTATGGGTTTTGATTTTGGTTAAAATGCAAATTTAATTTCTTTAATTTAAAAAAATGTGTCAAATTTCTGTTTTTCTATAATCATGTTAGCCATAATAAAATTTAAGAGTTAACTGAGAATGAAAAGAAATGGTTAAGTTTGTTTTGATTTTCTTTATCCAATGTAAACCATCCATTATTACGACATGTTTCTTTCTTTTTTATTGTTATCATTATACTTAAAAATTTTTGGAATATTTAAGTAATACGTAGTAATACTTTGATATTGAATGAGTGATACTATTTTCTTTTACAAAGAATATGAGAATAAAGATTCATGATATAAAGTAATAAACTTATTATTGCATTGAATTGGTATTGTTTATTTCGGATCAAAAATATATAAATAAAGAAACAACGGCCAGATTTTGCAGAGATTAAACCCTCTGAAAAATCAGCCGTTACAGTACGTAAAAAAATATCTTCATCCTTAAAAGGACAATTTAATAAATTTTCCTAAGTACTGAAGAAAACAGTTTAATAAATTTTTCTTAGTCTTGAAAAGGACAGTTTAATAAATTTTTCTGAGTCCTGAAAAGGACTGTTGAAATAAATATTTTGTTTCAACATTGATAACTTATTAATAGCCTAATTTACCTCGCTCCCAACGTCATTCGATTTAATTTTCATATAATATATTATTATGTATAAATTAGCCACTTTTAAAATGAAAAAGAATTGCCTTAACTTATCAATTTTAATATTGAAGTTTTGCACTGCATTAAATTTTTATATTTTTATAAAAAAAAATTAACCTTGTAAGGACGGAACTGATCGATATTTCGACCACTCAAGTATTAATATTTTAGAGTGATTTTGAGGATAATATTATGTTAAAACACTCAAAAATATTATGATACTTGAGTGGTCGAAATATCGACCAGTCCCGTCCTTAAAAGATTAATTAAAGTCACAATATACATTACAAATTGTTTAAATACAAATCATATCATGATGAATTAAGAATTTATTTTACTAAATTGCATTTAAATCAATGAAAAAATATGATAGAAATCCATTCTTTTTAATCACGTATTTCAATTACGAACCATGAAATAATCAAAAATAGTAAAGAAATAAATCAATTTACGGGTTATACTGTTCAATGTATTTATTATATGGTGTATATTACAAAATTTAAAAATAATGTTAATAGACAATTCGATACACAAAAATTGAGTTCCGTTTTCAGACCGTATATTTATAAATATTTAAAGTAGATTTATACTGTTGTTTTATATTCGTGTTAGAACCTTATTATTTTGTCAGTTTTATTGTGTAATCGCTTTTATAAATGTAATGTATGTTCACGTCAGAAAAGATAATGTTGATTAGTTAGGTATACATTCTTACTACAATCGACTAAAAGACTATTTCACTTTCTTGTTATAATGTATACTTGAAAAATATACTTAGGTAAGATATTTTGTTGGTTGCTTGTGAACCCGAGAAAAATTGTTTGGCACTTGTATTTATTTTATTCTATTTATTTTGTTAACAGTTACCTGAAGAGGATTTCCATATAAGAAGTCGAAACGTTGTCTTTACTATAATAAATACATTGAACAGTATAACCCGTAAATTGATTTATTTCTTTATCACACTTAACTGTTCGTTACCTCATCAGAAGTTATTCAATCAAAAATAGTATTTGACGTATACTAGAACTGACAACAGCACATAAAAAGGAAAGTACTGTTAAAATAGGTACTACATCTAGTATACCTCATTCATGTACTAGGGAATTTGGAAAAAAAGTGACGATAGAATTTCAATTAGTGCTATAGCTTGAATTTTAGGGACTAATGTTGGTACTATTATATTATGAAGCGAGAGCATAAATTTTCGATGCTTGGTGTCTTTTCTTTCGGTACTAAGACTGATATTTCACCTGCTCGATTCAAGGGCAATATTTCGCAAAAAATGTGATTGTTAACATCTTTTGTTGCGGTTTTCTCTGTTACGAAAATTAAAGATTGATAAATATAGAATTATTTATATCATATATAACGCTTTTGAATTACTAATAATTAATTTCCTGATTCGCGATATTTAAGGAATAAAACAATACATGTTTATCTGATATACTTCGTTTCAAAATATTCAACTTTTGAGTTTAAAATTAATTATTAGTAATTGGAAATTGTTATATATTATATGATTTACATTATATTTATCAATTGTTAAGAATTGCAATTTAATGATTTTTATGTTATGAAGTATTAATTAAATTAAAGTTTCATACTTAACAGCGCTGCAGTGCGTATTATATAGGTAATATGTTAGTATAAGATGATTTAGTTCCGTAGTACGGAAAAATTCATTACGATACCAAATAATTTTTAGGACAAGACGTGTTAAAAGATGTACTAATAAAGGTTATCTAAATTTATGTACTGAGTAAACGACTAGTAATGTTTTTTTGGCTACTGACTCAAGTTAGTACATTTTTAGGTATTTTACTTTCTCTGTATGCGCAAGTGCAAATTCAAGATTAAGGTTAGAACTTGATAATATTCAGCATTCACAAGATTCAGATTCGTCTATAAGGTTCGAATTCATGAACGTGATTTCAGTATTGAGTATACTTGGAACTCAAGTATATTTACTTGGGTATTAGCAGTTATTTTTGTTGGATGGGATATAGAGTTGAAAATGAGTCTTATTAAATAAAAGAGTGGAAAATAATTTCATGGGTAAGATATGAGAATCAACCACTGATTTTTTTCAAAACTATATTATATAGAAAGATCTATTTCTCTATACAATATAGTTTTAAATTATATTTACATAGTTTAGATTATAAAAAGTTTTCGCCACCGTTATCGACGCTGTTGCCGTGTATGAGATTCAATCTTGGGGCAAGTTAGTCATAATATAGCTGAAATTGAGCTAAAATTCAGTTGAAATTGAAGCTACAGGTTAGCTAAAAGATGGCTAAAAAATAGCTGAAAGTTGTATATGAGTTAGCTGAAAGTTAATTAAAACTAAGCAGAATCAGGATAAATTCACTTAAAAATTAGCTGAATTTATTCATAAAGTCAGTTTAATTATACAAAATTTAAATAAAAATTGACAAAATTTCAGTCAACAATTAGCTGATTGAATTAAATTTAGCTGTATTTAGAGATGCGCTGTCAACAAAAAATTTACTCTATTGTTCAGAAGCTAGCCAAGTGTAGACTCCAATAATATATCATAATTGAAGTCTATACTTTAAAGGAAAGAGAAAATCAAAAAGGGTAGCTGAAGGTGGAGAATTTAAAAGAAAAATGAATTAAGAAAGAAGAGAGAGTGAAAAACAGATAATATAGCAAAATATAGTAAAACATAGATGAAGAGAGAGATACGTATACTAAAGCCAAAATAAAACCCAAAAATGAGGCTCGAAAAAAGTGCTTGTATATGATAACTACTCCTTATATAGGACTCAATAAAAATTGCTATTCTTATTACGAAAAAATGTGCAGATCCGTAGGAGCCAGGAACTGTAGAAAAAGAAAGTTTCACTTTAATATATAATAACTAATAACTAAATAGGAACCAATAGAAAAGGCAAATCTTATTGCAAGAAAAATTACACATACCCTTAGAGCATATATACTATGAAGGAAGCATGTTGTGTTAAAAAGTGTTGGCGACTTTAGGTAGAGAGAAAGAAAATATTAACTTACATCCTATCTCTCACGCATTACGCTCCCGTAAGCGCTGCACCAGAGAGACAGTGTATAAGTAGTTATTTTCTTTCTCTCTTACATCATCGTTAAGAGCAGGTCGTATATCTCTATCCTTTTCTAATCGAAAAATTAGTTTTTCTGCAAAACTTAATAATTGTAACGAAAAATAAAAAGAAAGCCCCATCTCGTATAATAAAAAGCAATATTTTCTTTAATGAGGAAAAATTATTTTTATCGCTTTGTTTTTAAAAAACTTTGAAAAACTGAATTGTCCAACCTAACCTCTATTTTTTAAGTTTTTCAAGGTTTTCTTTAAAACGAATCGATAAAAATACTTTTTCCTCATCAAAGAAAATATTGCTTTTTATTATACAAGATGGGGCTATCTCCTTATTTTTTGCTACAATTATTAATTTTTGTAAAAAAATTAATTCTTTAATTAGAAAAGGATAGATATACTCGACCTCCTCTTAAAATAGATATCACTTTTCCATATCAAATGCTGCCTCCATGTATCTATGCTTGAAGCACATACCTAAAAATGCACGAATCCAAAGAACCAGAAATTCGTAGAAAAAGGTGGTAAATATTTTAATTACAATAATATTTAAAATTCACTGAAGAGTTAATTAACTTTTGAATATATAATTTGAATATACGTTATTGTATATGTAAACAAGTATTAAAGAAAAGCTTAAGTTTATTACACATACACTATGAGGCTAAGTTTAAATATGTCATATATAGAATGTCATGTAGTTCTGTTCGATTTCATGTTTATAATTAACTTCACCGATTTCCAATAAAGAGCAAATATTCGTAGTTTAATATTTGAAATAAAAGTAGCAAAAACTACAACGAAAAATAAATTTCAAACAGATTTACTTTATACTAAAAATCAGTGAAACTAAGTAATATAAAGTAATAGAATAGAACCAGGAGCATTAGGAAAATATTGAAAACTGAAGCTTTGTTTCCAAGAATATTTCACTTCAAATAGTATATTTTACACCTATGGAGAAAAAATGAAGAATGTCCTAATCCTAAGGCACAATTCAGAAAAGTCGAAAATCGAGTTCGACTTCACAATGGACCGTGAGTATTACGTATGATTTCGAACTTGAGTACCGTTTGGATATTGAATTCAGTAGAAATCAGATAATAAAATTCTAAGACGTGTAACGAATCACGTGTAGCGTGTAAAATCATTGAATAACGACTCTTATGCTTAGATTCTTGACCTTAATATATGATTATGAATTTGAACGATAAAATTAAGAATAATCTTTCTACTTCGCTTTCTACATGAAACAAGCTTAAAAACAAATTTCGTGTTCATTTCTAATTATAATATCTTCACATATGTATTTTATACATACGATATACTAAATTTGAATACACAATTATAAGATTAAAATAAAATCTTTTAGTTATTTTAAAATTTGAATATTTCAAAATAATAAATCGACTATTTGCAATCACCCAACAATTCTACTTACATCAAATGTAAATTCTTCATAAAACATGAATATTACGTAGTGTATGTATCAAAAGCCGAGTTGTAAATAAGGAAATGGTTCTTCATTTGAAATAGTCAAGTAATTGAGAATACTTGCACCTGTCACCAGTTACAAAACAAGTAACTAGTAAATTTTCCAACTATTTTCAGTTACTTAACTAGTAACTGGTAAATGGTCCAACCATTTCAAGTTACTCATCTAATAACTACCAATTGGTTTGACCATTTACCAGTTACTCACCCAGTAACTACCAACTGGTCTGACCATTTACCAGTTACTCATTCAGTAACTACCAACTGGTCCGACCATTTACCAGTTACTCACCCAGCAATTGGTAAATGGTCCGACCATTTCAAGTTACTCATCTAGTAATTACCAACTGGTCCGACCATTCACCAGTTACTCACCCAATAACAGAGAATTAGTCCGACTATTTCGAGTTGCTCATCTAGTAACTGATACATGGTCTAACCATTTCCAGTTACTTAGCCAATAACTTAATCACTTAGGAGTTGCCCGGTAACTCCTAAGTGATCGATTCGACCATTAACCACTTTTTCACCTGGTAACTGCCCACTAACCGATTCGGCTAGTTACGCACCCAGTAACTACTCACTGGACCAACCATTTGCAACTGCAGTAACTACTCGACCATTTACTAGTTCTTTACTAGTAACTGGTAACTGGTACAAGTATTCTAAATTACTTGACCATTCCGAATGAAAAACCATCTCCGCATTTACAACTCTGCTTGTAAAATAACATTATTTTATATAAATATCAGAAGATATATATATATATATATATATATATATATATATATATATTATTTATATATATATATATATATATTTTCTGATATTTTGTATAAAAAAAAACCAATTGCATGTATAAAAACGTGCCACAACGATATATTGAAAGTTTTTAAGCGTTTCAAATTCTTAAAATAGAATTTTTTTCCATTTGTGACGTAGTTGTGACGATTTGATGAAGTTACAGAAAATTTTAAAATATAAGCTATAGACTTCTGTAGACATATATTTTCGATAGCGTTTATACGTTTGTAGACGCAAGTGTACGTGTCTGTACATGTTTGTACGTGTTTGTACGTATATGTACGTATTTGTACGTATTTGTACGTGTATGAACGTGTTTATAAGTGCTTGTACGCGTGTGTACGTGTTTGTTCGTGTTTGTACGTGCTTGTAGGTGTGTGCACGTGTTTGTACGTGTTTGTTCGTGTTTGTACGTGCTTGTAGGTGTGTGCACGTGTTTGTACGTGTTTGTACGTGTTTGTACGTGTTTGTACGTGTTTGTACGTGTGTGTACGTGTCCGTACGTATTTGTACGTGTGTGTATGTGTTTGTACGTGTATGTACGTGTTTGTTACGTGTTCGTACGTGCGTGTACGTGTTCGTTCGTGTTTGTACGTATTTGCACGTATTTGTACATGTCTCCTGTAAACATATATATTTTCCATAGTGTTTTTACGTTTGTGTACGTTTTTGTACGTTTGTGTATGTATGTACATGTTTGTACGTATTTGTACGTGTTTGTTCGTGTTCACGTGTTCGTACGTGTTTACCTGTTTGTACTTGTTTGTACGTATTTGTACGTGTTTACGTGTTTGTACGTGTTTGTACGTGTATGTATGTGTGTTTACTTATTTGTACGTGTTTGTACGTGTTTACGTGTTTGTACGTGTTTCCGTATTCGTACGTGTTTGTACGTGTTTGTACGTGAGCACAAGTAATTGTACGTGTTTGTACATGTCTCTTGTAGAAATATATATTTTCTATAGTGTTTTTACGTTTGTGTGCGTGCGTGTATGTGAGTGTACATGTTTGTACGTGTTTATACGTGTCTGTACGTGTGTGTACTTGTTTGTACGTGTTTGTACAATTTAGTACGTTTTTGTACGTGTTTGTACGTGTTTGTACGTGTTTGTGCGTGTTTGTACGTGTGTGTACGTGTTTGTTCGTGTTTGTACGTGTTTGCGCGTGTTTGTACGTGTCTGTACGTGTTTGTACGTGTGTGTATATGTGCGAAAGTAATCGTACGTATTTGTACATGTCTCTTGTAGAAATATATATTTTTTATAGTGTTTTTACGTTCGTGTACGTGCGTGTATGTGTGTGTACATGTTTGTACGTGTTCGTACGTGTTTGTACGTCTGCGTACGTGTTTCTTCGTGTATGTACGTATTTGTACGTGTTGGTACGTGTTCGTACGTGTGTGTACGTGTTTGTTCGTGTTTGTACGTGCTTGTCGGTATTTGTACGTATTTGCACATGTTTGGACGTGTGCGCACGTAATTGTACGTGTTTTAACTTGTCTTTCGTAGACATGTGCATTTTCTATATTGTTTTTACGTTTGTGTACGTTTGTATATGGGTCAGTACATGTTTGTACATGTTTGCACGTGTTTGTAGATCTATGTACGTGTTCTTAAGTGTTTCAACGTATGTTTTCGTATTTCTTTGTGTTTGTACGTGTTTTTACCTGTTTCTACGTGTGTGCACGTGTTTTTACCTGTTTCTACGTGTGTGCACATGTTTGCACTTGCTTGTACGTTTTCGTACATATGTGTACGTGTTTGTACGTGTGTGTACGTATTTGTACGTGTGTGTACGCTTTTTTTCATGTTTGTACGTGCTTGTTGGTGTTTGTACGTGTTTGCACGTGTTTGTACGTGTGTGTACGTGTGCGCACGTAATTATACGTGTTTGTACATGTTTCCCGTTGACGTATATATTTTTCATAGTGGTTTTACATTTATGTACGTCTGTGTATGTGTGTGTACATGTTTGTACGTGTTTGTACGTGTTGGCAGGTGTATGTACGTTTTTGTAAGTGTTTCTACGTATGTGTACGTATTTCTTTGTGTTTGTACGTTTTTACACGTGTTTTTACGTGTGAGCACGTATTTGTACGTGTGTGCACGTGTTTGTACGTGTTTGTATGTGTGTGTACGTGTGTGTACGTATTTGTACGTGTTTGCATGTGTTCGTTCGTGTTTGTACGCACCCTGTAAATGACAACTAGCTTGATTATTCATTAATTACGTACAGAGTTGTAAATAAGGAAATAATTTTCTATTTGATATGGTAAAGTAATCAAGAATACTTACACTAGTTACTACCCACAGAGCAAGTAATAGTTAAATAGTTTGATTAGTTTCAAGTAAGAGTGCAAGTAACTGGCAAGTAGTCCGACCATTTATCCGTTACCCTGATGGTAATAGCTTGTATTGGTCTGCAACAATCGTTGGATTTTCGTTAAACAAGCATTAGTGATGGTTATCGTTAAAAACTGGCAAGGAAATAGAGGTTAGTGAAATAGAGGATTGCAAAAGTTTGCACTTACTCACCCAGTAAGGGGTAACTGGTCTGATCATTTACCAGTTACTAGGCAGGTAACTTGAAAATGGCCCGACCAGTTTTTAGTTGCTGTGTAAGTAACTGCAAACATTTGCAACCCTGACTACTGCTATCGCATTGGTGCCTACCAGTGTTAAAAATCACAATTTACTAACCGTAGTGGAAAAAATAAAAACAGCCGGGAATATCTGTAAATAACTGGAAATAACTTAGAATAACTGGAAGAAACTGTTATAAACTCTTCAGTTCGAGACAGGAATACCAGTTATTTTCAGCTGTTCCTCGTTATTTTTAGTCATTTCCAGTTATTTCCGGTTTAGTCGACAAATCATTTAAAAAATTAGAGGTTTGATAACTGTTATAAGCAGTTAATATGACTGTAAATTTTAGAACTGTACAAATTGTTTCTAACTGCTTATAAATAATAATAAATGTTTATAATTGATTAAAATTGTTAAGAACTGTTTAAAATAGATTGAAAATGTTTGAATCGAGACATTGAAAGAATACTTATGGAAGAACTTTAAAGTTATGTGAAATTGTTTATATCTGTATGAAACTATTTTAAATAATTTCATACAATTATAAATGAAATCATATAAATAAAAATAGTTCTGCACACATTTAAAATTTTTCTAAAAATATGTAGAATATTCTTGGGATTGTATATAATTTTTTATAAATGTTTATAACGGTTTATAATTGTTTGAAACTGCGTAAAAATGCCTATAGCTAATATACGTGTCTTAATTCAGACGTTTTTAAATAGTTATGAACAGTTTCAAACAGTTATAAACAAGTTCGTGCAATATCCATTTCCACTAGGAAATAAATAAATGTATAAATAAATTTAAATATTGTAGAATTAATAAATAAGCTGAATAAATTTTTTTACATATTCAAAAATATTTTATATACAAAGGAATAATGTAGAATTTGAAACATTGAAATAGTAATTTGGAAAAAAGTTATTTTGTAAAATGAATGTAAATCAAAAATAATTAATTAATTTTTTATAACATATATCATTTTATGATTATAAATCAATATTGAAATACTTTTGTGAGATTACAGAAATTTCTCATGTGCAACAAAGCCATTGAAAAGTCGCAGAAACATTTCCATTAAAAATATATTTTGAAAAACATTACTGTTTGAGTTTAGAGATATAACAACTATAAGATCATATTGAAAGATAAAAATAATATTTCACATAAAATTCGAATTCCATATATTTTAAGAAATATTTCGGTTAGATTATAGAAATGTTACTGATAAAATATCGAATCTGAAAGGGGAAAGGAATGTTTCATATTAAAAACCTACTTTACATAATTTTAGAAATATTTCTGTTAGATTTTAGAGATGTTACGGTGGCAAGATTACATCTGAAAAATAACAGAAATATTTCATATAAAACACGCATTTTATATATTTTCTGGAATATTCCAATTGAAAAACTCATTTTATTTATTTTTAGAAACATTCCTGTTTAAGTTTAGAGATATAACGACTATGAGATCATAACTGAAAACTCACAGTAATATTTCATATGAAACACGAATTTCATACATTCTAAGAAATATTTCGATTAGATTATAGAAATGTCACTGATGAACTATCACATCTGAAAAGCAATAGAAATGTTTCAAATGAAACTTTCATTTCATATATCTTCAGAAATGTTTCTGTTAAATTTTAGAAATATCACTGTTGCAAGATCGCATGTGAAAAGTCACACAAACATTTCTAATGAAACACACATTTTATATATTTTAAGGAACGTTTGCGTTAGATTTATAATTACGTTGCTTGACTTGTGCAAGCTTTAGTGCACTCACAAGAGGATTTCCAACTGCACTGGCACTTTCAGCAGAATTCCGATGAAATTGCATTCAAGCACGTGCGGCAGACCCTGAGCAGCAGAATTAGATTGTTTGGTGCATTCAAGCACGTGCGGCAGACCCTGAGCAGCAGAATTAGATTGTTTGGTGCAATCAAGCGTGCTTATTCTAAATGATTTGATCACGATCTCGGGTGTCAAAATCGCAGCAGCCTTTTGCATGGCATCTTTAGCAGATTAATTGCAATATACTTTGTCAGACTTACAGCAGCTTTAGTGCACTTACAAAAAAATTTCCAACTGCACAAGGACTTTCATCAGAATTGCGACAAAATTGCATTCAAGCACGTACGTCAGACACTGAGCAGCAGAATTAGATTGTCTTGTGCAATTAAGCGTGCTTAATCTGAATGATTTGGTCACGAGCTCGGGCGTCAGAATTTCAGCAGCCTTGTGCATAGCATCTTTAGCAGAATAATTGCAACATACTTGCGTCAGACTTGCAGCAGCTCTAGTGCACTTAAAAGAGGATTTTCAACCGCACGGGGACTTTCAGCAGAGTTGCGACGAAATTGCATCCACACACGTACGTTAGATACTGAACAGCAGAATGAGATTGTCTTGTGCAATTAGGCGTGCTTAATCTGAATGAATTGATCACGAGCTACAAGACTACATCTTAGGTCTAAGTAGCGTGATATTAAGGCTTTATTTGTAAATTCATTCATGATTTGCCTACGTACCTCTACTGACAATTAACTCGTCTCCCATCAGAAATTCAGGAAAAAAATTTTCGTCATACCCTGGCCGAAACTACCACTTTCTTCTTGGCTCTGAATAACAAAAGTGATATTTTTGGCCTGGGTGTAGCCAAAAATAGTATACACACCACGGGAAATTGAATAGAGATGCCATAGTAAATATATATATATATATATATATATATATATATATATATATATATATATATCATTATGTACATATTTGTATGTGCTATGGACTCGCCAGTTCTCTGCCTCCCTTGATGTGTAATATATTATAGATGAAAAGCACTTCTTTAAACAGTATAATCTCTGGTTCTACTAGTCACTGTAAATAAAGTTATAGTATATTTTCCACCTAGGGAAAAAAGTAAAGTTTTTTTACTCTAGACGATGCTATTTTTTTCAACACTGGGCCGAAAATAACACTGCAATTCTGCTGCAAGCATTCATGCATCACATGATGTTCCTGGCTGCACTTTGTCTTCCGTAAGTATACATCAATTCTACTGCGAAGTGTCAGCTTCACGATACCTTTCATAAGTATACTAAAATTCTGCTGCAAGCATCCGTGCATTAAATGTTTCTCTAGTCTGCACTTTGTCTGTCGTAAGTCTGCTGGACATCTGTTGCAAGTATCTAATGCAATAATCTAACTGTAGAACTCTAGTAGATTTAGGAAGCATGTTATATAAGATCTGTACACTGATACTTGCGTCAGATTGTGCTACTAGGGATGCTTTTGTTACATCTCCCTCAACTTTTCTTGAAAGACCATACCTTGAATCACCTGTAAAAAAGTTTCAATTTTTTAAAAATCTAATGATAAAATTTATTTCTATGGTTATGTATATTAAGCAACTATTTTTAGTGTATTTACTAAAAATTTTAATTCAGCTTTAGCTAATTTGATTTCTGATTTAAGAGGATATCGTAGTTCTGCTCCTCCTAATAATATTTTTATTCAAAGTTCATGAGTAAACAGTGCATCAAATCAAATTCTTTCACTTCAGTAAGAAAATTCGTAAGATTAATCCTTAGCGCGGACAAGTCAAGAAATTTATCAAAATAATATACATAAAAAGTTATAAACAAACTTTCGATATATACTATTTTGAGGTCAGGTTTATCGAACTTGATATCTAATTTTCATTCAAAGTTCATAAAAAAATATGAAGCTAAATTGAATTTTTAATTTAACAAAAATTATTGTATTAATATAGTTTTAGCGCGGACAAGTCATTATATTTGCCCAAATAGTGAATTTAAAAAGATATCAGTAAGATAAAAAAAGCAAAACTCGATTCCAACAACTACGACATCCCGTTAATGATCTTTTTATGCAGTAAAATAAATTCATTAACATTATGAGGATGTTGGAGACCATGCATGCAACGTAAATCTTTAAAATAAGCTTCTTGTCTGGCTGAAAATTTCGATGTCATTATTACTTTGAATGCTTTTGCTACATTACATTAAACTAAGCAGGAAATCGCGCAAATGTATACATAAAATTCTTTTTAATATCCAAACAGTGAAACTCATTCGACGCAGAATAGAAATCTTCAATTTCATTTTCTAAGTTTTTAGCTTTGGTATAAATTTCAGTTAAATAATCAGCAGCTGCGCTGCATTCCATTAACTCCGACATATCTATTTTACTATTTTGTAATTTCATTAATTCTTCATTCGGCATGCTGATTCCATGGTCATCATCTGCATTGTCATCATCTGTAGCTCTATTATCTTTCAACTTTTTATTCTTTTTCACATTACTGATAATTGTATGATCAAAAGTCTTTATTTTTTCTATTAGCACTTGTATTGGATAAATCTTGGATAAATCTTGATAATAAGTGATAAAAATAAAAAAAAATAGATAAAAATGGATAAAAAGTGTAGAAATTCGGACATTATTATTATTATTCATCGCATTAAATTAATTTTTATTATTTTTTATCAGTTTTTATCAATTTATATAATAAATTTTAAAAATATTGTAAGTCTTATAAATAGCATGTAAAATAGGTAATGAAGGTTTTCAAAAATTGTATTGTTCTAATTCATTTGCAAATTTTTCAAAACAATTATAGGTTAATACATATTCGTGTGTTTACTTATGTAAAATAAAAATTTTATTTCAATGTATTAATCTCTACATCATGCAGTTAAAAAACATAAGTATATAGAGAAAAAATTCTAAAAATTACTTTTAGCATTATAACGCACTCACATGAAAACGTGTTTTTTTTCTAGCATTATAGTAAATTTTATTAGGTTCCTAAAACTATTTACAAGATAAGCAGCAAAAAATGCTAGGACATTTGTAAACTATTACAAAAAAATCTTAAAATAATTATTATGTTACCATAGTAAAATTTTGAACCTTTCAATCATTCCAATAACACTTATAAATTTTTATTAGTTCACATAGTAATTTTTGTCATTAATTCAAGAAATCCTATAGCTTCTGTTCAAAATACACCTTGCGTATGCGATCTCGACAGCTAACGATACCAGCATATTTTGAACCCAAAAATCCTGTCACTTGACGCTAAAATTCGTGTCCAACTCCCGCAAGTGGTGAGAGTTAAGTACACTTTATATATAATCCGATCCATCTGACCATTACTAAAATGCGCGCGTGTTTACTAGCGACCTCTGAGGCGTAACGTTTATATTAGGTTGGATATGATTATAGATCAGATTAATTTACAGCAATCGAATAAATATAGAAATTTTCAAAAACATAATACAATTTATTTATATATTTCCTTACTTGTATGTTATTCTGAAAATTTTGTATATAATATATTTTATATCTAAATAAAAACTGATAAAAAATATTAATAATTAATAAAAAAAATTAAAAACTGATATGAATGGATAAAAAATATTATTTTGTAATAATAATAATAGATGGAATCGGACAAAAAGGGATAAAATCTAATAAAATGTCCGAATTCATACCAATTTTATTCCCTAATATTCAATTTTATTACTTATTATTGTATTTTATCCATTTTTATCCACGTATATCCATTTTTATCAATTTTTATTACCTTTTTTCATTTTTTATTACTTACAGATAGTTTTTATTCATTTTTAGCATTTATTATCATTGTTTATTAATTATTATTTAAAATCTTTCTCGTTAGGGTAGGCGATAACATTTCTTCAATTTCCCTCAATTCTATAATTGTAATGGCATAAAATATTATTCTTACATAAAAATTTTCAATAACTATATTCGTTTTCGCTTTAAAACATTGCTAGCAAGTCACACTTTTAATAAGATAAGCTACACACACTTTCACTAGTAACTGGTCAGACCATTTACCAGTTACTTGCTCTATAACTGGTAACTGGTGCGAGTATTTTCAATTACTTGACCATTTCAAATAAAAAACCATTCCCTTATTTACAATTCTGGTAACTGGTAAATATTCGAATCAGTTGGCAGTAAGCGAGTGGGTAAATGATAAATGATTCAACCAGTTTGCTGTTACCACGTTGGTAAATGGTAAATGGTCGGAGCAGTTATAGAGCAACTGGTAAATGGTTGAACCAGTTAGCAGTTACTGGGTGAGAAAATGTTATTTTATCATAAATAAAATAATTATACTGTTTTCAAAAAAAATTGTTATGAAACGCAAGTTTTTATACGTACGGGATTGTATAATAGATGTTTTTATCATAGAATTCACCATATTTTAAACGAAAAGTAAGTAGCCGTGTTTAGAGTTTAATAAACAGCTGTAGTATAAAACTTTTTATATTTTAAAATTTTCTTGAATTATTTTTGGCAAGCCTAATAGAGAAATAAATTTGGTAAATGTATTTAAAATTTTATACGTACGGGATTGTATAATAGATGTTTTTATCATAGAATTCACCATATTTTAAACGATAAGTAAGTAGCCGTACTTAGAGTTTAATAAACAGCTGTAGTATAAAACTTTTTATATTTTAAAATTTTCTTGAATTATTTTTGGCAAGCCTAATAGAGAAATAAATTTGGTGAATGTATTTAAAATTTTAATGCATTACATTACGTGTAGTAGGAGAAAATTAAACAACGGATTTTCAAATCTCGGTCGGTATCGAATCTGCTCTAGCCTGCTCTCACTAAGAACTTTACAAAATTATTATAATTAATAAGTTATAAATTGCTATATTATTTTATAAAATACAATTTTAACTTAAATAATTAGCTTTATGTTAAAACTTAATTTTATTAAAATTCAATTCTACGAGTTGATATACAAGGTGTACCATTTTAAAGAAACCACCGTGATATTTTCAACAGTTGGCGTTGTATAAAAAAATTGTTGAGACGAAAGTTATTCGGACTAATAGGGGCTATCTTTCTATGAAATCAGTTTTGACCTTGAGATTTATTTTCAAGGTCATTTTAAGGTGATTTTTTGAATTGGAACCCTTATTTTTGATCCTGGATTCGGAAAAAGCAAGAAATTCTACGTTTAGATAAGGTATTATGTGTATTAATGTAATAATAATAATAATAATAATAATAATAATAATAATAATAATAATAATAATAATAATAATAATAATAATAATAATAATAATAATAATAATAATAATAATAATAATAATAATAATAATAATAATAATAATAATAATAATAATAATAATAATAATAATAATAATAATAATAATAATAATAATAATAATAATAATAATAATAATAATAATAATAATAATAATAATAATAATAATAATAATAATAATAATAATAATAATAATAATAATAATAATAATAATAATAATAATAATAATAATAATAATAATAATAATAATAATAATAATAATAATAATAATAATAATAATAATAATAATAATAATAATAATAATAATAATAATAATAATAATAATAATAATAATAATAATAATAATAATAATAATAATAATAATAATAATAATAATAATAATAATAATAATAATAATAATAATAATAATAATAATAATAATAATAATAATAATAATAATAATAATAATAATAATAATAATAATAATAATAATAATAATAATAATAATAATAATAATAATAATAATAATAATAATAATAATAATAATAATAATAATAATAATAATAATAATAATAATAATAATAATAATAATAATAATAATAATAATAATAATAATAATAATAATAATAATAATAATAATAATAATAATAATAATAATAATAATAATAATAATAATAATAATAATAATAATAATAATAATAATAATAATAATAATAATAATAATAATAATAATAATAATAATAATAATAATAATAATAATAATAATAATAATAATAATAATAATAATAATAATAATAATAATAATAATAATAATAATAATAATAATAATAATAATAATAATAATAATAATAATAATAATAATAATAATAATAATAATAATAATAATAATAATAATAATAATAATAATAATAATAATAATAATAATAATAATAATAATAATAATAATAATAATAATAATAATAATAATAATAATAATAATAATAATAATAATAATAATAATAATAATAATAATAATAATAATAATAATAATAATAATAATAATAATAATAATAATAATAATAATAATAATAATAATAATAATAATAATAATAATAATAATAATAATAATAATAATAATAATAATAATAATAATAATAATAATAATAATAATAATAATAATAATAATAATAATAATAATAATAATAATAATAATAATAATAATAATAATAATAATAATAATAATAATAATAATAATAATAATAATAATAATAATAATAATAATAATAATAATAATAATAATAATAATAATAATAATAATAATAATAATAATAATAATAATAATAATAATAATAATAATAATAATAATAATAATAATAATAATAATAATAATAATAATAATAATAATAATAATAATAATAATAATAATAATAATAATAATAATAATAATAATAATAATAATAATAATAATAATAATAATAATAATAATAATAATAATAATAATAATAATAATAATAATAATAATAATAATAATAATAATAATAATAATAATAATAATAATAATAATAATAATAATAATAATAATAATAATAATAATAATAATAATAATAATAATAATAATAATAATAATAATAATAATAATAATAATAATAATAATAATAATAATAATAATAATAATAATAATAATAATAATAATAATAATAATAATAATAATAATAATAATAATAATAATAATAATAATAATAATAATAATAATAATAATAATAATAATAATAATAATAATAATAATAATAATAATAATAATAATAATAATAATATTTTTTTTTTTTTTTTTTTTTTTTTTTTTTTTTCCATTGGTTGAACGAATAAAATCTGCTGTCAGACCGCCGTCAGTTCGCTGGGCTCGGATATATCCGGGAACAGAGTACAGACGGTTGAGAGGGGTCTAGATAAACTAGCAAACCTCTAAAATTACGCGATCCTCATGCCTGTCTAATGATAGCAAAAAAATGCAGTCACTGGACGTGCAAGAGATTCTCCAATCATCACTCACGGCGTTTGTTCCACCCCGGAAACTGTTTATCACATTACTTCAGGGTGGCACCGCGTTCTAAGTCTTTTGGACCTTTTCCTTCTGACTTCTTCTGTAAATATACAGATTTCCAATAATATAGATCTATGCCTAATAAGCAACATGATTTAAAAGGCTATCTTCTGCCTGGCGATCGGCTCTGTAAAGGGGAGCATAAATCGATCGCATATATATGGTATGGTATGGACTGGCTCTGTAAAGGAGCAAAATCAGTCCATAATTTTCTTCAGTCTTGATTCTCCTGTTCTAAGATGGATCTTATGCCTCTTGTGGGGCTATCCTCTCTACCGCGTCTGACTCATACTAACATTCAATCTCGCGCTTATTTACAACGGCACTCATTCATACCACAGCTAAAGCTGGCGCTTTTGCTGCTATCTCAAACATTTCCTGGGTGCACGATTCGTTCTCGTCCTTAAGACGAGTCCTCGTCGTCACCCTCCGCACCCGAATCTATGGGACCGGCTACTGCCTCTAGGTTATGGTGAGGTATAAGCCTGACTCCCCGCTCCTCATTCGCACTTAGTTCGATTGCCCTATCTAAGAACGGTTTCTTCTTTCTTAGGACGCTTTCGACAAATAGTGCCATAGCGTCCCACTTTTCTTTGGCCGACAACATTTCACTGATAATGTTATCTGGCGTTAACGCTTCGAATATCCTCTCAACCTGGCGTCTTTCTTCGTTCCACTGATGGCAGACGAAAAACGTATGATACGCATCGTCGCGATCCGCGAAACAGAAGATGCAGCCCGGGCTCTGGGTCTTTCCCATTTTACTGAGATAAGCGCAGAAATACCCGTGGTTACTAAGGAACTGGGTGAGGTAATAGTTGACCTCCCCGTATCTTCTATCGACCCATGGAGCCAGCTCCCTAATGAGCACGTGTGTCCATCGGCCTTTCACCATCTGATTCCATGTTTTTTGCCAGGTTTCCATGGTCACCTGTCTTTCTTCTTTCTGAACGATTGCAGTTCCATCTTCTGTTTTCTTCCGTTCGTAGGTTCGCTTGCGTTCCATCGCCTGTAATTCGATCGGGATGATTCCTGCGATGACTAGCACCGCGGGTCCCGAGACAGTGCGATAGGCGCTGGTGACTCTAAGAGCCCCTCTCCTTTGAACAGAAGATAGTACGCTTCGGTGCGTCTCTTTTCTCATTTGGTTAGCCCATATTTCAGAGCCGTACAATAAGATGGACGTCGTGACTGTCATTAAAAGTCGTCGTTTGCTTGATTTCGGGCCGCTGGTATTGGCCATGAGACGACTTAACTGCAACGTTTTCTTTATCGCTTTATTAGCGACGTGTTTTAGGTGCGTCAAAAAAGTTAGTTTTGCATCTAGCTTTATGCCGAGATACGTCACCTCACTTCTTGTCTGCACCACGTTTGTGCCTACTGTCATGGGAAACTCGATGTTGATGTGTTTCCAAAGGGCACGATTTCTGTTTTGGCCATCGCTATTTCGAGACCATGCTTCACCATCCACTCGGAAATTCTTCTCATCGCCGTGTTTAGTATGTGCTGGGCAATGTTTTCGTTTTTCGCGGAGATGACTAAAGCGACATCATCAGCGTACGCAAACATTTTCACCCCATCCGGCATTGCAAGTCTGAGTAATGCATCGAACAGGATGTTCCAGAAGTCTGGGCCGAAGATCGAGCCCTGTGCCACGCCTGCGCTAAGGTCTTTTTCACGCCAGCCTTCTTCTGTTTCATAGCGGAGGATACGGTTTCTCAGATAGTCTCGTATCACTCGCATAAGGTATTCTGGTACATTAAACTCTTTCAACGCAGCAAGGAGGTCAGGCCATTTTGCTGAGTTGAAAGCGTTTTTCGTATCCAGCATGACTAGAAACGCAATAAGACGGGAATGATGGTTCCCAGTCCATCCTTCTTTTGCTACCTTTACTACTTCTTCTACTGCATTTACGGTAGACCGCTTTTTCCTGAAGCCGTACTGGTTGTCAGCGAGATCGCCAGCCGCCTGTACAGCTCCTTGTAATCGCGGTTTAAGCAGCCTCTCGTATAGCTTCCCTGCTTCGTCCAACATGCAGAGTGGCCTGTGGGACGATGGATGCCGGGGATCACCTCCCTTTCCTTTGTTGATCAGCACAAGACGCGCAATCTTCCAGGGAGTGCTAAACACACCCGTCTGGAGGCACGCGTTGTACATGTTCAACAAGAGAGATGGCGCTTTCACCGCTATGCATTTAAGGACCTCGGATGGTATTCCGTCAGGCCCAGGTGCCTTATTGTTCTTCATCGTTCTTGCAGCTATCTGTAGCTCTCCGCTTGTAAAGAGCGGGATCTCTTCTGGTTCTCCTGTATTCTCCTGTTCTTCGAGTGGTGGATGCGTAGGGAACAAGTGGTTTACGATGTTCGCCATGGTCTCTTCTTCGAATGGCAACGTGGGGGCGGCGTTAAGCTTCTTGGTCACGATCTTGTAGGCCAAGCCCCACACCTCTCTGTTGACGTCTTCGCTCAGGTCTTTCCAGCATTGTGCTTTGCTTCGATTGATCTTCTTACGAAGCTTTTTATGCACGTCTCTGTATTGCGCAGACAAAAGATCTGCTGCTGGTGAGTTCTTCTTTCTTGCTCTCTGTGATGATCTTCTGAGACTAAGAGCTTCTGACCTCGTTCTAGCGATTTCGTCATTCCACCAATACGCTGGACGCTTATGATGTCGCGATCCCTTGCGCGGCATAGATGCATCACAGGCTCTGTGAATGAGACTCATCGTCTCTTTTACGAGAACCTCTGCAGCGTCGGCGTTTCCGGTGGCAGTTGTCGCGTCCGGTAGATAGTCTGATCCTTGCTGCAGTACTTGGACAAGTTTCTCAGAGTCCAGCTTGGCAACGTTCCATCTGACTGGTCTAGCGACATTTCGCCTCGATGATTGGGATCCATCATGGATTTGAAATGTGATGTACTGGTGGTCACTTCCATTGTATGTCTCCAGCACCTTCCAATCTGACACTTTACGTGAAAGATTTTCTGATGCGAAGGATACGTCAGGAATCGTACCGCTAGCTCCTCGTCTGAATGTTGGAGTGCTTCCGGTGTTTAGCACTGTTAGGCCGAGTCTGTCTGCCATCTCCATGATGTATCCTCCTCTGCTGTCCTGCAGTGGCATTCCCCACTCTAACGCTTTCGCGTTAAAGTCTCCTGCGACGACGACGTCACCTTCCATTCTTCGGACAGAGTCTTCCAGCAGATCCAGACGGCGCCTAAACGTGTCTGCTGTTGAGTTTGGTGTAAAATAACAGCTCACGTATGTAACGTTTCTGCTTTTAACCCATACGAAGCCTTCTTCAGCTCCATTTGCGTCTTCTCTGATGGTCTTTGGGTCTACGTAAATCGCAGCAGTGCCAAGCTTGTCTCTAAACCAGGTCTTAACGGTCCAGTTTGTGTACTGCTCGCTTATCAAGAGCACATCAGCCTTTGTTTCGAATTTGATTTGGGTCAAAAGGCTGTTGGCGAGGTCGCTTCTGTGTAAGTTGGCTTGGAGGACCGTTACGCGGCCCATCATTAGCGTTGCCTTTTGAATCGGTCTAGGGTCTCGCGAAAGACTTTGCACTGACCTGACCCAGGGATATGTTTTCGCTCTGCAGGTTCTACTTCGCGCTCAGTACATAGTATGCACTGAGTGTCAGTAGCCTTACAGGCCGATCCCTTATGGCCATCTTTGCCACACTTGTAGCACATCTTGCTACGGTCAGGTCCTCGGCAGTCACGCGCCTGATGACCGTAGTTCAGGCACCTGAAACAGCGCTGAACCCGTTGCCAACTTCTGATACGGCAGTTAGTGTAGCCGATTTTTACTCTGGTTTGAGAGAGCAGGAACGATGCCTGGTCTTGTTCCATCTCTACGATGGCCAAGCGAAGCTCTCTGCTGTTGGGGTTCGTCAGCGAGACGCTAAACTCGCCCAGGTCCTTATTTGCTTGTGTGAAAACAGCTTTTACTGCTGTCTTCACTTCATCCACCGTTGCGAGGCAGTCTATATCTCTGATTTCGACTGCTTCTTTGGGGATGATCTCCTTAATTTTGCCTGTTCCACCAACCGTTCTTTTCAAAAAGTCACTGAAGGTCTCAAGTTCTTTGGTGTTGCCCAACTCAATCAGGACATCTCCGGTCCTGGTTTTTCTGATCCCTTTGATGTTACTTGTCGGGCTGTTCTGGATGAGCTCCTGCCGGATGTTCTGCAGGACCTCACTGTAAGTCTTACCTTCTTCTGGTCTTATAAGGACGGCGGCAGAACGCTTCTTCGTCTTTCTCCTCCTTTTCTTCTTCTTTTTTTGGCAGCTGCTGTGCAGGCTGCTCCGTCACTTTTGCCGATGTTCTGGCCGTTGGTGGTTTGGAGTTAGGCTGCTGTGATCGCTGCTGTTGTTGTTGCGTTTGTTGCCGCTGCTGCTGTGTTTGTTGTTCCAGCTGCAGCTTCTTTTGTTTCTTTGCAGCCTTAACATCCTTGCGACTTTGGACAGTCACAAAAGAGTCGTCTGCGTCTTCCTCAGCTCTGCCCTTCTTAAGAAGAGCTCGCGGATCAGAATTGTTTCCTGATTCCAGCGAGTCTTCTTCTCTGGGCCGCTTAGCTGCAGCGCTTGCCTGAAGCGTCTCGGTCACTTCCATCTGTTCAGTGACCGTTCTTGCTTCGCGCAAGCGAGAAAACTCCCTTTTCAGAGCTTCTACGTGCTCAATCAATTCTGGCAGGTTATCTTTCACTTTCGAGTTCATGTTAGGCATGGACCTAACAGCTGCCTGCATGAGCAAAAAGATCTCATTCATTCTTTGAGATCTTTCTTCAATTGTCAAGCAGGTGATCTCTACCCCTGTATTCTTTAGGGGATCAGCCTGCGACATCTGGCCTTCGGTATTGTTTTGGCTATTACTAGCCGCTCCTGATTGGTTTTTGTTTTGTGTTGTAGAATTTACCATATTAAAACGTGTACTTGGTTTAAGACGGTTCGCCCATCATGGGAGCTCCAGGCGCAGTGGAGCCACTATCCCCGCCTGTAAGGTGCCCTAGTTAAGGATGCCGCAGCCGAGAAGCGGTTGTCGGGTGGTCAACCCTAGCGACATCGAGTGATTCTAGAAAAGATGTTACGGGTTAGGCCCGCGCCATATTGATGCTAAAGGTTTTACGTCATCCGTATTGAGTGGGCGGCGTCAGTACCGCGCTGCGCCTGGCCCTAAACTTCAGGCTAGACGTTCCGCAGTTCTCCTGCGCGGACTCGGTATAAGGAAATACTGACCAGGTAATCCTTCACACCTGCGCCTGTACGAACCAACTTCAACCCCTTCATTGGCTCTGGTTACGTTAGTAGAAGTACGTAACAGTTCCTAACCAACATGTGGTTTCACGGGACCTTTGCCCGTCACGACTTTCGCCGGAGAGGAGACTAACGTTTACCCTTATTACTAAACAGAGGTCAGCAAGTCACTATCAATGTACAACTCCTGTAGTCTGACGGGAATATCCATTGGTCGACAGCCGCAGCTCATTCATACATCCACTCATACTGTGTTGCTTCTTAGTACACGTAAATACGAACAATAAATTTCAATGGGTTGGCAGTTTCGTGAAGCGAAAGTGCCTACGCGATCATCCAGATATCCTTGACCATCGCTAAGGATTGCCAGCGATATGTGGATCGTGCTTAAGCCTCCGCCCCGCCACCACATCGTAGGTGGACACTTACAAGGTCAGCAACATGCGGAGGAATAATAATAATAATAATAATAATAATAATAATAATAATAATAATAATAATAATAATAATAATAATAATAATAATAATAATAATAATAATAATAATAATAATAATAATAATAATAATAATAATAATAATAATAATAATAATAATAATAATAATAATAATAATAATAATAATAATAATAATAATAATAATAATAATAATAATAATAATAATAATAATAATAATAATAATAATAATAATAATAATAATAATAATAATAATAATAATAATAATAATAATAATAATAATAATAATAATAATAATAATAATAATAATAATAATAATAATAATAATAATAATAATAATAATAATAATAATAATAATAATAATAATAATAATAATAATAATAATAATAATAATAATAATAATAATAATAATAATAATAATAATAATAATAATAATAATAATAATAATAATAATAATAATAATAATAATAATAATAATAATAATAATAATAATAATAATAATAATAATAATAATAATAATAATAATAATAATAATAATAATAATAATAATAATAATAATAATAATAATAATAATAATAATAATAATAATAATAATAATAATAATAATAATAATAATAATAATAATAATAATAATAATATAATAATAATAATAATAATAATAATAATAATAATAATAATAATAATAATAATAATAATAATAATAATAATAATAATAATAATAATAATAATAATAATAATAATAATAATAATAATAATAATAATAATAATAATAATAATAATAATAATAATAATAATAATAATAATAATAATAATAATAATAATAATAATAATAATAATAATAATAATAATAATAATAATAATAATAATAATAATAATAATAATAATAATAATAATAATAATAATAATAATAATAATAATAATAATAATAATAATAATAATAATAATAATAATAATAATAATAATAATAATAATAATAATAATAATAATAATAATAATAATAATAATAATAATAATAATAATAATAATAATAATAATAATAATAATAATAATAATAATAATAATAATAATAATAATAATAATAATAATAATAATAATAATAATAATAATAATAATAATAATAATAATAATAATAATAATAATAATAATAATAATAAAATAATAATAATAATAATAATAATAATAATAATAATAATAATAATAATAATAATAATAATAATAATAATAATAATAATAATAATAATAATAATAATAATAATAATAATAATAATAATAATAATAATAATAATAATAATAATAATAATAATAATAATAATAATAATAATAATAATAATAATAATAATAATAATAATAATAATATAATAATAATAATAATAATAATAATTTTTTTTTTTTTTTTTTTTCTATAAGGTGGTAAAAAACGGGAAATCTGCCTAAACCAGACCGTCAGCGACAAGATTCACGCCCGCATAGCATTATTGCAGTGCTGGCGGGGATCTCGCCGCTGGTGTGACGGGTTCCTGGAGCACGTCAGCCATGGCTGCGGAAAAGACATTCTATTCCACATCCAGGGCATCGGTGTCCCAGGGGACCGTCTAACCCCCTGTCCTCTTGACCGCGAGACGATCGCAAGGGAATGCAATCGTTCCGCGGGCAAGAGGCCAGTAACATCCACCTTCCGTGACCCTTATTCCACCCCGGCACTAACCTTCAGGAATACTTCGAGGTGGGGTCACCTGTTTGCTCGCTAGAGCACCTTCTATTTTTTTTTTTTTTTTTTTTAATTCTCTTTCTCTTACTCTATCTTTTCTCTTGTTCCGCTCTTTTTATGATTGGAGGTCTGGCCTCTTCTGTCGTAAGATGTTTTCGACGTAGTTTGCCAGACTCTCCCAATTTTCCTTTGTTGAAAGCATCAGCGGGATGATATTATCGGCTGTTACTCTTCCTACGCTGTGAACGAGCCCCAGCCTTAACTGCTCCCATTCCTTACATTCGAAAAATGTGTGGAGAACGTCGTCTTTTTGGGCTCCGCAGTGTATACACTTTGGATCCTCAACTATTTTCATCCTAAAAAGGTATTCACGGAAACAACCATGGCCAGTCAGCATCTGGGTGAGGTAAAAGTTTACCTCTCCATGCTCTCGACTCAGCCATGGTGACAGCTGCTTTATAAGTCTTGCTGTCCATCTTCCGTTCTTTTCGTTCTTCCACCGCATTTGCCAGGCTTGCAGTGACTGCTCTCTGGCTATCTTTTTGGCTTCAATCGGCCCCAATCGTCCTTTGTTTTGGTGGACAAACTTCCGCTCCTGAGCTAGCAGGTCTATCGGAATAACACCTGCGACTACGAGTATGGCGGACTCAGAGACCGTGCGATACGAACTTGCCACTCGAAGCGCGCACCTTCGCTGTACAGACGCTAGACGCCTGCGATATTTATTATATCGCAAGGCATCAGCCCACAATTCTGCTCCGTAAAGCATTATCGACTCGGCGGTGTTAAGTAGCAACCGTCTGACGCAGGGGCGAGGCCCTCCAATATTGGCCATCACCCTGCTTAAGGTTGTTACCACCGTCGCCGCCTTGTCTGCACCTCTCCTTATGCTTTCCCAGAGAGTGAGCCTCGTATCTAGCATCACTCCTAGGTACTTTACGTGTGTTTTCGCCTGTACTTGCGTGTTACCAACTTGTAATATTGGTGTTCGAGGTATGTGCTTCTTTGTGAGAAGCACGATCTCCGTCTTAGCTTCTGCTAGCTCTAATCCGTGAGCATCCATCCAGCTTTTAATGCAGCACATGACATGATTGAGTCGTATCTGTGCTATTTCCACACTTCTCGCTATTATAGCTACAGCCACGTCATCTGCGTACCCAACCATGTGGCAACCTTCTGGCATTTCCATTCTGAGCATCTCATCATAGGAAATGTTCCATATGTCGGATCCCAGAACGGAGCCCTGTGCCGCCCCCGCCGTCAGTTCTTTTCTTTTCTGTCCTTCCGCCGTATCATACAGGATAAAGCGATCCCTCAGGTAGTCTCCGATGATTTGAAGAAGGTACTTCGGTACCCTAAAGGTCCGCTTCATTGCCTGTATAGCGTTGGACCAGCTTAGCGTATTAAACGCGTTTTTAGCGTCTAGTAATGCCAGGAGACAGATTGGGCGCGAATAGTGATTTCCGTGCTCTGTATTCCTAGCTACCTCTATCACCTCTTGGACAGCTCCTATGGTCGATCTTCCTCTCCGAAAACCATGCTGATTTTCAGAGAGATCACCTGCCGCTTCCAGAGCAGCATGAAGGCGTGGTCTAAGGAGCTTTTCCAAGAGTTTACCTGCTGTATCCAACATACATAGCGGTCGGTAAGATCCTGGTTCGTCTGACGGCCCTTTGCCCTTGCTAATTAGGACAAGTCTTGCCTCTTTCCATCGGGAGCTGAACTTGCCCGCTTGGAGACAAGAATTGTACATCCATAGCAAGAGCTCTGGGTGACTATGCGCTACAACTTTCAGCACCTCAGCCGGTACACCATCAGGGCCTGGTGCCTTTTTATTTTTCAGAGTGCGCACTGCTCTCTCTAGTTCACCTCTGGTGAATTTTGGCACCTCCTCCTGTTCGAGAGCTTGTGTATCATCCGTTCTCTTTGGATGATTGGGGAACAGGGAATCGACAATATGTGTCATGACCGACGCAGGCATAGGAGCGTTCACTGTGAATGCTCCTACTTTGCGCATGACGGTTTTGTATCCCTTACCCCATGGATCATTGTTGAGATCCTCTCTAAGGCTCTCAAAACATCTGTATTTGCTCAGTCTGATGGCCCGACCGAGGGACCTCTTTGCTGCTTGATGCTCAGCTATCTTACGTGCGGCATCGCAGTTCCGCTTTTTGGCTTTTTGTGCTATTCGACGCAGTCGAAAGCATTTCCGCCGCAGATCTGCGATTTCATTTGTCCACCAATAAGCAGGTCGCCTTCCCTTCATCTCGATTTTTCTTGGTATCGCCTCCTGGCAAGCCCTCTGAACAAGGCGCATAACTGAATCAGTGATCAGCTCTGCCTGTTCAGAGGGGTTAGCTTCCAATGGAATCTCCACCAGGGTTCGCACACCTCGCTCCAAAGCCAGAGACAGCATCTCTGTGTCCATCCTATTTATGTTCCATTTGCGGCAGCGGTTGCGAGGGACCGCCATGACTGGCATTTCATCACATATGTTAAATGTGATGAATTGGTGATCGCTGGCTGTATAGTCTTCGATCACCTGCCAGTCCCGCACATGGGGGGCTACTCTTTCTGTCGCCAGGGAGATATCTATGATAGTCTCCCTGTAGCCACTTCTTCTAAAGGTGGGAGTGGTACCAGTATTTAGGATCACCAATCCTAATCTAGACACCATATCCATTACTCTTCCACCTCTAGAGTCCGTCCGACATTCGCCCCATTCAATGGCTTTGGCATTAAAGTCTCCGGCTATTATGAGCTCACCCTCCATTTTTCTGGCTGCATCTTCGAGACCATCCAATTTTTTCTGATAGTCCTCAGTGCTATCGCTTGGCGTAAGGTAGCAGCTAATGTAGGTTACATTGCCACTTCGCACCCAAGCGAATCCTTTACCAGATCCTTGGCACGTCGCCTTAAGACTACGTGGGTTGAAGATCCATATAGCTGCGGTACCAATATCATCTTCTTGCCATTCTGACCCTTCTCTGTCTCGATATTGCTCACTGACAAATACAATATCAGCGTCCTTTTCGAGGCATATCTGGGTCAGTAGGTCTTGGGCGATCCTGCTTCTCCAAAGGTTTGCCTGTAGTACTTTAACCATTTTTGCGGTCTTTTTCTACAGCTATTTTACTATCCATGCAGGTCCTGGATCCCGCGACATGAGCTGCATTCTCTGGTGTAATTCCCCGTGCTATGCATAGGAAGCATTTGGCTGTGGCTGTGCAGCTTCCTATTTTGTGCTCTGTGGCGCCACAGCGGTAGCACCAATTGCTTCTGTCAGGTCCTTTGCAGGATGCGCTAAGGTGTCCGTACCCTAGACACCTATAACAGCGTTCGGCGACCTGTCGTCGGCGGATCCTGCAGTTGACCCATCCAATTTTAATTCTAGCCGTTCCAAGCATTTTTTGGCCTCTGTTTCTTTGACAGTGATGATGGCCATTCTTTGCTCGGCTCTATTGACCTTTGTCAGTCTAAGACCGAAGAGATCCTCGTTGTTGGAGAGGGTCTGTAGGATAGCCTCCTTCACCTCTTCTTCAGTGCTGCAACAATCAATATCCCTGATTTCCAATGTAGCTTTCGGAACAAGGGTTCGAAGATTAGCTTCCGTCCCTACCGCTTGCTTCAAGGCATTAACGAGTCCCTCGTTGTCAACTCCTTTATCCTTGAGCTCTATTAATACGTCCCCTGCTCTTGTGCGTCGAATATTTTTCACTTCCACTCCGTGGTCCGCGGGGTTAACCTTTTTACGAAGCCCACTTAGCACTTCCGCATAAGTTTTTCCTTCTGCAGGTCTGATGACTATTGCGTCTGGCTTCACCTTCTTTGGCCGCGACTGCTTCTTGCTTGGGCTGTCTTTAGTCACCTTCTTGAGCTTTTTATTTCTCTTTTTCTTTTTTCTTTTCTCGACAGTACTCCATCCTTCTCCATCTGTAGTTTTCGGTGAACTCACCTTTTCCAGGTTTGAGGAATTCTCATTTTTCGAGTTCTCCTTTTTCTTTTTATTTTTGTCGTGCAAAGTTGCAGGTGACACAGAGACAGCTCTTTTCGCCGTTTGTGTGTTCCTACTCTCTTCCATATTCTTTTTCTTCCCCTCGCCTTTCGAGTTTTGCAGGTTTTCAAGTTTTGCGATCATATACTCCATTTCAGGTAAAGCGTCCTTAATTTTGGCGTTTACCCCTTTCTGCTTCTTTGTTGAATCCCTCATCATTCGAATCATCTCCTTCATTTTTTTTAGGCAGGTCTGAATAGCCAGATCTGCATTGTCGATGTCGGAGCATCGTTCGGTACTGATACTTACCTCTTCAGCATTTCTCCCCTCGTTCTGTGGTATTTGTAGTTCCATGATCTGAAAAAATAAAATTCGTTCCAGTATGTGTGCGACCCATCTGGATCCTCACCGGGCTTTCACTCCGGGAGCAACTTGACGTGGCCATCTGAAAACATGACCCAGAATGGCGGCGCCAAGCTCGGTACATCATACCAGAATATAGCGCAGTCAGCCGCACTAGCCTATCTCTGCCTCCTCGAGCTCCGCACCCCCACCAGATGCTCGGCTCTCTGGGAGGTTTCCGACAGACGTCGCACGACCGCTGAACTCGCCAAAAGCCGATTGACCAGTACTGGCTGGGTACCGGCCTCCCGTCTTGCAGTCAGCCGGAGCCGAAGATAGTTCAGGTCACTTTGGCACGCAACCTCAGATCGCATCCCCATCCAGGTTCTCCCTTTGGCCGCTCACGGGTCGCACCGCACGGCAAACACGGCGGCTCGCTTCGTATGAGACAGTAATATCCTCTTTCCCTCACTCATCATGCATACGTGCCTTCATTTGCTCGGGAGATGCTCACTTTACAGAGCCCCCTCATTCACTCTTCAACATTCACTCGGATTGGGCGATACTCTTTTTAGGGAGCCCCCAATTCCATGCTCCACATGTGGTGTCACTTGCTAGAAATAGCCCGTTCATAGGGCATTCCAGCATGTGTGCCTACCCGTCTCTATTTGACCGCTCAGAGTCCGTTTATAGGACTCGCGGCCCTGACCACGATAGGCATGCAGGTGTCATACTCGGTTGCCCTTTCTGTGCCTACAGCTCATCTATGCTCCGTGCATTGGCAGAAACATCGAGAGATACCCGTTTATAGGGTCCTCGAATCATTCGTCCTATGGCAACATTCACAAGCCCACATACTCTCACCACCCATTAATAGGTAAAGTATCTGTCCCATAATCCCATCAACCAAGAGGTGCGAACAATGAATGGTAGGTTGATTAATTCAGGTAACCACCCCTATCTTGTAACCCAAAGCGGGACCCTAACAGGGTTACTATTATCCGGGTCAGATAGTCCCTGGTTTTTTTGCGAGGTTATTTCTCCTCGGGTCATTACTTCCTATTTGCCGTCAGCGTTATAGCATTGCTACAAAGAGCATTGATGCGACGATGACGCCCAGGAGCGGTTGGGCAATGCCCGGAACCTGGAAGACAACACTTGCTCAAGGGGCCTCCTCAAGCCGACTCCCAATAATAATAATAATAATAATAATAATAATAATAATAATAATAATAATAATAATAATAATAATAATAATAATAATAATAATAATAATAATAATAATAATAATAATAATAATAATAATAATAATAATAATAATAATAATAATAATAATAATAATAATAATAATAATAATAATAATAATAATAATAATAATAATAATAATAATAATAATAATAATAATAATAATAATAATAATAATAATAATAATAATAATAATAATAATAATAATAATAATAATAATAATAATAATAATAATAATAATAATAATAATAATAATAATAATAATAATAATAATAATAATAATAATAATAATAATAATAATAATAATAATAATAATAATAATAATAATAATAATAATAATAATAATAATAATAATAATAATAATAATAATAATAATAATAATAATAATAATAATAATAATAATAATAATAATAATAATAATAATAATAATAATAATAATAATAATAATAATAATAATAATAATAATAATAATAATAATAATAATAATAATAATAATAATAATAATAATAATAATAATAATAATAATAATAATAATAATAATAATAATAATAATAATAATAATAATAATAATAATAATAATAATAATAATAATAATAATAATAATAATAATAATAATAATAATAATAATAATAATAATAATAATAATAATAATAATAATAATAATAATAATAATAATAATAATAATAATAATAATAATAATAATAATAATAATAATAATAATAATAATAATAATAATAATAATAATAATAATAATAATAATAATAATAATAATAATAATAATAATAATAATAATAATAATAATAATAATAATAATAATAATAATAATAATAATAATAATAATAATAATAATAATAATAATAATAATAATAATAATAATAATAATAATAATAATAATAATAATAATAATAATAATAATAATAATAATAATAATAATAATAATAATAATAATAATAATAATAATAATAATAATAATAATAATAATAATAATAATAATAATAATAATAATAATAATAATATAATAATAATAATAATAATAATAATAATAATAATAATAATAATAATAATAATAATAATAATAATAATAATAATAATAATAATAATAATAATAATAATAATAATAATAATAATAATAATAATAATAATAATAATAATAATAATAATAATAATAATAATAATAATAATAATAATAATAATAATAATAATAATAATAATAATAATAATAATAATAATAATAATAATAATAATAATAATAATAATAATAATAATAATAATAATAATAATAATAATAATAATAATAATAATAATAATAATAATAATAATAATAATAATAATAATAATAATAATAATAATAATAATAATAATAATAATAATAATAATAATAATAATAATAATAATAATAATAATAATAATAATAATAATAATAATAATAATAATAATAATAATAATAATAATAATATAATAATAATAATAATAATAATAATAATAATAATAATAATAATAATAATAATAATAATAATAATAATAATAATAATAATAATAATAATAATAATAATAATAATAATAATAATAATAATAATAATAATAATAATAATAATAATAATAATAATAATAATAATAATAATAATAATAATAATAATAATAATAATAATAATAATAATAATAATAATAATAATAATAATAATAATAATAATAATAATAATAATAATAATAATAATAATAATAATAATAATAATAATAATAATAATAATAATAATAATAATAATAATAATAATAATAATAATAATAATAATAATAATAATAATAATAATAATAATAATAATAATAATAATAATAATAATAATAATAATAATAATAATAATAATAATAATAATAATAATAATAATAATAATAATAATAATAATAATAATAATAATAATAATAATAATAATAATAATAATAATAATAATAATAATAATAATAATAATAATAATAATAATAATAATAATAATAATAATAATAATAATAATAATAATAATAATAATAATAATAATAATAATAATAATAATAATAATAATAATAATAATAATAATAATAATAATAATAATAATAATAATAATAATAATAATAATAATAATAATAATAATAATAATAATAATAATAATAATAATAATAATAATAATAATAATAATAATAATAATAATAATAATAATAATAATAATAATAATAATAATAATAATAATAATAATAATAATAATAATAATAATAATAATAATAATAATAATAATAATAATAATAATAATAATAATAATAATAATAATAATAATAATAATAATAATAATAATAATAATAATAATAATAATAATAATAATAATAATAATAATAATAATAATAATAATAATAATAATAATAATAATAATAATAATAATAATAATAATAATAATAATAATAATAATAATAATAATAATAATAATAATAATAATAAAATAATAATAATAATAATAATAATAAAATAATAATAATAATAATAATAATAATAATAATAATAATAATAATAATAATAATAATAATAATAATAATAATAATAATAATAATAATAATAATTTTTTTTTTTTTTTTTTTTTTTTTTTTTTTTCATTGGTTGAACGAATAAAATCTGCTGTCAGACCGCCGTCAGTTCGCTGGGCTCGGATATATCCGGGAACAGAGTACAGACGGTTGAGAGGGGTTCTAGATAAACTAGCAAACCTCTAAAATTACGCGATCCTCATGCCTGTCTAATGATAGCAAAAAAATGCAGTCACTGGACGTGCAAGAGATTCTCCAATCATCACTCACGGCGTTTGTTCCACCCCGGAAACTGTTTATCACATTACTTCAGGGTGGCACCGCGTTCTAAGTCTTTTGGACCTTTTCCTTCTGACTTCTTCTGTAAATATACAGATTTCCAATAATATAGATCTATGCCTAATAAGCAACATGATTTAAAAGGCTATCTTCTGCCTGGCGATCGGCTCTGTAAAGGGGAGCATAAATCGATCGCATATATATGGTATGGTATGGACTGGCTCTGTAAAGGAGCAAAATCAGTCCATAATTTTCTCTTCAGTCTTGATTCTCCTGTTCTAAGATGGATCTTATGCCTCTTGTGGGGCTATCCTCTCTACCGCGTCTGACTCATACTAACATTCAATCTCGCGCTTATTTACAACGACACTCATTCATACCACAGCTAAAGCTGGCGCTTTTGCTGCTATCTCAAACATTTCCTGGGTGCACGATTCGTTCTCGTCCTTAAGACGAGTCCTCGTCGTCACCCTCCGCACCTGAATCTATGGGACCGGCTACTGCCTCTAGGTTATGGTGAGGTATAAGCCTGACTCCCCGCTCCTCATTCGCACTTAGTTCGATTGCCCTATCTAAGAACGGTTTCTTCTTTCTTAGGACGCTTTCGACAAATAGTGCCATAGCGTCCCACTTTTCTTTGGCCGACAACATTTCACTGATAATGTTATCTGGCGTTAACGCTTCGAATATCCTCTCAACCTGGCGTCTTTCTTCGTTCCACTGATGGCAGACGAAAAACGTATGATACGCATCGTCGCGATCCGCGAAACAGAAGATGCAGCCCGGGCTCTGGGTCTTTCCCATTTTACTGAGATAAGCGCAGAAATACCCGTGGTTACTAAGGAACTGGGTGAGGTAATAGTTGACCTCCCCGTATCTTCTATCGACCCATGGAGCCAGCTCCCTAATGAGCACGTGTGTCCATCGGCCTTTCACCATCTGATTCCATGTTTTTTGCCAGGTTTCCATGGTCACCTGTCTTTCTTCTTTCTGAACGATTGCAGTTCCATCTTCTGTTTTCTTCCGTTCGTAGGTTCGCTTGCGTTCCATCGCCTGTAATTCGATCGGGATGATTCCTGCGATGACTAGCACCGCGGGTCCCGAGACAGTGCGATAGGCGCTGGTGACTCTAAGAGCCCCTCTCCTTTGAACAGAAGATAGTACGCTTCGGTGCGTCTCTTTTCTCATTTGGTTAGCCCATATTTCAGAGCCGTACAATAAGATGGACGTCGTGACTGTCATTAAAAGTCGTCGTTTGCTTGATTTCGGGCCGCTGGTATTGGCCATAAGACGACTTAACTGCAACGTTTTCTTTATCGCTTTATTAGCGACGTGTTTTAGGTGCGTCAAAAAAGTTAGTTTTGCATCTAGCTTTATGCCGAGATACGTCACCTCACTTCTTGTCTGCACCACGTTTGTGCCTACTGTCATGGGAAACTCGATGTTGATGTGTTTCCAAGTTAAGGGCACGATTTCTGTTTTGGCCATCGCTATTTCGAGACCATGCTTCACCATCCACTCGGAAATTCTTCCCATCGCCGTGTTTAGTATGTGCTGGGCAATGTTTACGTTTTTCGCGGAGATGACTAAAGCGACATCATCAGCGTACGCAAACATTTTCACCCCATCCGGCATTGCAAGTCTGAGTAATGCATCGAACAGGATGTTCCAGAAGTCTGGGCCGAAGATCGAGCCCTGTGCCACGCCTGCGCTAAGGTCTTTTTCACGCCAGCCTTCTTCTGTTTCATAGCGGAGGATACGGTTTCTCAGATAGTCTCGTATCACTCGCATAAGGTATTCTGGTACATTAAACTCTTTCAACGCAGCAAGGAGGTCAGGCCATTTTGCTGAGTTGAAAGCGTTTTTCGTATCCAGCATGACTAGAAACGCAATAAGACGGGAATGATGGTTCCCAGTCCATCCTTCTTTTGCTACCTTTACTACTTCTTCTACTGCATTTACGGTAGACCGCTTTTTCCTGAAGCCGTACTGGTTGTCAGCGAGATCGCCAGCCGCCTGTACAGCTCCTTGTAATCGCGGTTTAAGCAGCCTCTCGTATAGCTTCCCTGCTTCGTCCAACATGCAGAGTGGCCTGTGGGACGATGGATGCCGGGGATCACCTCCCTTTCCTTTGTTGATCAGCACAAGACGCGCAATCTTCCAGGGAGTGCTAAACACACCCGTCTGGAGGCACGCGTTGTACATGTTCAACAAGAGAGATGGCGCTTTCACCGCTATGCATTTAAGGACCTCGGATGGTATTCCGTCAGGCCCAGGTGCCTTATTGTTCTTCATCATTCTTGCAGCTATCTGTAGCTCTCCGCTTGTAAAGAGCGGGATCTCTTCTGGTTCTCCTGTATTCTCCTGTTCTTCGAGTGGTGGATGCGTAGGGAACAAGTGGTTTACGATGTTCGCCATGGTCTCTTCTTCGAATGGCAACGTGGGGGCGGCGTTCAGCTTCTTGGTCACGATCTTGTAGGCCAAGCCCCACACCTCTCTGTTGACGTCTTCGCTCAGGTCTTTCCAGCATTGTGCTTTGCTTCGATTGATCTTCTTACGAAGCTTTTTATGCACGTCTCTGTATTGCGCAGACAAAAGATCTGCTGCTGGTGAGTTCTTCTTTCTTGCTCTCTGTGATGATCTTCTGAGACTAAGAGCTTCTGACCTCGTTCTAGCGATTTCGTCATTCCACCAATACGCTGGACGCTTATGATGTCGCGATCCCTTGCGCGGCATAGATGCATCACAGGCTCTGTGAATGAGACTCATCGTCTCTTTTACGAGAACCTCTGCAGCGTCGGCGTTTCCGGTGGCAGTTGTCGCGTCCGGTAGATAGTCTGATCCTTGCTGCAGTACTTGGACAAGTTTCTCAGAGTCCAGCTTGGCAACGTTCCATCTGACTGGTCTAGCGACATTTCGCCTCGATGATTGGGATCCATCATGGATTTGAAATGTGATGTACTGGTGGTCACTTCCATTGTATGTCTCCAGCACCTTCCAATCTGACACTTTACGTGAAAGATTTTCTGATGCGAAGGATACGTCAGGAATCGTACCGCTAGCTCCTCGTCTGAATGTTGGAGTGCTTCCGGTGTTTAGCACTGTTAGGCCGAGTCTGTCTGCCATCTCCATGATGTATCCTCCTCTGCTGTCCTGCAGTGGCATTCCCCACTCTAACGCTTTCGCGTTAAAGTCTCCTGCGACGACGACGTCACCTTCCATTCTTCGGACAGAGTCTTCCAGCAGATCCAGACGGCGCCTAAACGTGTCTGCTGTTGAGTTTGGTGTAAAATAACAGCTCACGTATGTAACGTTTCTGCTTTTAACCCATACGAAGCCTTCTTCAGCTCCATTTGCGTCTTCTCTGATGGTCTTTGGGTCTACGTAAATCGCAGCAGTGCCAAGCTTGTCTCTAAACCAGGTCTTAACGGTCCAGTTTGTGTACTGCTCGCTTATCAAGAGCACATCAGCCTTTGTTTCGAATTTGATTTGGGTCAAAAGGCTGTTGGCTAGGTCACTTCTGTGTAAGTTGGCTTGGAGGACCGTGACGCGGCCCATCATTAACGTTTTTGTTTAAATCGGTTCAGTGTCTCGCGGAAGACTCTGCACTGACCTGATCCAGGGATGTGTTTTCGTTCCGCAGGGTCTACTTCCCGCTCGGTACATAGTATGCACTGAGCATCAGCAGCCTTGCAGGCCGATCCCTTGTGGCCCTCTTTTCCACACTTGTAGCACATCTTGCTACGGTCAGGTCCTCGGCAGTCACGCGCCTGGTGACCGTAGTTCAGGCACCTAAAACAGCGCTGAACCCTTTGCCAACTTCTGATACGGCAGCTGGTATAGCCGATCTTTATCCTGGTTCTTGAGAGCAGGAACGCCGCTTGGTCTTGTTCCATCTCTACAATGGCCAAGCGGAGCTCTCTGCTGTTAGGGTTGGTCAGCGAAACACTAAACTCCCCTACTTCCTGTTGGAATTCAGTAAAAACACCTTTCACAGCAGTCTTCACTTCTTCTACTGAAGCTAGACAGTCGATGTCCCTGATCTCGACCGTTTCTTTGGGGCACATCTCCTTGACATTGCCTGTTTCACCAACCGTCTTTCTCAGGAATTCGCTGAAAGTCTCCAGTCCTTGAGATGAGCCCAACTCAATCAGGACATCACCGGCCCTGGTTTTTCTAATCCCTTTGATGTTATTCGTTGGGCTCTCCTTAATAAGATCCTGCCGGATGTTCTGCAGGATGTCACTGTAGGACTTTCCTTCTCCTGGCTTGATGAGGACGGCGGTAGACCTCTTCTTTGTCTTTCTCCTCCTCTTTTTTCTTCTTTTTTGGCAGCTGCTGTGCAGAGCTGCTCTGTGTCGTTGGCCGGTGTTCTGGCCGCTGGTGGTTTGTTGTTAGGCTGCTGCGATCGCTGATGATGTTGTTGCGCTCGTTGCTGCTGCTGCTGTGTTTGTTGTTTCAGCTGCTGCTTTTCTTGCTTTTTTGCAGCTCTAACATTCTTCCGACTCTGGACGGTCTCGAAAAGCTCGTCTTCGTCTCCCTCAGCTCGACCCTTCTTAAAAAGAGCTCGCGGTTCGGAATTGCTTCCTGAATCAAGCGAGTCTTCTTCTCTGGGCCGCTTAGCTGCGGCGCTTGCTTGAGGCGTTTCGGTCACTTCCATCTGTTCGGTGACCGTTCTTGCTTCAAGCAAGCAAGAAAACTCCGTCTTGAGTGCATCTACGTGTTCGATGAGCTCTGGAAGGTTGTTCTTGACATCCAGAGAAATGCCGGGCATCGACTTGCAGGCCTGCCTCATCAGCATAAAGATCTCATTCATCCTCTGAGACCTCTCTTCAATTGTTAAGCAGACGATCTCAACCCCTGACTTCGGTGGGGGATCAGCCTGCTTTCTCTGGCCTTCACTGTTGGTTTGGCTATTTCTAGCCGCTTCTTTTTGGTTTTTGGTTTTGGTTGAATTTGACATAATATAAACGTTTACTGTGCTTAAGACGGTTCGCCCATCATGGGAGCTCCAGGCGCAGTGGAGCCACTATCCCCGCCTGTGAGGTGCCCTAGTTAAAGATGCCGCAGCCGAGAAGCGGTTTTCGGGTGGTCAACCCTAGCGACATCGAGTGATTCTAGAAAAGATGTTACGGGTTAGGCCCGCGCCATATTGATGCTAAAGGTTTTACGTCATCCGTATTGAGTGGGCGACGTCAGTACCGTGCTGCGCCTGGCCCTAAACTTCAGGCTAGACGTTCCGCAGTTCTCCTGCGCGGACTCGGTATAAGGAAATACTGACCAGATAATCCTTCGCACCTGCGCCTGTACAGACCAACTTCAACCCCTTCATGGGCTCCGGTTACGTTAGTAGAAGTACGTAGAAGCTCCTAGCCGACATGTGGTTTCACGAGACCTTTGCCCGTCACGACTTTCGCCGGAGAGGGGACTAACTTTTACCCTTATTACTAAACAGAGGTCAGCAAGTCACCACTAACGAACAACTCCAGTAGTCTGACGGGAATATCCATTGGTTGGCAGCCACAGCTCATTCATACATCCATTCATACTGTGTTGCTTCTTAGTACACGTAAATACGAACACAAAATTTTAATGGGTTGGCAGTTCCGTGAAGCGAAAGTGCCTACGCGATCATCCAGATATCCTTAGTCATCACTAAGGATGGCTAGCGATATGTGGATCGTGCTTAAGCCTCCGCCCCGCCACCACATCGTAGGTGGACACTTACAAGGTCAGCAACATGCGGAGGAATAATAATAATAATAATAATAATAATAATAATAATAATAATAATAATAATAATAATAATAATAATAATAATAATAATAATAATAATAATAATAATAATAATAATAATAATAATAATAATAATAATAATAATAATAATAATAATAATAATAATAATAATAATAATAATAATAATAATAATAATAATAATAATAATAATAATAATAATAATAATAATAATAATAATAATAATAATAATAATAATAATAATAATAATAATAATAATAATAATAATAATAATAATAATAATAATAATAATAATAATAATAATAATAATAATAATAATAATAATAATAATAATAATAATAATAATAATAATAATAATAATATAATAATAATAATAATAATAATAATAATAATAATAATAATAATAATAATAATAATAATAATAATAATAATAATAATAATAATAATAATAATAATAATAATAATAATAATAATAATAATAATAATAATAATAATAATAATAATAATAATAATAATAATAATAATAATAATAATAATAATAATAATAATAATAATAATAATAATAATAATAATAATAATAATAATAATAATAATAATAATAATAATAATAATAATAATAATAATAATAATAATAATAATAATAATAATAATAATAATAATAATAATAATAATAATAATAATAATAATAATAATAATAATAATAATAATAATAATAATAATAATAATAATAATAATAATAATAATAATAATAATAATAATAATAATAATAATAATAATAATAATAATAATAATAATAATAATAATAATAATAATAATAATAATAATAATAATAAAATAATAATAATAATAAAATAATAAAATAATAATAATAATAATAATAATAATAATAATAATAATAATAATAATAATAATAATAATAATAATAATAATAATAATAATAATAATAATAATAATAATAATAATAATAATAATAATAATAATAATAATAATAATAATAATAATAATAATAATAATAATAATAATAATAATAATAATAATAATAATAATAATAATAATAATAATAATAATAATAATAATAATAATAATAATAATAATAATAATAATAATAATAATAATAATAATAATAATAATAATAATAATAATAATAATAATAATAATATAATTTTTTTTTTTTTTTTTTTATGGTGGTAAAAAAACGGGAAATCTGCCTAAACCAGACCTTCAGCGACAGGATCCACGCCCGCCGTGCGATTCCGCAAAGCGTTATCGCCGTGCAGGAGGGGATCCTGCCACCGGTGTGACGGGTTCCTGAGTGCACGTCAGCCTTGACTGTGAAATGGCCCTCCATTTCACATCCAGGGCATCAGAGTCCCAGGGGACCGTCTAACCCCCTGTCCTTCTGACCGCGGTACGATTGCAAGAAGATGCAATCGTCACGCGGGCAAAAGGCCAGTAACATCCACCTCGTGACCTTTACACCACCCCGGCACTTAAGCCTTCTCGGCATTACTTCAGGGTGGGGCCACCAATTCGCATCAGCGCCGTCAATTTTATGTCTTTTTCTTGACTTTTAATTCACTTTATTCAAGCATCTATTTATCTGGGATTCTTCCTAGTTTCGATGTTTCTCTTCTTCTCTTCTTGCAGCGCTTGCCTGAAGACCCTGCATACTCCGCTACCGGCCACGTGCTTAGCAGCTTCGCTATCACTTCCATCCTGTAAGCACAAAAAGCAGCAGGCATTGTTAGGACATGCTGCCCTTGTGTGACCTTCGTTTCCGCACTTGTAGCAGTGCGCGGACCTGTCTGGACCAACGCACTGATCCTGCCTGTGACCGAAGCCTAGGCATCGATGACATCTGATTACCATAATTCTTCTCTGTACCTTACAGTTAACGAATCCAATTTGGATTCGCTCCTTGTTCAAAAGAACTGTTGCCTCAGCTTCATCAAGCACAACAACTGCCATTTTGGATCCGAATCGACTGGGTCCGAGGATGATGACCTTCCGAGCGCTTTGCTCAGGACCCAGGATTCTACCCAACGCTTCCTGTACCTCGGCCTCCGTTGTCATCTGATCAAGATCACGAATCTCAATCGTCCTTCTCCGCCCATCCATGTTAACGGTTCCTATGCCCTCTACTGCAACTTTGACCTTGTCAGTGAAGGCCTTTCTATCCGACTCTTTCGAGATCTGGATCAAGACGTTTCCCTTGGTTGTCGGCCTGACGCTTAGGACCTCCGTGCTGCTTTCCTGCGGCTTGACATCCTTGCGCAGCTTTCCAAGGATGTCTGCGTATGAGGCCCCTTGGGTTACCTTTACGACCACCGTTTCTGTCTTCCTGAAGTTCGTCTTCGAAGTTTGGGGACGTGAATGGCTAGATGGCGCAATCTGCGGAAGAGATTGCGCATTCGCAGCACCCGCTGTCACTTTCTTCTTTTTTCTTTTCTTTTGCCGCACGTCCTCTGGGCTATTATCTGCGCTGCCTCGTTCTCTTTTGAGGTTAATGCTCGCGATTACGGTGTCCCGTAAAAGTTCAGCTTGCATCCTCCTCCGCGCTGTCTTCCTTACCCTATGTTGACTAAGAATTTGGTCAACTCCATCCTTGATGGTATTTGCTTTTCTTTTTAGAACTTCCTGCTGTTCAACCGCTTTCTTCATATGGACTTGCAACCTTTCGACCGCTGTTTGGATCCTGAGGTTTGTGTTCTTTTTCAGAACGTCCTGCATCCCTTGAACTTCCTTCCTCATTTCCTCTATCCATAACTCTTGATCGCTTATAGCCTCGAAGAATGCGTCCATGTCCTCTTGGAGTGCGTTTTGTTCAAAGCCTGAGGCGTCACTAAAAGCGCTTTTGGCACTTCGGACGCTAGCAACACTGCTCTGACTGCAGCTCCGTATCCTTGATACCTGCAAAGTAGACATTTCTTGTTTTTATGCGAGGTTGTCTCCTCTAGCATTTCTGTAGTTATTATTGCCGTCGAAGTCTGGTTACCCAGTCCAGCGACAATATGGTCAACGTGAATTTGGCCTCCCCCAGAATCCATGAGGCCAGCTCCGCCCACCGAGGCTTTCACTCGATCGGAAGCGGAGGTGAGATTTCCCTGTGCAGGGGTACTCACCTGGGGTATTACTGTATTTAAATCCGACATCTTCCATAAAAGTGGTGAATTTAGTCAGGGAACCACCCCTATCTTGTAACCCAAAGCGGGACCCTTACAGGATTACTACCATCCGGGCCAGATAGTCCCTGGTTTTTTTGCGAGGTTATTTCTCCTCGGGTCATTACTTCCTATTTGCCGTCAACGTTATAGCATTGCTGCAAAGAGCATTGATGCGACGATGACGCCCAGGAGCGGTTGGGCAATGCCCGGAACCTGGAAGACAACACTTGCTCAAGGGGCCTCCTCAAGCCGACTCTCAATAATAACAATAATAACAATAATAACAATAATAACAATAATAACAATAATAACAATAACAGTAACAGTAACAGTAACAGTAACAGTTACAGTAACAGTAACAGTAACAGTAACAGTAACAGTAACAGTAACAATAACAATAACAATAACAATAACAATAACAATAACATTAACAATAACAATAACAATAACAATAACAATAATAATAATAATAATAATAATAATAATAATAACCCAATAACCCAATAACCTGATAACCCGATAACCCAAATAACTAAAATCCAATAACCCAAATGAATAAAAGTCTGTTTATCTGAACATTTGCTCATTACATGTGTTCATACCACAGTTAGGTAAGTTAATCAATCTAATCAATCTAGGCAAAAAGGGAGGCAAGGTATTGATTATTAAGCCAATTAAGGCAAGGTGGGAACGCCTAGTCGATCAAGGCAAGACGATGGCTACCCAGCCAATGAAGGCAAGGAATTGATCACCTAGCCAATTAAGGCAAGTTAGAGAAGCCCAGCTGATCAAGGAAAAACGATGGCCACCCAGCCAATGAAGGCAAGGTATTGATTAGCTAGCCAATTGAGGCAAGGTAGGAATGCAAACATTTATCTCATAAGATGTTCAAAAATAGCCTCGTTCAAATTTAAGGAATGTTAAATTCTACGTTCAAAGTTTCCAACTGTGGACAACAAAACGTTACGCGGAATAACTCTACAAGCTTGTGTGATGCATCGCATCATATCTTGCCATGTTGCTGCTTGCTGTGCATAAACAACATTTTTCAAGTAGCCCCATAAAAAGAAATCTGGACTTGTCAGATTTGGTGATCTCTGACACCACTCAGTAATGTTACTACGAATGCCTATCCATCGTCTTCGGTATCGTTGGTTCAAGAAGTGACGAACCATTAGTGAGCGATGATACGGTGCACCATCAAGTTGTAGCCATAATCGACGTCTTGTTTCCAAGTCCACATCTTCTAATAATTTTGGTAACTCATTCTGCAGGAAATCAAGATATGCTGCACCGTTGACATTCCCATGGAAAAAATAAGGTCCTATAAGATAACCATTTATTATACGGCACCAAACTACGAGGCTCCATCTATGCTGATTTTCAACATGACGTACCCAATGAGGGTTCTGAATAGACCAATAATGACTATTATGGCAATTGAGTTGCCCATTACCATGAAATGTAGCTTCGTGCGAAAACATTACGTATTTAAAAAATTCAGGATCTTCACGGATACTTGCTTGTGCCCAATTGCAGAACTCGAGTCTGCGGCGGAGATCATCTAGCATCAAAGCTTGAGTCTAAGTTATGTGATACGGATGAAATCTGTGAAGCCGCAAAATTTGACCAGCTGTTGATCTTGGAATACCAGTACGTTTCTCAATGTCACGCAAAGAGATATGATAATCCAAATCAACCATTGCCAAAACGACGAGAATTTGTTGATCATCGTTGTTCTGTAGCATGATGCGACGACGATTGCTGCTTATTTGTGGTTGACATCTCTCTCCTTGCTCAATGATTCAGATTCTCACGTGGTCCGGGTAGTGAAGCCTCCCTGAGTAATTTTGGCGGTAATACCTTGCCTTAGTACGATATCGACCTTGACATGTCCCGAGAGACAACAGAATGTCATATCCGGCATATTTGGTCCTTTTGAGTCGCTAGACACTAAGAAATATCCACGTGAACTATCCTGAGAAGGGCTGTTCAGGAGTCACCTCTGTCATAAATAATACTAAAGAAGTGTTATTTAACGATTTAGATGAAACTTTTTAGGCTTGTCCGGAATCACACCAGAAAAAAAGAATAAAAATAATTTGTTTTCCCACAAAATAGAGAATCATTCTTCTTATGAAGGCTTCGAATACATAAATTTGGCTTTGAAAATCGAAATGGAGTTCAAACTCAATTTTACTGTTGTTTGACCCCTACTATTACCTACAACTCAAGACAATTTTGTTGAACTTTCTTTCCGAATCCGAAATAACAAAATTAGGTGTTTTGAAGAAAACAGTGGACCTTTTATATTTATTTTGGTTATTGGGTTATTGGGTTTTGGTTATTTGGGTTATTGGTTATTGTGTTATTGGGTTATTGGGTTGTTGGGTTATTGTTATTATTATTATTACTAACCTTACTCTTGCCCGATCATTCGTGTGCAGAGATAAAGAAAATAATAAATTTGACCCCTACATGACCTTGGAGGGGTCAACCGCACTCCACACATAATACCTTATCTGAACGTAGAATTTCTTGCTCTTTCCGAATCCGGCATCAAAAACGGGGGTTCCAATTAAAAAAATCACTTTGACCTTCAAATGACTTTGAAAATCAATCTCAAGGTCAAAACTGACTTTATAGAAATATAGCCCCTATTGTCCAAAATAACTTTTATCCGAACAATTTTTTTATACAACGTCAACTATCGAAAATATCTTGGTGGTTTCTTTAAAATGGGACACTCTGTATATTGAATATATATAGGTGAAATTCAAAAAGTTGTCGAAATAATGGTTTTTAAAAACTAAAAAAAAATTCCTAAATTTTACTTGATATTTTTGATATGTTTATCAATACTATAAATAAGAAGAAAACTATAATGGGTGAGCTGTATTTCAATTTTGGAAATATAACATGTGTAAATGTAAATAAACTTATAAAGTGTGACACGAGGACATTTTTTTTCTTTTATATACATTAAAAGTGATTACTTGGCGAGTAATATATATAATAACAAATATATTTCACAGACAATTTAAAGCTCATAAAGCCTACTTCTTTTCCCGTAGTCCAAATCCTGATTAGATTTTTTTCCGTTAAGAAAATTAGCGTTACACGAAGACATCAGAAAAGGTACGTTTTTTTATGGTTTGATTAAAATATATTTTCTCACCATATATATACTTTTACATTAATAACTCTTTTAATTACTAAAATAAATATTAATTTTTATATTTGACGATATTTAGCTTTAATTATTTGACTTCTTGAATGATTTTCACGATAAACTATTAAAAGTGTGACACGAGGACAAAAAAATTGTCGTAACTTTGACGTCAGTTTTGAATACATTTTATTAAGTTATTGTATTTCTACACCTCACCATTAGATTTTTTATTTAAAAATATTCAAAAATCATTACATTAAAATTTTAATAGCTATGTATTTGAATACTTTTTATTTTGAAAACAAAATACTTGTACGCTCCAGACGCGTGACACGAGGACATTTTTGTTTATTTTTCTTATTTATTCCTCTGGATTAGGCATTTAATCAAAGTTTTAATGGTTAAACAAGTTGATTAGGATTGTTACTAGCTAACTGTTGGGTTTATACACGTACATATTATTTACATAAAAAGTTATTATGTATAAACACCTATTTTTAATTTTTTTTAATTTCACCCATATATTATTAACATAAATACATATATTAAATATGAAACTTTGATACATAAATAATTTTTAAGAATATTATCAGATACTTAAAATTCTGTTGAGTAGTCGAAAACTTGATTTTCTAAATTTCGTTACTTGCCACAAACTTTTTTAGTCAATGTTCAACCAATCGACCTCAAAATTTCCAGAGATCTTCAGTTTATGTATCTCCACAAAATAACAGTTTTAGTTTGAAGAAAAAAAAAATTTTAAGTTTAGTTCAAAAAGTTGATAAAAAAACATATTTTTGTGAATTCTATATAAGTAATTTAATTTAACATTCACTTCAACTTATCTTATCGAAATTCCAGAACTGTTATTTTGTAAAGTTATATATATATATATACTTAAGATCTCTGAAAATTTTGAAGTTGATTAGTTGAGAATTGGCGGAGAAAGTCTACGACAAGTACCAAAATATTCAAAAATCAAGTTTTCGACAACTCAAACGAATTGAAAACATTGGATAAGGTTTTTTAAAATTATTAAAGGATCAAAGTCTTATATTTAATATGTATTTATGGTGAAAAGGAGTTTTATTAATTAATATCATTAGAAAAAAAATTATGACATTTAAATTCTTTTTTTAGGCTTAAACTCAGTCCTGACACCTTTAACAGCTTTTAAATGTAAATCCTACTGAAAAAAATCAGATGAGATCTCACTTGATTACTCATCTGAGATCCCGTGCCAAGATCTCATTTGATTTATCATCTGATTTCTTATCTGCCGTTTCAGTGGAAAAAATCTAAGTTCACCAAAGCGAAAATTTTCTAAGTATTGGTTGAAAAAAAGTCAATTTAAAAAAATCTATTTTTGCATTTCGAACCATTTTACATTGGTTGAAATATTCTTCTGGGGTCATCAATTTTTTACTTTTTAATGTATCTGACTGTGTGAAAACTAAGTCTCCTCGGCTTGAAGTTTACAAGTGTTGGTTAAAATAAAGTCGATTCTGAAAACTTTATTTCTCCATTTTCGACCATTATACATTAATCAAAATACTATTTTAGGGTCATAGATTCAAAGAATTTTTTAATGTATCTGATTGCCTGGAAACTAAGTCTTATAACCTGAAAATTTTTGAAGTGTTTGTTAAAAATAAAGTATTATCAAGAAAACGTATTTTTCTATTTATCATTATACATTAATTAAAATATTTTTTTAGGTCATATGATTTTTTCAATTTCTAATTTTTTCAACTGCCTAAAATGAATATTCTATAAAGTCTTAGAAGTCAATCCAGCCCCTCTTCTGAAATATTTTAAGATTTTTTTCTCGTAAGTTTGTTGGCTAAACTTAATTTTTGTACCAAAACAAAAAAAATATAAAATTTAAATATGGTTTTAACTAATTATGAGTATACACATTTAAAAAAGACATGCTATATTTAAATAATATTTGAAAAAACGCTTTTATTAAAAACAAAGTTAAAAAGATAAAAAATAATTCAAATGTATAATTACATTACAAATCATGTTTCTGCCTAATATTTTATTGAAATTTTATATAAAAGCGTGGAGAATATTAAAAGAACATTAAGAATTATATTCTCCACGCTTTTATATAAAATTTCAATAAAATATTAGGCAGAAACATAATTTATAATATAATTATACATTTGAATTATTTTTTATTTTTTAAATTTTTGTTTTTTAATAAAAGCGTTTTTTTATATTATTTTTTATTTATTTATTTGTTTTTACTTTTTTTTGAATTTTAAAAATTTATTTTTTTCTATTAAATTTTTTAACGTTAAATAAAAGCATTTTTTTTAAATATTTTTTTTATTAATTTTATTTATTATATGAGTATACTAACGTCCAGGCATATACGTACATATTTGTATACTTATATATACGTAAACGTATACACAAGTGTGTTTTTGCAAAACACACACACTTGTATACATTTTCTCAGTAACGCCTATATGTATAAGCCTTTACTGAGAATTGAGTAGCTGTTACAAATAGCCGCATAAAGAAGAGAAGCCGATTAGTCGGATAGCGCTGGCTATATAATATTGCTTATATATAATAAATATTTAATTATGAAAAAGTTTAAAAATAATTATAGAATCATGTATTGTCATGCAAAATACATATATTCTGAAAATTTCAGCCTTCTAAGTCAATGGGAAGTACGTCAATTTTCAATCGCAAGATTTGAGGACATACTCAGAGGCAGTCAAGTTAAATAAAAGCGTTTGAAAAATAAACATTCGATCTATAAGAGCTTACTCACTTTATACTTATTAGCTGATTATTTTATATTCTATTATACCATTTGCATATATCATCGAATAATAGTCTATTTTCTTTCAAAACTGTATTCAATTCTATCTGATTTCCTAAAATATATTCTTCTTTTATACTCCTAACCTGGAAATCATAAAAAATTATCACAAAGTATTCAGTTCTCATTTTTCAAGTTGTTAATTCTTAATCTTGAAGAACATAATATTTATCTGATAATAAAAATTTATTACGATTATGATTTATTTATTATGATTTACCTCGTTTTTGTTTTTTCCTTTGGATGGGAAATGAATATCATGTGAAGACATTTTTCAATGACATAATTCAAGAAAAATGACGTTATTTTTTCTAAATTTGGTGAAAATGACATCTAAAAATACTTTTTTTAATATCTATATCACCGTGGAATTACATCTTTTGATGACATAATTGAGAAAGAGAGACGTTATCTGTTGATAACCAATTTCGAGAAAATGACGTCTTATTGTTCTAATGTGAAACACGTTTAAGATGTCTTTGAAGACGTCATTCAAAGACGTCATTCAAAGACGTCTTAAATAAACGTCATCGTTTTCAAGAGGAAGTCGTAGCAGAAAGACGTATTAATTGAATTTTTAAATTTAGGAAATATAACGTCATTTATTTAAAAACATTAACAAATTTTGTAAAATTGATGTCTTCAATTATGAAATTTTATTAAAAAATTACGTTTTTAAAATTATTAAATTATACAAAAGACGTCATTTGATTATTATCTTTCCTAAACATTAAAAAAATGACGTTTTATTTTGTTCCAATTTACGACACAACCAAAGACGTCTTAAAAAAAGACGTCATTATTTTGAACACGGTATATTAGAGAATAAGAAAATTTGATGAGAAGAATATTTCAATCAATGTAAAATGATTCAAAATGCGAAAATAGATTTTTTTGAATTGACTTTTTTTCAACCGTGAAGTTGGTTTTTTCCGCTCAAAACGGCACATGAAATGTCAGATGACAAATAAAATGATATCTAGGCTGAGATTTTGGCACGGGATCTCGGATGAGAAATCAAGTGAGATTTTTTCTGACTTTTTTCAGTAGGGAATACTGTAAATATCAGTGAATAACTATAAATGGTTGCAAATAATCCAATCATAAGAAATAATTGAAAATAATTATATTAATGTTCTATTTGCAACAAACTTATCTGAATAATTGAATACATATACATATATATATATATATATATATATATATATATATATATATATATATATATATATATATATATATTTATGTATATTTAATAAGTTTTTATTTGGAACAGTAATAAAATAAGTGCTTTGTTAAATTGCTTTTAACCTTTAGGGGACGGGAAATCCACTATAGTGGCTCGACCATGGATAGAAACTTTACATATGAGTATTTCCCAATATAAGAGACACATATTATGTGTTTTTTATAGAAAATACTGAGAAATTGAAAAATCCGAATTTCCCGTCTACTGAAGGTTAAAAATTATAATATTATATAAATTGTAACGGTTATTTTGTGCCCGTTACAAAAAGAATTAGCTTTTAATTAAATATTATTTTTAGCTAAATCTATGAACTTGATTATGTGCGGAGTTGCTGAGAACTAAAAAATTTACTAAATATTATATAGCAAAATCTGATAGTGCTAGCTAGTAAAGCTATTGATGAACTACAAAATTTTATATGATATATTTGTCGCTTGCTGCACTCACTACATCTCTGTCTCTTTCTCTCTTACCTGATCGAGAGACGTGTTGCCGGTAGCGCAGTTTTCTTTCGTGATGCAGGTTCAAAATTGAGTTTTATTAAACTACTTAATATTATTAGAATGATTAATCTATACCTGCTCAAGGACCGCGGAGGCGTCGGAGTAAGCAACAGGAAATATATCTGATATACTATATATTATCAGGCAATTTAAATCAAAAGAAAGCACGTTGAATTTAAGCTTAAGACAATTTATTAATTAAAAAGAAACCAATATAAAACAAGTTATTAACAATGAAATTTACTTAACGCAAACGAATTAATTATAAGATCTGTATTCGAAAAAGATAGTAAATAAAGGAGGGACGCGACGCGAACTAATGCTTTATTAAGCAATGACAAAAACGCGCACTTTTAATACTGAAGTTTCTTCGAAGAAAGAAACTCCAGTTAATAAAATATATAAAGTACTTACAACTATGCGTAGAAGCTTTTATAACAATACGTATAGCGAATACCTTTGGGCGTTGGCCAACGCAACGTAAATCGAAGTAACCTGGTCGCTGGAGCTTGTCGACAGCAGACAAAATGATCGTGTAGGCTTGAGCGCTGGTCGTCTCCAAGGTAGACGTTATCTCCTTTCTCAATATAAAATGCTCTAACTTTGGGAAAAAATAATATTTTGACATGCTATAACTACTGTTTCGAAAGGATTTGAGCTCAGCTTCAATTTGAAAAAGTTTCAAGCTTGTAGCTTTCAATGCTAAAGAACTATATGCGTTTAAAAATCTAGTAACTTTTTTAGTGATTTTCTTTAATTGCCTGTAACTAGGGAAATATTGAGTATTTATGACTATAACTTTAGCTTTTTCCATATTTTATTATCTGAAAACTTATCCCGAAGTTTGAGCAAAATCCGTGATCCGGAGGTGTGACACTCTACTAGTCAGTTTGACTCATACGCTTTACTGTTCGTGTTACTACGATGGCCGTTCTACGCGGACGACCTTGTTTCCTATTCGATTTTTCGAATTGGGGAGTATCACCGCTCGCAGGCGATCGCACGCAACCTGAGCCCGAGCCTCCGTCAGCACGCGGAGTCGCATCGCTCGCAAGAAACGGGTCGCTCATAGCCTCCCTTGCATGTGTTGGTTCCACCGGTGGTTGAGATGGTGATTCGTCTTCTTGCCATGCTATGTATGGTTTTAGCTGATCTACGTAAACAGGGCCGTAAGCATTACTATCCTGGTCTATTAACCTATATGTGTTGGAGCCGTATTCAGCCGTGATTACATATGGGCCTACGAATTTAGGCGCAAGCTAACTTGCTATGCCCTGAGCAGCTGAGGAGAGTATTTTATTTCTTTCCCATACTAAATCTCCTATATTGTATACTACTTCTCTTCGACCAGTATCATATGTATCAGCTTGCTTTTGTTGAGCAGACTGTTCACGATCTACTACCTGTTCATGTAGCAAAGTTAATTTGCTTACACGTTTTTGCCAGGTTGTTACTTCTTGTAACCGTTCGTTCTCTTGAGCAGATTTGTCCTCCTTTTTTTCAGCGAGTTCGGAGGTACTGGCTGTCTATCATAATCTAGCAATGCAGGACTTGCACCCGTTGTACTCTATTATGCAGTGTTATACACAAATATAATCTCTGGTAACTTTTCGTCCCACAAGCGATGATTTTCATCAATAATAGCAATAATTATTGTTTTAACTGTCCGGTTTATCCTTTCTACCGGATTGGCCTGTGGATGGTACGTCGGAGTAGTATTATGACAAATACCTGCTTCATTTAGATATTCATCTACTATGTTATTCCTGAACTCTGAGCTATTATCAGAGAGAGAAATCTCAGGCGCACCAAACCTCAAAATAATCCTTCCTTTTAGTGCTTTTAAGATCGTGGGAGCATTCGCTTTTCTAAACGGTATGCACTACACCCATTTGGTGAATACATTTTCAAAAATTAAGGCATATTCGTAACCACGTTTACTTTTTGGAAAAGGACCTGTTACGTCACCAGCAACGACCTTCCATGGGCCTGTAATCTCTCTTTTGCCTATCAAGCCTGCAGATAATTTTTGTTCTACTTTACATTGCTGGCAAATCTCACAGCTCTTAACATACTGTGACACTGTTTTCTCTATATAAGGCCAGTAATTATATTGTTTTATGTGGGCTATGGTCTTATCACGACCTAAGTGGCCAGCTGTAGGCTCGTCGTGTCATTTATGCAGTACTTCTGCTCGATTTTCGCTGGGAACATCGAGTTTCTATGCATCATCGTCTCCCATCGTTTCTTCTGTAAACCTGTCCGGTACATAGCAGTACAATTGACCTCCAACGATCTTCCATCTTGGATAATCATCAGGGTTACTCATAACCTGTTGAAGCAGAGACTTATACCACACATCGTTCGTTTGCGACGCCTAACTTAGTGCTTTTAAGTGAGTGTCGTATTCCACTGAATCTTCATGCATGCGTGATAATGCATCAGATACATAGTTCAATGCACCTTTTCTGTGCTCAACAGTGTAAGAGTAACCTTGCAGCTCCAGCGCCCAAAGCTCTAGCCTGCCTGTTGGATTATGTAAATTACATAACCAACGTAAACTCCTATGATTAGTTATGACTTTAAAGTCATAACCTTCAACGTAGCAACGAAACTTTTTGACAGCCCATATAACAGATAGACACTCTCTTTCTGTTACGCTGTAATTTTGCTCTGCTCTGGACATTGTACGACTAGCGAATTCCAATACTCGCTCTTCGTCGTTAACTACTTGTAGAAGTACTGTTCTTAGGCCTAAATCACTAGCATCTGTCTGTATAACAAATTGCAGGTTGAACTGCGGTCGATGCAGTAACGGAGCAGAGGCAATCAGAGCTTTTATTTGATCAAAAGCGATTTCCTGATCGTCTGACCATGCATATCTGCAGTCCTTTCTAGTGAGTCTAGTTAATGGCTCTGCTAACGTGGCGAAATTTTTCAAGAATTTTCTGTACCACGAAGCCATACCCATGAAACGCCTCAGCTGTTTTAAATTCTTAAGAGCCGGGTATTCAATAATGGGTTTTATCTTTTCTGGGTCTGGCTTAAATCCATCTCTATTCACCAGAACACTAAGATATTTGACCTCTTCTCGACAGAATACGCCTTTCTCACGACTGATCGTGAGGCCTGCTGCTTTTATGCGTAGTAATACCCTCTTCAACCATTTTATATGTTCAGCGAACGTTTCAGTAACGACGATTATATCATCTAGATATGAAAATGCATATGGCTGGAGTTCTGAGCCTATAACCTTGTTGATTAATCGCTGAAAGGTGGCGCCAGCGTTGCTCAGGCCGTACGGTATACGTTTAAACTGAAAAAGATCCATACCAGGTACCGTAAATGCCGTTTAAGCACGTGAATTTTCCTTCATCTTAATTTGATGATAAGCACTGCTCAAATCCATCGTAGAGATGTATCTCGCTTTTTGTAGCTTACGCAAGATATCATCCATTCTTGGCAATGGATACGCATCAGGTTTCGTAACTGCGTTAACTTTCCTAAAATCAATACAGAACCTAAATTTGCCATTTGGTTTTTTAACTCGAACAACAGCGCTTGACTAGCCGCTCGTTGAAGGTTCATTGATATCTGCCGCTAGCATCTCGTTAACCTGCTCGTGGATCCGTTCTTCGACCTTTTTAGAAACAGGATAATATTTTTGTTTAATAGGTCGTGCAGAGCCTGTATCGATCTCATGTTCGATTCAGCCTTGCAGTTGCTCAAGCGCAGCGATTTCTAAATTCACCTTCACGTTTGTACCTTTGAAAAAGTGTTTATTTCTGCAAGGATCAAAAATAGCCTTAAATGCTCGTATAAAATTGTCACCTAGGTAACCCTCTTCATCTAAGCTAGGCATAATTGCAGAACGAATCATTTTTGTAACTCCGCCTACTGTAAAAGGTAGGTCAACATATCCTACTATTGAACATGATCTACCATCTGCTACCTTGGCGAATCTGCCCGTAGCTGGTATCAACAGTACAGTACAGGCGGCTGCTAACTGCAAACCTATAGAATTCATGACTGTACGTGATGCACCTGGGTCGTATAAGGCTCTTATTCGGTAGTCTTCAATCACTGCCGTGAGCCACCATCTAGCTTCATCGTCGATATCGGACTGTGTTTGCTCTTCCTGTTCACTCGTCCCAGCCTGAAAAGTGCGAAACTCGATCTTCTCTTATATTGATGTCTCAGATAACTTTTTGTCTAACACCTTTTGAGTAGAGAGTTCTGAGGTCTCATAACCATCGTTGGAAACAGTAGGTACCTCGTCTACTTGTTCCCTTGTCCTTTTCCCGCACACTGTGGGCAGGACCACTGTGTATATCCAGATAGTCTACAGCGATAACAACTGAGGTTAGGATTTTGGTTTCTTCTACCTCTTTGATTTCCTCCATTAGCTTTATCACTATTTAAGTTTTCTGCCTCCTTTTCTTTTTGGTTTTGACCTTGTTGTTCGGAGTTACCGTGTCCTTGATTGAGTTAAGGCGGTCTCTTCAAATTTTGTCGTCACTTGGGAGAATTTCCTCGAGACGAGTTAAGCAGTGGAGATCTTTGATTTTTCGCTGGGACACGTGGGGACAGAAATTTGTAACAGCTAAACGACAAAAAATTTTAATAGATAAATAGCAATTTTTCGAGAAATGACCACTATTTTATTTTTCAAAAAAAAGGCAATTTAATATTAATTTTATTTTACGAAACGTGAAAAAAAAAATTTAACGTCAATTTTAATTTTATTTGTCTTGGAGTAAGAATAATTCGATTTTCAAAAGAAAAAAATTTCTTGACACGTGCTATCTTGAATATCAAACTTTATAGCAAAACGCCATCTTTAATATAAAGTCTTTTATGAACAACGCGAAGTCTGTTTGCGTCGACGCCAGCTACACGTTCGACGCCATTTGCAAATTTTTATTTATTAGACAACGCGTAAAAACCTGATCCCGCTGACGCATCTATTCGTTGGGCGCCATTTCGTAACGGTTATTTTGTGCCCGTTACAAAAAGAATTAATTTTTAATTAAATATTATTTTTAGCTAAATCTATGAACTTGATTATATGCGGAGTTGCTGAGAACTAAGAAATTTACTAAATATTATATAGCAAAATCCGATAGTGCTAGCTAGTAAAGCTATTGATGAACGACAAAATCGACGCATTGCCGGTTGCGCAGTTTATCTTCGTGATGCAGGTTCAAAATTGAGTCTTATAAAACTACTTAATATTATTAGAATGTGTAAAGTTCTTCTTGCCTTTTTGCTTTTTATACATTATTTTAATAATAATTTTCAATTTGAGTTTTATATGTATATGTATATAATAAGGCAAAATCCCAATATATTTACAGGAAGGGAAATCTATGAATAAAAAAGACCTATTTTAGGTTAAAAAATAGATATATTTTGTAAAAGAAAGCATTTATTTTGTTCTCCATGTAACAATGGCTATAGTAATGAAATTAGTCTACTGCAGTCGTTGTTACAAGGATTGCCTCGCTCCGTGCTTGCATGGTTAGTGCTTAAGATAGGAGAAGTGAAAGCGTGAGGTCTTGCTCAAAAGAGCCTTCAGACGATACTACTTTCTCTCACGACTGCACGCTCGCGACTCTCCTAAGAGAAGCCTTCCCACTCTCCGCGAACGGCGCGCGCAGATCTCTTACACAATCTTATTATGCTTATAGAAAGCTTTCTTCTTATTCTCCCATCTCTGCTTTCTTTCCTCCTCCTCTTTCTCATGTATTTCTTTTATATGTTGTTGGTCCTATGGAGAGAGAAAGACTCTTCTTTATTAATGTTGTTCTGTATATGTGTATTTGTGATAAACTGCAAAACTCTCGAATCTCAAATCATTTTATTCTTTTATCTTTCTTTTTCTAATTATTTTTGATTGTTATGAAAAGAGAATAATTTATAATTATTTACTATCTATTATTTTATCATGCGTACAGTAATTATATACATTATATACATAGGGAGGCGAGTATGTACGTTACATAGCTCCCCAAAAGAGATTTCCTGAAAAGCTTACATTTTCAGAAAATTTCTTTTCTCCCATTTACACACGAGCTTTACAGTCGAGCTTACAAAATAAATTTATTTTTATGTGTAGATTATTAGTGTATGTCGTTTGTGTATTATAAGCTTGTGTTTTGGTACGATGGGACTTATATATATACTGCTTGATTTTCTTATAATTCTTTGCTTTAGCATATTACTGATTTCATTTCTAACTTTTTCTCTATTATTTAATGGGATAGGGTACGGTTTTACGAAGACAGGTTTTGTACTCTTTAATTCAAATTCATATTCAAAATTTTTTAATAATCCTGGCTTTTTAGAGAAGATGCGTTTATATTTGTAGATTATGTCATGTAATTTTAATATATTTTTTTTCTGTGCTTCGCACGTCTCGAGATTTAATTTTATTTCATAATTTTTTAATTCACTTGGATCATTTTGTCCTTCTGAATTTTCAAATTTTTCTGAGGGGTTACGATTATAGTCTTCTGACTTTTCATTCGTTTTTTCACTATTCATTTCTAATTCTTGATCTTCTAGATCATAATCTACATTGTCGTCTTCATCTATTGTTTCGATTTTATAGTGAAACGCTTCATCTTTTTCTAATTTCCATTTGTTATACTTCAAAGAGACTTTTTTGTTATCTTCTATGAATCTTATTTCTTTAACACATCTATCATGAACCCAAATTGTTTTTGGCTATCTATGCCTCATATGCAATCCCTGATTAGTTTAGGAATTACCAGGAATACTATATTCTTTTTTATACTGTTCATATTTACTTCTATCATGAGCTGTTTTTTTATTCTCGTTGATTTTTCACCAACGGCTCCTCTTATTATTTTGCCTACTATTGGCAGTATAGGGCAGTTTTTTAAATTTTCTATCTGTGCATTAAAAAATGCTTCAGAGATGCAGGTGACTTGGCTTCCTTTATCTACTAATGCTTTTACTTTTATTTTATTTTTTTTCTTATGTCAATTTCTGGACATTCAACTATTTTTTGTGTTTTTTATTTCGGAATCTTCTTCATTCGTGAGAAATTCCTTTAGCGAATTTATTGAGCTTTCAGTTGTATCATGCTAATTAGTTTTTTCTTTTATATCCGAGAAGCATAATGCAACTTTATTTAGTTTTCCTGCGGTTGCTTCTGCTTATCTGCTTCTGGCTCTATGACTGAAATCTCATCTTCGTTTGAGGTTGATTTGTTTTTTAACATTTCCTTCCTTTGCATTACTGAGATGTTTTTAGTATTTTCTTTTTGCCATTTATGATTGAAGTTTCTATTTTGATTTTTATTATAATTGTTTGCATGACTTCTCTGGTCATTTGCTCTTTTATCATTTATAGGCTCGTTTTTATATATTTGCTGTTCATGATTATATTTATTATGTGTTTTGTTCCATATATGGTACTCTGGGTTCTTGTTGCCATCTGGGGGCTTTATGATTCTTAGAGTCCTTCATTTCTAATAGATCTGGAAGTTCGTTAACTTCAGTTATTTTTTGAGACCTAACAGCAAATTTTATATCTATATCATGATGGCTGGCTAATTTTCTGATCAACTCTTTCTCGGAATATGATCCTGTTAACTTGGTCTTGCTTATTAGGTTCGTGATATATTCAACCCTTGACGATTTTCCATTTGGATTATATTTTCCTGACTCGATTTTCTTCTTTATGTCATCTTGCATGACGTCATTTATAAATCGTTCTTTAAATTTCTTTTCGAAATCATCATAAGAGTTTATTGACACTTCAATTATGTCCCACCATGCAGCAGCATTTTTCTCTAATGAGTTAGACAGAGTATAAAGAATCTCTGTTCTATCTGCATCTGTCGAGATATCTTTTCATGTCTCTCAAGTATTTCATTGGAGATTCATATTCTTCTGCTCTGAACTTTGGTGGTGTCAATTTCGATTTCCTGGAGTTCCAGCTCACATTTGCTGTCGTCTCCTTCCATTTGTTTTCTAAAGCAGGGATCTCTTTGATTGGAGATGGTGATCTATTTCTCGTTGAGCTTCTTAGCTGTCGGTTTTCTTCAAATCTAACCTCTCTATTATCGCTCTGAGCTCTTAAATATCTTTAGAGGTTTTCAATTCTGTTTTCTAGAGCTTTTAGCTCTTTATCCTGTGATGACAGGTCTTTTAGATCCTTAGAGTGATCAGTTAGAACCATATCTATCTGATCTATATCCTCTCTATTTTTTATACACATTTCTTGTAGTTCATTATTTTTTGTTTTAAGGAATTCTATTTCTCGAGATTTTTTTTGCAGTTTATTTTCAAGATCTATTATATGTTGTTTAGCTTTTAAGATTTGGGCAATGTACATTTCACCCTCAGATTCTAATTGTTCGGAGACTGAGTTTAGAATCTGATCTTTTATATTTCCAAATATTCTGATTACCAATCTCTTTTCAGCTTCATCATTCGTGTATTTTAGACCGCTTGCTATTTCTTCGATTTTTTTTCTGCAGTCTCTATATCACTATGAGAAGCAGTAACATTTGTTATGAGCGCTTTTACTTGTTCTAAGTGTTTTGCTCTTTTTTCATCTTGGTTTTTCTTAAAACCATTCATTTTTATTTTTAGAACTTCATAATTTGTGATGTTCCCTTGCATCACTGGTTTGAGTTCTTCAAACTCTGATTTAGTTTTATTGTGATTTTCAGTTAAGATATCTATTTTATTAGTATTATCTTTAACTGAATTACAACTTAATGTTTCCATTTTTTTCAAATCTTCCTCTACTTTTTTGTTTTCAATTTTATAGCTGTCCATTTGTCCCTCTAGGATTTTCAACCTAGCTTCATTTACATCCATATATTGCAGCATTTGCTGCATATTCTCTTGTATGCTTCGTTCCGAAGCACTTCGACTATCATCGTCAGTCAGTCTTTGATTGAACGATTTTTCTAAGTCGTCTTGCTTTTCTTTGATCGTTTTTCTTTTGGGAGGCATTTTTATATTTATATATATCTATAGTATGAGAAAAGAAAATTTATTTGAGGAAAGAGCTTTTTTTCCTTTTTCTCTTTTCTTTTTAAAGGATTTTTTATAAATAAATGCTTTTTTTTTAAAAAGGAATTTTATTTCAGGTATTTTTTTTTTAAAGTATTTATTATCTTATTTTGAATTTATATATATATATATATATATATATATATATATATATATATATATATATATATATATATATATTTTCAAGATTTATTTTTATTTTTATTTTAATAGAATTTTTATTTAGTTCATTTAAAAAGTTATTGTACTCTTCTATTTAGTAAGAGAGCCTTATAAATAAGGCATGGTAGTGCGCATATGCATTGATATATATATATCAACTTGTCTGTATGTGTGCTTGTGGGTCGACATGAAATGTTACATATATAGGAGCCCAGATGCGTATGTATGTGCGCGTCCACACATGTTTTTCTATATATATACATATCTTCCTATATTATATAGTTATATTCAGAAATTCAGCTTCAGACCCCCCACGCCCCCCTCGTACCCCCGCCCCCCTCCCTCAGCCCTTTCGATTCACGATTACATTTTGATTTCTTCATTGAAATTTATTTAATTAAGACTTCCTTTTGAATTTTCAATTAAAGCTCTTTTAACTCGCGATTAGAATTTGATTTCTGAATTAAAATTTATTTAATTGAGAATTCCTTTTAATTTTTTAATTAAAACCTTTTCAATTCACGATTAGATTTTGATTTGTTGATTAAAATATGTTTAATTATCAATTCAAAAGGAATTATTAATTAAATAAAACTTTAATTACAAATTCAAAAATGATTCGTAATTCAAATAATTTGTAATTACTTTTTTTGCAACCCTGGTGTGATTTGTATCTATTTTCAATAAGTGTATGTGTAATTATTGTTTTTACATGAGTTTTACATATATATATATATATATATATATATATATATATATATATATATATATATATATATACACATATATATGTATACACATATATACACATATATATATAAATGTGCAACACAAATGTAATCACTTTGCAATGAGTGTCCTTGTAATTGTGATTATGAAAATATTGTTTATTATACACCAATTTAAATTTTTTTGTTTTATTTTTGTCAACACTGCTGATCAAAAACCAAATAAAGTATTAGCGTTGTAAATAATGTCAGTGTTAGAGAAGTGCATCAAGTACATGATGAAAATTAATTATTCTTTCAGCTCATACATAGAGGTAAATACTCAAAGGGCTGATGCGAATGGCTGATAGAATAACATCATATTTTATAAAAGCTAAATTTAATCTGATTCTGTGTTTGTAACTAAGAATCTACTATATTGTAAAGGATTTAATATATTACAAAAACATAAACTTACACGTAAGCATGTGAAATTTACTCAACAATTATCAAATAAGTATCTATATATATTATGGTTAAGCTTTTCTAATTTAAAAAATAGAACATGTATACTTTGTAAATATTTTTTCATTACTTTTAGGTTAAGATAGTTAAAGAAAATAATATATTCAAGAAAATAATTTGGTATAAGGTTCAAATTTTTCAAATATTAAATGGCTAGTAAGTTCATGAATTTTATCAAAAAACACGGTACAACCAGATAATAAATATTATTTCAATCAGCTGTTTTTAATTGAATATTTATTTTTTCCAATATATTATGTGTCTTTTAAATATACGTACTTATGAATTTGATGATGTTATATTAACTTTTTATAATTTTTTGTTTTAGCATAAAATTTGAATTTAGTCAATATACTCATTTTTTCATACCATAAAATTTAATAATTCAAAAGTGGGGAAGCGTTGGGCTCTATAACTCTACATATTATTGACTTTTGGTACTAGGAACTCACTCAACAAGTTTCGTTACAATTTGTGTGCCGAAGGAAAAACACTCTCCTTGTATAGCTATCAACCCATAAACGATTAACCCATAAGTCATAAACCTATAGATCATAACTCTAGAAGCCGTGGACCCATAAGCCCATAAAATATAATCTTATTAGCTATAAACCCATAAACTTTTAATTCGTAATGCATAAACCCACAAGCTATAAGCCCACGAAATATTAATTTATAAACCATAAACCCATAAATCATCAATACATGAACTATAAACTCACAAACGATGAACCCATAAGCGATACACCCATATACCATGAACTAGTGACAATTGGAACAATAATCAGTAGTAGATAGGCTATAGGCATACTGGCACACCCGGATTGTAGCACACCCCCTCTCCTCCCCCAAGTGTGTTAGAATCCGTCTCATTTAAAATACATGTGAATTTCTCCCCCCTGTTTAAAAAATGAAAAAGGATAAAACACTTGTCTCCCTCCACTAAGTGTGTTACAATCCGGTCCATTTAAAATACCTATGAGTCTCCCCTTCCTTAAAAAATGTATTGGATACTTATTTTGGGATAGAGAGAAAGGGCTGTCCCTTCTTATTTTTAAAGAAAGGATAGAGCGCCGCCCACAATATGTTCTATTTTGGAGAGCGCAGGAAAATTTTTCCACGCTTAGAAGAGAGGGATAGGGCAGACCTTTTTCACTGCGCTGCCCACTGTGCGTTTTCTTTAACGTTGCATGAAAATTTACCTGCTTTTAGAAGAGAAGGAAAGAGATGACCTTTATCTCGATGCAGTACACTACGTGTGTGTTCTCTTTTGAGTCGCAGGTGCATGAAAATATTGGATCATGTAACCTGTATAATAAATGAGCAAACTATATATTTGCCTTCTATTATATATATATATAAATATATTTATTTTTTTTAAGTTACTTTGTTATGCCCCGTCTTTTCTTTTTTTTCAAGAAAATCTTTTTTTTTTTGAGAAGAAGATTTATTGAAAGGGTCAGCTGCCTGTTCTCTTGTTTTTTGAGATAAACAGATATTTATTAAGAGGGTCAGTCGTATTCTTTTTTCATGTTTTAAAAAAAGGAACAAATGCTCGAAAAATATATACGAGACCCCACCTTTGTAAAAAAGAAAATCTTTTTCTATTGAAAAATAATTTTTTATTTCAGGTGTGTGTCAGTTTCCTTAAGGAAAAACAGCTTTTTGCAGGTGGTCGGAAATTTGAAGAACGAAATTTTTTTTTTGAGAGAAAAGTTATTTATTGAAAGAGTCTTTCCTTTAAAAACTATTTTTTTCGTAACAAGTGTGTGTGTGTGAGAAAAAAGTTATCTTGCAGGTGCATTTATCATAAGATTTACGAGAACCTTTTTCGTAAAAAGGAGAATTCCTTTTCTTCAACCTTTAGACCGCCGGGATTTGGAAAAAATGAAAAGTCGATTTTCCCTATAGAAAAGTGTTTTTAGGCCTACTAGGTTAAAAACTATTTTTTCTCATATCAAGCGTGTGTGTGGAAAAAAAGTTATCTTGCAGGTGCATTTATTATAAGATGTACGAGAACCTTTTTTGTAAAAAAGAGAATTCTTTTTCTTCAACCTTTAGACCGCCGGGATTTGGAAAAAATGAAAAGTCGATTTTCCCTATAGAAAAGTGTTTTTAGGCCTACTAGGTTAAAAACTATTTTTTCTCATATCAAGTGTGTGTGTGGGAAAAAAGTTATCTTGCAGGTGCATTTATTTTTTCTTTGAATTTACTAAGAAAAAATTAGGAAAGCTTGATCTATCTCAGGTTTTTAAAAGTATTCTTAAGAAAAAAGATATTTATTGAAGGGATCAATTATTTTCAAAGAAGGATTGCTTATTTCAGAAAATATATACATGACTTCGCTCTTAAAAATGCTCCCCCCCTTTTTTTAAAATTTGTTAGTCACAGGTATATGTATGTTTTTGAGAAAAAAACGATATCTATGAACCCATAAACTTTTAATTCGTAATGCATAAACCCACAAGCTATAAGCCCACGAAATATTAATTTATAAACCATAAACCCATAAATCATCAATACATGAACTATAAACTCACAAACGATGAACCCATAAGCGATACACCCATATACCATGAACTAGTGACAATTGGAACAATAATCAGTAGTAGATAGGCTATAGGCATACTGGCACACCCGGATTGTAGCACACCCCCTCTCCTCCCCCAAGTGTGTTAGAATCCGTCTCATTTAAAATACATGTGAATTTCTCCCCCCTGTTTAAAAAATGAAAAAGGATAAAACACTTGTCTCCCTCCACTAAGTGTGTTACAATCTGGTCCATTTAAAATACCTATGAGTCTCCCCTTCCTTAAAAAATGTATTGGATACTTATTTTGGGATAGAGAGAAAGGGCTGTCCCTTCTTATTTTTAAAGAAAGGATAGAGCGCCGCCCACAATATGTTCTATTTTGGAGAGCGCAGGAAAATTTTTCCACGCTTAGAAGAGAGGGATAGGGCAGACCTTTTTCACTGCGCTGCCCACTGTGCGTTTTCTTTAACGTTGCATGAAAATTTACCTGCTTTTAGAAGAGAAGGAAAGAGATGACCTTTATCTCGATGCAGTACACTACGTGTGTGTTCTCTTTTGGGTCGCAGGTGCATGAAAATATTGGATCATGTAACCTGTATAATAAATGAGCAAACTATAAATTTGCCTTCTATTATATATATATGTAAATATATTTATTTTTCTTAAGTCACTTTGTTATGCCCCGTCTTTTCTTTTTTTTCAAGAAAATCTTTTTTTTTTTTTTGAGAAGAAGATTTATTGAAAGGGTCAGCTGCCTGTTCTCTTGTTTTTTGAGATAAACAGATATTTATTAAGAGGGTCAGTCGTATTCTTTTTTCATGTTTTAAAAAAAGGAACAATTGCTCGAAAAATATATACGAGACCCCACCTTTGTAAAAAAGAAAATCTTTTTCTATTGAAAAATAATTTTTTATTTCAGGTGTGTGTCAGTTTCCTTAAGGAAAAACAGCTTTTTGCAGGTGGTCGGAAATTTGAAGAACGAAATTTTTTTTTTGAGAGAAAAGTTATTTATTGAAAGAGTCTTTCCTTTAAAAACTATTTTTTTCGTAACAAGTGTGTGTGTGTGAGAAAAAAGTTATCTTGCAGGTGCATTTATCATAAGATTTACGAGAACCTTTTTTGTAAAAAGGAGAATTCCTTTTCTTCAACCTTTAGACCGCCGGGATTTGGAAAAAATGAAAAGTCGATTTTCCCTATAGAAAAGTGTTTTTAGGCCTACTAGGTTAAAAACTATTTTTTCTCATATCAAGTGTGTGTGTGGAAAAAAAGTTATCTTGCAGGTGCATTTATTATAAGATGCACGAGAACCTTTTTTGTAAAAAAGAGAATTCTTTTTCTTCAACCTTTAGACCGCCGGGATTTGGAAAAAATGAAAAGTCGATTTTCCCTATAGAAAAGTGTTTTTAGGCCTACTAGGTTAAAAACTATTTTTTCTCATATCAAGTGTGTGTGTGTGGGAAAAAAGTTATCTTGCAGGTGCATTTATTTTTTCTTTGAATTTACTAAGAAAAAATTAGGAAAGCTTGATCTATCTCAGGTTTTTAAAAGTATTCTTAAGAAAAAAGATATTTATTGAAGGGATCAATTATTTTCAAAGAAGGATTGCTTATTTCAGAAAATATATACATGACTTCGCTCTTAAAAATGCTCCCCCCCTTTTTTTAAAATTTGTTAGTCACAGGTATATGTATGTTTTTGAGAAAAAAACGATATTTATTGCAAGGGTCAGTTCCACGACGATAAAAATTAAAATCTTAGGCGTGTACAAAACTAATGAAGGATGGACTAAATTTTCTCTAAGGAAGGTGACAAATTTTTTAAAAGGAAATTTTCACCAATCGTAGGATTTTCATGAAAAACATTGTAAAATAAGTATCCTAATTTTCTGTATAAATACCTCGTTCTAAGCTACATTTCGTCAGTTCGAGGATCATCTTCAACTTTTCCTAACTACAGAAAAAGATTTCAAAGATCAACCTAAAGAAAATAGAAAAATGGCTCAAGACAAAATTGGAAATATTAAAGCAGTTCAAGATCGCATTAGATGGTTAATAGCAAATGGACCAACATTGCTTATGATGTTGGAACATGTGTCATGGGCGATGCATGCAGTGGATTCCCGTAAGTATGAAATAAAATATAAAAATATTAAAATGATTTCTTTTACATTAATTTTTTCTTTTTCAGTGCCATCACTGCCTCCGATGGCTGCTATGCAGCAGCTATATAATCATCATACACCAGGAACTTCATCAGAGAGTTCCGCTGAAAATAATCAGCAGTCGACACAGCAGTCGACATTACAAATAAATCGGCGGTCGAGGAATCGCAGCTCAAGCTCGAGTTCATCCTCAAGCTCTAGCTCGAGTTCATCCTCGAGCTCTAGCTCGAGTTCATCCTCATCAAGCAGAGGAGCAAAACAGAGCAACAAGGGACAAAAAAGATCAATTAATGATCTTGGACCGATCCCCATGAAGAAAAAGACGCTAAGTAAGTTTATTTTTTTTAATGATTTTTTTTTTTTAATTTTACATATAATTTTATTTCTAATATTATTTTCTTATTTTTGTTTACAGTTGATTCTGAAAACAGACATCGTCATGAAGAGAAATCGGTTCCCTCTACCTCTTCAGGATATAGAGCAACGGAACCAATACCATCAAGCTCCTCGGCGGGCCAAGAATTTAAGCAACAAACACCGTCTACTTCAAAAGGTAATTTATTCAAAATAAATAAATAAATTAATAAAATAATGATATTATTTCATTTTTCAATTTTACTTTATAGGAAGCAAAGAAGTTTAGCAAGAAAAAAAACCAACTTCAGCACGGGAGTGGATGAAAAAAGTTGGCCGACAGCTTGCTGAAAAAAATAAGAGTTCGGCTACTACCAGCGCGTCATCATCAGCAGACTGACATTCGGCTACAGCGTGCACGCCATCAGCAGCAGGCCGACATTCGGCTACAGCGTGCACACCATCAACAGCAGACCGACATTCAGCTACAGCGTGCACACCATCAGTAGCAGTCCGACCTCGTATGCGCGAGGATATAATTATACGTGAGGATATAACTATAATAGAATAGTTATATTTAAAACTTTATATTTTAGTATTTTGTTGTAATACATATATTTATATATTTTTAATGAATATCTATTAGGATTTAAAAAAAAAATAAAATAAATAGAAATAATTTGATTCTTCTTTTTTTTCTTTATACTCATATTCCTCCTTTCCAATTCCTTTACAATAAGTAACTTACAACTCTTAATTTTATAGATAATTAAATACAATAATATCATTAATATGAAAACTAAATAGTCAAGTTAATAAAAATAAAATAAAGTGTAAATAATACATACAAATTTAGTTAGTACATTAAAATTATGTAACGAAAAATTTATTATTATTGATTTGAATATTTATATCTTTAGGATTACTAACATTAGTTTACAAAGATCATGTAAATTATCTTGTTCGTATTTAATATTAATTAATTTTTTTTCTAAAGTTTTTTTAATTCTCAAACATTAAACTTATAATTTATTTTTTTTTTTAATGAGGATCATAAGAAGGGTTGAGAAAAAACCAGAATTCTGTTTTTTATTTAATTTAATTTATTTCCAATATAACTTTATACATTCATCATTATTAGAAATTTTATCGACTTCATCTTTGGAAAATTTAGCATCTAGGTAATCATGTAACCATGTGCGCATCGAAACAGCATTAATAACAGCGCACATAGGTTTTCGCCATAAACAGAGGTCGTGGTTGAAACATGTATATCGTGTACAATTTATTATTCTTTCTAATGATGGGCATCCGAAGTCTTCAATGTTGCTGATTGTCCTGAAAATAAAGAGGAGAAGGTAATGTAACTTAAAGTATATACAACACGAAAAATAAAGTATTAATATGGTTAAATACAGTATGTTGAAGTATTAAAATAATTAAAAAAGTATAAAAAAGTATCAAACAAGTATGGAAAAGTATAAAAAAGTATGAAACAAGTATGAAAAAGTATAAAAAAGTATGAAACAAGTATGAAAAAGTATTAAAACAGCAAGAAAAGTATGAAAGTTGAAACATAAATGTATTACTTACACATTTGGTAAAAGATCGGCTAACCATTGCGCTTTCTGCTCACCCTTGACAAATACTTTCTTGACTCCTTGCGAACAAATTTCAAAAATTTTTTGAAGACGATGGTAAGGTATATCTCCAGAGTTCCATTGTATTCCATGGTGATACTTTTCCAGCCATTGCGTTGTACTTTTTTCTTCTTGACTCAATTCTCTCCATGTCATCGGAGGTTTAAAGAGATACGCAGTTGGAAAAGCAGTTTTTCTAAAATTCAGAAAACTGACTTCTTTAAAAATAAAAGAATCCCAAGACATGCCTTGAAATCCTTGTATGTCACAAATATAAACGTTCTCTTCAGAAAATTCTAATATTGCATTTTTAATCATTGCACCATAGTCACGGGTTCTAGCCATCGTACAACTCTGAATTTATTTCAGCGAGAAGTGATTTGAGAGACTGAATAGGAAAATTCTTACAGTTTTTGGATAGTTTAAAAGAACAATTTATCCCTTCCTAAAAACTTTTCCCTTCTTTATTTTCCAAATTTTTCTTTTTTACCATTGGTCAAATCTCGAAATTTGTATCCCTTCTTAAATTTTCTTTTTTACTATTGGTAGAATCTTGAAATTTGTATCCCTTCTTAAATTTTCTTTTTTACTATTGGTCGAATATCGAGATTTGTATTCCTTCTTAAATTTTCTTATTTACTATTGGACGAATTTTCAAATTTACACTAACTTTTCCTTTTACTATAGGATGAAATTTAAAATTTGTATCCCTTCTTACATTGTTTTTACCTATAAAAAGCGAAGCTATTTCTTGGATGACTACACTTCGTATATAACAATCAGTGAGATTTATTCTTGAATATTGTGTGAGTTGAAACTGTTGCTCTAGTCATCTTTTAGTTAAAAAAGTAAAAATGACTTCAATCGATTTTTTTGAACGTCTTGTCCAATTACTTCGTGATACTTTACGAAGTATAAATGAATTGAGCAATGATGATATTCATTATTGGTTAGATATGTGTAATTCTGCTGTCATTAAATTAAACGAAAAAATCGTTCGACCTAACCTCACAAGAGGGGAGAAACAGAAATGTCAAACTTGTATGACACATCTTTCGTGCATGCAAGTTCAGTTGGAACAAAATCTTCATCAAGGAGGCAATCTACAATCTGAAGAAACAGAAGCTAGAGTCGAGTGGCGAGACGTAGAGTCAGCTTTCCAAAATCGAATCAGAACTGGTGTAGTGGTAAATATTAAACATGTGGACATTCTGAGTTTTTTGAGTGATGCACAAAAACTTTTTAAAGTTAAGGTTCAGGCGTGCTTAGAAGAATATAATGCGTTAAAAATAAATTCTGATTTCATCTCTGAATTTTCTGTGCAGAAAAATACTGAGGAATTAAATGATACTAAATATTTTACAAGTGAAAGTAATACAGTATACATATCAACTGATTTAGAGGAATGGTTCAAAGATAATATCAAAGAGCCTATTCTTACTCAAATAGAGGAATTTCAAGAAAAGGATTCAGGGTGGACTTTGAAGAGTATAATAAGTTTGTGTATAAATATGAAAAAATATTCTCCTTTGAAGGGTAGTTCTTATATACCTCTTCCGAAGTTTATAGAAAATAAGAAAGCGTGTGTTAATGTTCGCAATAATGACAATCAGTGTTTCAAATATGCTGTACTTTCCGCATTATATCCTAGTAACCGTAATCCTCAAAGAGTGGATCATTATCTACCGCATAATAATAAGCTGAGGTTTGATAAAATTGAATTTCCAGTAAAAATTAAAGATATTCCGAAATTCGAAAAATTAAATAATAATATTTCAATAAACTTATACATGTTGAAAAAGTATGGTCCGAAGTTTGAAGTATCGCCGTGTCATATTACATCAGAAAAAAGGTACAACATGTCAATTTGCTCATTATTCAAGATTTCTACATAGATGAGTATGAAGAAAATAATGATGCTGATGATGGAGACATGCCTCAATATCATTATGTTTGGATTAAAAACTTGTCTCGACTTCTGGCTTCTCAAGTGTCTAAAAGCCATATAAAATCTTACCATTGTGAGAGGTGTTTAGAAATTTTTTATAGTGAAGAAAGATTTGTAATTCATGAAAATAATTGTAAAAATTTAAATAAATGTAGAATAAATCTGCCCAACTCAAAGAATAATATTCTCAAATTCGAAGATTACAGCAAGAGTGAAAAAGTTCCTTTTGTTATTTATGCAGATTTTGAATGTTTATTGAAACCTACAGATAGTGAGAAGGCTTCTCAACTTCATGAAGCATACAGTATTGGATACTACATGAAATGCAGTTTTGATGATAAATTATCTTATTATAAATCATACAGAAGGATTAACGAATGTGAAGAGACACCTGCAGAATGGTTTGTAAGAGAATTGAAATCAATCGGTGAGAAAATTGATGAACTCTACAAAAATCCGAAACCAATGAAACTTACAGATTTAGAAGAATTGTCTTTCCAGAGGTCAACTAATTGTCATATATGTAGAAAACCAAACCATGCCGAAGAACTTGCAGTACGAGACCATTGTCATCTCACAGGACGGTAAGTTGTTTAATTGGTTATAATTAAATAAAGAAAATTAATTTGGTTATTTTACATTTATTTTTTTTTTAGTTTTAGAGGTGCAGCTCATAATTCATGTAATTTGAATTATAAGATTTCAAGATTCATTCCTGTTATTTTTCATAATCTCAATTATGACACTCATTTTATTCTGAAAGAAATCGGGACTTCTACATTGATGAAGGGACGAATGACTCTAATACCTCATAATAAAGAGAAATACATTTCTTTCACAAAATATATGGATAATAGTGACATCAATTTTAGATTTATAGATTCTTGGCGTTTTCTACCATCATCATTGGAGAAGCTTGCATCATACCTCGAAAACGTGCCAATAGCAGTGAGAGAATTTCAAACAGATGGATTTACAGATGCTAAAATAAATCTTCTTAGACGGAAAGGTGTATTCCCATACGATTTTATGGATGGATTAGATAAATTGATGTCTACAAAGCTGCCAGAAAAAAAGGACTTCTACAATAAACTAACGGATTCTCATATAGCTGAAGAAGATTATAAGCACGCTGTTCAAGTTTGGAATGAATTCAATATAAAAACTTTAGGAGAGTACTCGGATTTATACTTAAAAACCGATGTTTTGCTATTGGCTGACGTCTTCGAAAGTTTCCGAGAGACCTCTCTTAAAGCCTACGATTTATGTCCTGCTCATTTCTACACAACTCCAGGCTTAACGTTTTCAGCAGCTCTTAAAATGACGAAGGTAGAATTAGAACTTTTGACAGACATTGACATGTTAATGTTTATCGAAGCAGGCATCCGTGGAGGAATAAGCCAATGCTGTAACCGGTATGCAAAGGCAAACAATCCATACATGGGTCCTTCATATAACGAAAATCAGAAAAAGAAGACCCTTCTATATTTTGATATTAATAATCTTTATGGTTGGGCGATGATACAACATTTACCGATAGGAAAATTTAAATGGATTGATTATGCAACAATTCCAGATTTCTTCAATACACCGCCAGATTCGGATATAGGATATATTGCTGAAGTGGATTTAGAATATCCTGTGGAAATCCATGATGAACATCGGGATTTACCTTTTTGCGCAGAACATCGTCCACCACCAGGCTCGAAGCAAAAAACACTGCTTACTACTTTGGACAACAAGGAAAGGTATGTCATACATTATCGGGCGCTTAAACAAGCGTTAGATAATGGACTTGGATTAAAAAAAGTACATAGAATCTTAAGTTTTGAACAAAAGGCTTGGCTCAAACCTTATGTTGAATTAAATACTGAGAAGAGGAAGCAAGCGAAGAATGAGTTTGAAAAACTCTTCTATAAATTGCTTATTAACTCTGTATATGGAAAGTGCATCGAACGAGAGCGGTCACGTGTTGATGTGCGATTAATAAATAAATTCACAGGCAGATATGGAGCAGAAGCACGCATAGCTCAACCAAATTTTCACAGGCGTGCAATTTTCGATGAAAATTTGGTAGCTATTCATCTGAAGAGAACGAGTATCACAATAAAAAAACCTATATACGTTGGTTTTTCCATCCTTGATTTATCAAAAACACTGCTATATGAGTTTCATTACTCATATATGAAACAGCGACTAGGACAAAAATGTAAACTTCTATATACAGATACGGATAGTTTAATATATGAAGTTGAAGACATTGATATGTATCAAACAATGAAGGAAGACATTCACAGATTTGATACTTCTGATTATGCTGAAAATAATCAGTTTAATATTCCACGTGTCAATAAGAAAGTTCCTGGATTAATGAAAGATGAATGCTGTGGCAAGATTATGTCTAAATTCATAGGTTTGCGGAGTAAAATATACAGTATTTTGGTTGATGGAGGAGACACAGTGAAAAAAGCTAAAGGTATCAAATGTAACGTCGTGAAGAAAACAATCACTTTCGAGGATTACCGAAGTTGTCTTCAGGATCTTGTCATTATACACCGTGAACAGTGCAATATTCGATCAAAATTACACACAGTGCATACTGAAAAGCAAAGAAAAATTGCACTAAGTCCACACGATGATAAGAGATTTTTATTGCCTGATAGTACAGACACTTTACCATGGGGTCATTTTAGAATTGAAGAGATACAGATGGCGCAAGCTGCACTTGAATTAGAGAGGGAATATGCAAGAAAAATGGCTGCTGAAAAAGAGCAGGAGGTGGAAAAGAAGAGGGGACACGAAGTATCCAATAAAAATAGAGTAACGCGAGTGGGGATGGATGTTACAGAGCATAGCAGAGAGGGGGAAATTGAGAGAGGGGATGAACCATCCAATGAAAATAGTGCAGCACGAGTGGGCACTTCATGGCAACCAAGGTGAGCAAATCATTATTGAGTATGACGTATTAGAGGAGTTCATGCATGACTGGGATCCATCAATAGAGGGGATACGTTCCGAAGAAGGTGAGAGAAGGGATTTATTGCAAGTGGCGATGGAAAGGGCAGAAATCGAGGTGGGGTATGGGCTATATCAAGGAACGGAGCACGATAAGGAGCACATTCAAGTAATCGAAGAGCTTGAGAACGATCAACCTCCTACAAAGAAACCAAGAGTCAACTAACTAATCATGTAAGTTTACAGTATAATTTTTTTTTTTTTCTAATAAAATATCATCTTTAACAGAAATTTTAATTTTTACTTTTTTATTTTTGATTTCAGAATGGATTTATCAACACTTAATAAGATTGCTGGAAGCGACTTCTTGCCAAGGAAAAAAGTTACAGACTTGGAAAAAGATCACCAGTACATAGTGACAGCACTTAAAGAGGTGAAGACACGATATGGTGTCAAGATTGTAGCAGAATTCGAGCAAAGTTTTCAAGTATTTCTACCAGAGAAGATTTCATCAGCAATTCTAAAAGATGAAGAATTTTTTTACAAACTCTGCGATGAAGCAAACAAACTACGTTTGGTTGCAATGTATTTGGGAGGAACTTCTTTCAAATTCGATCGGGTATAAAAAAATATATCTACGAAATGATTTTTAAAACTATTTATTGTAACATGTACATAATAATACATAAATAAATAAAAATATATTAACATTATACATTTGTTTTTTTATTTATCATCACCACCTATAGTTATAATTATATAACAATATTTTATTAAAATATATCTAAATAATATAACAAAAAACAATTAAATTTTTTTTTATTTATTACATTATTATATTTAACAATACATTTTAATTTTTTCAAACAATCTCATTTTTATCTATCCAACTATCATGCTTGTTACTTAGACCTAACCACTTAACATATACACGTTTACCACTTTTCTTTAAAACTTTTTCTACTAAATAAATTTCTGGATACATAGTCTTTTGAATTTCCGTTTCATAAAAGCCTCCGGAGACTGGTTCATCATAATAATCTTTGACGTGGTAAGTTATGGGATTGGTTTTTACAACTCTTGTTATTGTGAAAATTTCAGTAGACCAATTTGGTGTATGACCTTTTTCAAAAACTTGTTTTATCTCACTTATTCGCACTTTATCTCCTACTTTGAATTTTGGTTTTTTTACAGGTCTTTTTTCAGTTGGGTAATTTTTCTTGACTTCTTTTTCATTTATCTTCGTAACGTTTTCAGGCTCGATTCCTATTGTCCGATGTTTTCTTGAATTGTATGCTTTCACTAACTCAGGCAGAATATCCAACCATTTATAACTTCCTTGTTTGCTGAATTCTAACCACATTGCATTCTTTAAAGTTCTATTAAAGCGCTCACATATGCTTGCATGAAGATTACTATGTGAAGAGTAGTGATTTATCTTGTACTTTTTCATAAGATTCTGAAAGTTTGAATTGTAGAATTCTTTTCCTTGGTCAGTTTGTAAATTCGATGGCACCCGTCCTTGTTTTAATATTGACTTCATAGCTAGAGTAACATCATTGCCACTCTTCGATTTGACTGGTACAGCCCATGCATACTTTGAAAATATATCTATGACAGTTAGTAAGTAGCGAAAACCTTTGTTTTCCTTAAAATAAGGTATCATTTCTACAAGGTCAGCTTGCCAAGTCTCATCTAATCCACGTATGTCATATTTTCTTCGCTTGTACCTTCGACGTGCTGGCTTGTGTAGCTCTTCAACTACTCTTTGACGTTCCATCTTAAACTTTAACTTTAGCAATATCCGATCGTCTATTCATTTCTTTAATTATATATTCAATACTTGCAAAATTTCGTTGAGTCATATCATAGACATAAGTTAATTTTTCGTCTATTTCTGCTTTATATATTTCAACTTTGTTCTCATATTCTTGTATAGCTTTAGCAACTTCTATAATTTTAGAAGATAAGTAATCAACTTCTTTCTGTAGGATATTATTTAGTGAATTCAAACTAATGGCATCATTTGAATCATTAGCCTCTCCAATATTGCAAAGCCGCTTATTTTCTAAATCAAAATCACCATCTGATGTAACATTGAATTCAATACCTCGAGGACCACGACTCACTTGCGAGCCCTCAAGTTTTCTTCCAAACACATCGAGACTCATGTTACTACTATTGATTTGAAAATTGTGTACGTCAATATATATGCCCAGCTTCACGTAGTTCCTCTATGCTTGATTGGATTTCATTGTTGTGATTATTATTTCCAGCAAATCGTTCGGCTATTAATAATCGCAGTCTTTCGACAAGCTCATTCGGATCATCCCAGTAGACTAGATCTATAGAAATATTCTTTTTTGCTATTTTATATTTAGGTATGAGACCCCCTGCGCTGGTAGACATTCTACTGCGATCACTGCGGAACATTGGTGCTATGATTTTTGAATATTTTCTACTCTTCGAAGAGCGTATATTCTCACTTTTGCTATGTCTTTTTCTATGGGCATTTGTTGCTTCCAGGATAATGCGATAGTTCTTGCGATCTGTTGTACTTAAAAGATTATCATCTGGTTCTTTTTTGAAAAGCAATTCCATTAGACCACTGCTTTTAGGAAAACTTAAATCTTTCACTTTTATTATTTTATCATCAAATTGAATTTGTGAATTACCCATCATGTATACCCCACTGACTTTTCTCACTCTGTATATTTTATCGATTTTGCTGCGGCTTCCATTTAGCATTGATAAAAAGTCTGTCTGTTCAGTTTCTTTATGCGCAGGTACAAATGGTGAATATATAGGTTTGAATGATGAATTTGCAGAATTGAATGATGAATTCATCATTGTGCTATTTATCGGAGAAAAATCATCGCCATTAGAAGCATTATTATCAAACGCAGAACCCGAGTCATTAATATCGTTTAAAATATAACTTGATTCGTCGAATCTCAATCTTTTTTTTGCCGATTTTCTGTTACTGTCTATAGCTAAAATGTGATTAGAACGTGACACACTTTCAGTTGTCGAATCGACAAGCTTTTCAAGTGGTGTAATAACTGGTTTTAAAGTATCACCAATAACCTTTTCAAAATCATCTCTCTCCTTTTTTAATAAAGAGTATTTTTTTTAATAGCCTCACGTGCTCGTAAGAGCTCGCTAAGAACATTTTTTCTTTCTTAAAGTCAGGCATGCTGACAAGATGCTGTCTACAATCGAACTGCAAAGATTAAGATTTATACTTCCTTTTTAATGGCAAAACAGTCAAATCCTTTTCTATATCTACCGTCATTCATTGCTCTATCTTTGTCAATAACAACAAATCCATACTTGTCATTCTTCCAGCATTCAGTACAAAGATTTCGAAATTCATTTAAAGTTAAGTCAGTATTCACATGGTCTTCAAAGATATGTTTAAGATTAACATCATCTTGACGATAAATTACCATCAAATTAATATTATCCCTGATGAGATGTTTCGGTATATGAGCATATGACTGACATAGATAAAAGCTATCTACACTTTTGTGTCTCCCCATACAGAAAAGAGCTCTGACGTTATCCTGCTTCTCACAAGCCACATCGTCAAAAATCATAATTGAATTTGGTAGGGCTTCATCTGGAGACACTACAGATGCATGTTCACTGAACGGTAGATATGATATACCTTCAATTGGCTCTAAAACTTTTTGAAGAAATTGATATTTCGGTTGATTTAAAGATTTAGAGTATACATACAAATTTTCAAATCTAAGACCATTAGGGTGTGTAATTAGAGTCAATAAACTATTAGTTTTTCCACAGTTTGATGGGCCACAGAATACTGCTCGTATATTATCTGGAAGTAACTCCCCATGTCGCTTTTTTCTTTTCGTTTTCTCAAAATCAAAGTTGGCGACGGGAAGTTTGACGTTCTGCTCAGTAAAATCCATGTTTACGTAACAAAGTCAAATTTAACATTGGCCTCTTCAAAATATAAACGCTTGTTTTATATTTTGATCATCAGTTGTAAATCAGCACTCAAAGAGAGATGCTCGTACACGAATCACAGAAGCACCCTAAGGGTAAAGGGTTACTTGATAAAGTAATCAATAACTTACCTATTGAAATGCATATTCCTGGATATCAATATTGTGGTCCCGGAACAAAACTGAAAAAGCGTCTAAAAAGAGGTGATGCAGGTATCAATCCACTTGATCAAGCATGCAAAGAACATGACATATCTTATTCTGATAAAAATGCTAATCGAAAAGTAGCTGACATGAAGCTCGCTGATAAAGCTTGGCAGCGTGTTAGAGCCAAAAATGCAAGTCTTAGCGAAAAAGCAACTGCTTTTGTTGTTGCAAATGCTATGAAATTAAAAGGAAAGACAGGAATGGGTGTAAAATTGAGTAAATTAGTAACTGCAAGTAAAAAATCATTAAAACCAAGTAAACATTCTCGCAAAGTTATACAGTCCGCTTTAAAAGGTGCACGTGAAGCTCTCAAGATTGTTGGCGGTAAGAAAAAAATTATCATTCCACGTATTCTACCTGTTTCATCAAAAATAGGGGGCGCTCTGCCTTTTCTCATACCATTGTTCGCAGCACTAAGTGCAACTGGTGCTCTGGCTGGAGGAGCTGCTGGAATAGCTAAAGCAGTAAATGAGGCTAAAGCTGCACAGAAAAATTATGAAGAAAGTAAGAGACATAATAAAACTATGGAAGCTATTGCTCTAGGAAAAGGTCTCTATCTTAAACCATATAAAACTGGAATGGGATTATTTATGAAACCTCATATCGGTAATGGTCAAGTTAAAAAAAAAAAGAACTTCGATTTAACTTTGCCAAATCGTGCACTGACTGACTATGATCTTATAAAGTATGCTCGTATGATGAAAATCCCATATTTTCGAGGTGTTTTCATGAGAAATAATCTACCTTTGATGGCCCATGGCATAACGAATCTGCTATAGTTAACTTAGATGATTTTCAAAACAAAGGCACTCACTGGGTATGTTATCGAAAACGAGGTTCTGAAGTGATTTATTTTGATAGTTTTGGTGATCTTAAACCTCCTATAGATCTCATGTTATATTTTAACGTGAAAGAAGTGAAATACAACTATAAAAGATATCAAAATTTTGACTCATTTATTTGTGGACATCTTTGTCTTCAATTCTTGTGTGAAAGACTATAAAAGAAGAGTTTTCAGACAAGCAGGATCATTCTTTTTCAAACAGTCATGGAAGATAGTTTCACTTTGAGTCTTTCAGGCAAATCTTCTATCTTAGAAGCGCAATATTTTCTTTCAATAGAACTACCACAGTATAAGAATTTTGTTTTGGGTTTAGTTGAACTTTTAACATTCAACTCAATTCCCAATGTTGACGATTCGAATAATAAACTTCATATAAACGGAGAGAAGATTATTATTATTCCTAATGGCAGTTATGAAATTGATGCTATTAATCAATTTTTGCAAAAAGATTTGAAATCTAAAGACATCGAGTTTTCCTTGAAAGCTAACAACAATACTCTCAGAAGTGAAATTTATTGCAGCCATCAGATAGATCTTAGACCTCGCGATTCAATAGGCAGTCTTCTCGGGTTCACTCGTCGCGTTCTTCATGAAGACATTCATCACAGCTCTGATTTACCTGTGAAGATATTGAAAGTAAACGCACTCAGAGTAGAGTGTAATATTACTACAGGTGCTTACATCAACGACAAAAAAGTTCACACGATCCATGAGTTTTTCCCAAAAGTTCCTCCAGGATATAAAATCATAGAAGTTCCATCGCATGTCATATATTTACCACTCAATGTTAAGAGTATAGATCATCTTCAAATCCGAATCGTTGATCAAGACGGAAATTTAGTGAATTTCCGAGGAGAGGAAATTACTGTTAGACTTCACATAAAATCTGTATAATGGAAATCGTTTATAATTCAAGTGTGCATATAAGTCAGCCATCATGTCAACCCACCATCAGTAGTCCAAAGGTACTCAAACCGTGAACACGGAAGAGCATCCAGTTTCTCAAAAGCATAGGTCTCAAAGTACGTGGAAAAAGATAAATTGTATCATTCTCTGCTGCTTTCAGAAAAATGGACGAAATTCTAAGCATTCAATCAGGTGTCGCATTCGATGAGTCTATTGCTCATTATGAGGTTCACGCACATCAACCATACTCCACATTAAGTTTCAATAACAGTGATGAAATCCGTATTTCTATTCAGCATCAAGATTTATGCCTCTTACCATCATGTAGTTACATCCATGTATGTGGAAAATTACAAAAACCAGATGGACAAGCACTAACTAAAACTAATTTCGTTAACAATGGCATTTGTCATCTGTTTGATGAAATTTGATATGAACTTAATGCTGTAGAGGTAGATAAAAGTAAAAATGTTGGTTCGAGTAGTCTCATGAAGGGATGCACTTCATTTAATCCAAATCAGACTCTAACATTAGAAAATGCAGGCTGGCTTGGTGTTGAAGAAGGAAACAAAACAATTGTAGATGATCATGGAAATTTTGACGTTTCTATCCCACTAAGTATGATTTTAGGCTTTGCAGAAGATTACAAGAAAATTGTTGTTAATCTGAAGCATGAACTCATTCTCACAAGATCAAGAAATGACCTGAATGCTATAGTACAAGAAGGTACTGTAGCCAACAATGCAACCACATGAACCTTATCAAATAAAAATATCAAAGATAGAGTGGTTAATGCCATATGTTATTGCATCAGATAAACAAAAAATCCAGCTGTTAAATTTCATTGGCAAAGATAATCCTATTTCTATGAGTTTTCGTTCATGGGAGTTATTTGAATATCCTCTTCTTCCAACAACAAATAAACACGTCTGGACGGTAAAAACTTCAAATCAATTGGAGAAACCACGTTTCGTGATTCTTGGATTACAATCGGGCAAAAAAGGTTCAAGATCTAAAAATGCCAGTCGCTTTGACTACTGTAATATTAATAATGTGAGACTTTTCTTGAATTCGCAATATTATTCGTACAACAATCTCAATCTTGACATATCTAAGAAACAATTTGCTATTCTTTATGATATGTATGCTCATTTTCAGAAAAGCTATTACGGAAGAGATTCACAACCATTGTTGACAAAGTCTCAGTTTATTAACTTTGAACCACTCATAGTTATTGACTGTTCACGACAAAACGAATCTCTAAAGAGCGCTCCTGTCGATGTACGTCTAGAATTTGAGTCTCAAACTGACTTTTCAGCTAATACTTCAGCTTATTGCATGATCTTACACGATCGCATCGTTCAGTACAATCCTATTAGTGGAGATGTTTGGAAGCTTGTCTGAATTATCTTCACTTTTACGTAAAAAAATTAATATTTCGAAATGGAATATGCGGTAGACATGATTGGTTTTAAGCAAATGGGTGGCAAATATGTTCTAAAGGAAATAGCAATCATTCCTCTCAACGACAGTGGTGATCCCATCGTTCATCTATTCAAAAAACCTTTTTCATGGAAAAGGCTCTCTGACAAATTGCAAGAAGAAAACATTCGACTCAAACATAATCATGGAATAGCTTGGAACACTGATGGACTAGATTACTCTCAAATTGCAAACTTACTTCTTGAACATTTACATGATGCTACAAAAATTTTTGTTATTAATGAATTCAAACGAAAATGGTTGCTAAGATTAAAATTTCCCGTTTATAACATCAATGAATACGGATACCCATTAAACCCATCTTTCAAATGCGTTACTGTGTGTACAAACCATAATCCAATTCATAAGACTGTCTGTGCACTACACAATGTCAAACTCATGAAATTATTCTATCTTTCACAAAACCATTTATAAGAAGAAAAAAAAAAAAAAAAAAGTAGAAAAAGTAGAAAACGCTATAGGCATACTAGTTCACATTCGGATTCTAAAACACTTGGGCTGTGCTAGAATTCGTACGGGTTCTAACACACCATGGGCTGTGCTAGAATCCGTACGGGTTCTAACGCACCTTGGGCTGTGCTAGAATCCGGGTGTGCCAGTATGCCTATAGCCTATCTACTATCAGTGTATTTTAAACCATGCTTAACACAACTACATGATTTTGTGCAATTTATAAGCAACTGCAGCTTATGCTACTCAACAGTTGGTCTGGTAATAATGGTTCTATTGTTTGAATAGGTTCCAACCCATATTTTTCTAATTGCCGACCCCATTCCTTTAGATCCAAGTCGTTTCGGAGCTACTGTTACACTTATTAGTAAACTATCAACTAATGTTGCGTGGCTGCCGATTTGGTAGGTGGAGGAAGTGACATATGAAAATTCTATTTGAATCAGCGTTTTTTAAAACATAGAAAACGTAGTTCATTAAATCCCATTTCATTCGCTTTTTCATATAAATAGCTGAAATTATTTTAAAATCAATATTTATTATCATATCACGAAATTATAAATGACATTAAAAAAATCCCTCAAAACAATACTAAAATCCATTAATTTTAAAATCATTAAATTGATATTTTAATAATAATATTTAATATGTTAGGTCAATTTTAAGTTCTCAATAAGATATTTGAACTTATCTTCATAAATAATAATATTGATATAAAATTTTAATAATTATATAAAGAATGGTCAATGATATCGAAAATTTGGTAATAGTTTCATACTTATCTTTTCAATTAAAATGACGTTGAATTTTAATGTAAAGTTTGCTGATGTGATGTTTATTCTCTTGGCACAGACAATTATATACTATGACTATTATCGTCGAAGACAATGCTTATATTTCAATATGAAATGTTTGAAATGTCTAAAAAAGAAACATTTGTAAAAAGCAAATTGAAATCATTGATTCTTGCCAAAGTCAAAGTTCTATTATGATCAAGCTTTAGCTGAGTCTTTTATTTTTATTTTTGTTAAAATACATCATAACTTTAAAGATATCTAAGTGAATCTAAAGTAAATGCTCGAGCATACGATGGTCACTTCATTTATTTTTACATTATAATTCTGTTATTTGAAGTAATAATAATTTTAAATGGGAACAATATGAAATTCGAAGATGAATATTTCGAATATAACAGCAATGATTTGATCTAGCCTGATTAAAATTTATGATAAATTATTTAAGTATGTTTTCACTTATTTATTATATATAATAATGAATTTATTTATTTTACACATCATATTTCTTCTTTTTTATTATCTGTTGAAAACTCCTAATTTTCGAATAAATTTTTCACTTTCATACAAAGAACTTCTTGAATTAATGAATTAATAATGTTTATAGAAAAACAATGAAGAGTACAAAATTCTCATTTAGTTTCATAATTTCAAGTTATTAATATAAGAAATTATACGCATAATTGATTATTTATCATAAAATATTTGAATTCCTTGACTTTTGACACATGGATTTAAAACAAAAAGTTCAAATTAGGACTATTAGAAGCCAAAATAATCGCATTTTTGAAGCGCGCTGTAGTTTTTAAGTCTTGATTTCCTGTTTCAATCAACTTACTTCATCACCTCTGCGTTTTCAACGACTTTTTAAGTGATTAGAGTAATTTTAAACGATGTTTTTTATGTGTTTCCAAAGAGTGCATGTTTTGAAAACTTTTTCCTAAAAAGTGCTCAGACAAATGGAGCTAATAAAGCTTTAACTGACTTTCTATTAATTTTCGTTTCATTTGATTTGAAATTGTAAAAAGATTCAATTTGTTTATAAGCATAAATTTAACTATATTTTTCAAAAAATTTCCAAGACTCTCGTAATCAACCGATTTTAATTTTTCAAAGAGCATTTAAAAGCTTTCATAATCTACTATATGCGAAAAAATCAGCCTACTGAGAGCATTATTTTATCCGCAATAAAGTTTTGAAATTTTTGCATATTTTTACGGAATGTTCAATTGTTAAATTGTTGTGAAGCAACTAACAAACCGATTCTAATGAAATTTGCCGGGCTTTTTTATCATATCAAGAAATCTTCTCTAGCCCAATATTAAAACCATATGATAAATTTAAATAATCAAAAAAATCATTTTTTCCGCATTGCAGTTTTTCCGCAATTGTTGTCGTTTTTCTAACATAAAAAATGTCATTTTTTATTTCAAAAGTTCAATATTTCATGTAAAATTTCATCACCTAACTTTTTTTATCTCTTATATTTTTTTCTTACATGTATATGTAAGGAACTATAAATAAAAATAGGATGAAAAAAATCGTTCCAGAAACATTTTTTATGAGCATTTGTTAGTTCTTGGAGCTTTTGATGGTTCTCTAAATCTTTTCAAATTCCTAATTTTTTAGATGGATCCTTCTCAACAAGCAATTTGTACAATCCTCGAGTTCTCCGGAACTTTTCAGTTCCTAATTGCATATAAGGTTTTTCAATATATATTGTTCTATTACCGAGAAAAAGTTTATCACCTTCCCTTAGTGCACCATAAACTTCATTTAATTCTCTATATTGTAAATCTTCCCTGAAATCTTCGCTAGCAGATTCAAACGAGGCCTCGAGAGAAAGGGCGGAATCATTTTGTATATTATTCTCCAATTCTTCATCGGATTCAAATTTTTTAACTTTAGGTAGAATAATTTCTTGTTTTTCACGAATAAGTCTTCTTCTTTTTCTCTTGTTTTCAAGAGCAATCTCTTTTAGTCGGTCAATGATGGGTTCAAGAGTTTGTTGAATAACTTTTTCCTTAATCTCTTTTCCATATTTGCGCATGTCATACTTGCGTTTTACAGCATCACGTGCTTGAGTAAGACTTTCTTTTGTTTAAGGTCTGCAATGTTAAAACGCATTCGCTATTGCAAATGTTATGAAAGTAAAATCTAAACTTTGAATAGGAGCAAACAAGATGATTTTCTCTGTTACTCTTGATAAAATAATTAGAGCCACTTTCAAACCTATGAAACCTAGTAGGTGTGCTCGCAAAGCTATTTTTTCTGCTTTAGCGGGTGGTCGAAGTGCTGTGAGAAAAGCAGATGGTAAACATGAAGTCAGAGTACCCAGCAGACTATCAATTCCAACTAAAGTAGAAGGATTCTTACCATTCCTCATACCTATCTTTGGAGGTCTAGGTGCGATTGATAGTTTATCAGGTAGTGCGGCTGGTATACCTAAAGCAGTTAATGATTTAAAAGCTGCTCAGAAACAATTAGAAGAAAAACAAAGACATAATAAAAAGATGTAAGAAATAAAACTTTAGGTCAAGGTCATTATTTGAAACGTTACAAGACAGGACTTGGTCTTCATATAAAGTCTGGTTTAAAAAAAAAGATCCTCAAACTAAGGTTACCACGAAGAGCTTTAGCAGATTATGATCTCATAAAGTATGCTAAAATAATAAAAATTCTAAATTTTTATGTGAAATGCTTTACTAAAGAGAGGGCCTCGTTATCACGAAACAGCAATCGTTAATTGTCTAGGTAGGCATTGGGTAGCTTATCAAAAAGGAGGCAAAAACGTTGCTTATTTTGATTCTTTTGGAGACCTTTAGCCACCATTGGATTTAATGCTATACTTGGAAGTAGAGAAGGTTAAATATAACTAAAAGAGGTATTAAGACTATGATACATTTAATTGCGGTCACTTATGTTTGAAGTTTTTGAGTTAAAACTTATGAAAGGAATGTCAAATTAGCTATCTCTTATTATCTATTGAAGAATCATGGAAAATTCATTGACGCTAAGCTTTTCTAGTACATCATCAGTGCTCGAAGCTCAATATTTTCCTTTGATCGAACTCCCACCCGATAAGAATTATGTTCTTGGATTAATTGGTCTTTCGACCTTAAACTCAAAACCTAACATCGATAGTGGAAATAATAAATTCTACGTTGGTGAGGAAGAAATTTCATTACCGACTGAAAGTTACGAAATTAAAGTTATAAAAAATTATTTTCGTGAGGCACTAACATCAAAAGAAATTTCAATTGATATAAAATCCTATAATAGTACACTACGTTATGTTATAACCTGCAGTCATCTCATTGATTTTCGACTGAAAGATTCTATAGGTTCATTGTTGGCTTTTACTTAAGGTAATTCTATTGGTCCAGTGGTTCTCATTGTGAAGTAATACGTTTCTTACAAATTCACACTATACGAAAGAAAAATTGGTTGAGTTCTGTGTTTGCACAATAATTCAAAAACATGTTTGCGCGCAGATTCTGTAAGTATATACAATGCGAATCGTAAGACAGCATGTTTACGTGTAAATTAATATAGAGTAAGAACATTATTTTCTTTTCATTTCGGGATTGAGGGTCGATTGCTATAATTTACAAGGTACCATTTTAATCTTTGAGATCTGAAGTATAATATATTTTAATTTCTTTAAAATCTATAGAAAACTTTTTACACAATCTTATACAATGTTACGTTTCAAGCACTTCGCCCATATACTCTCATGTTAAATTCAGCAAAGTTTAAACTAAAATATCTAAAAGATGAAGCTGGATATCCACCCAAATCGAAATACCATTGTAAAGTGTAAATCTTAATTTAAAACATATTTCAATTTCAAAAAATTCTATAGAAAAGTGAAAAACCAATAGAACTACCTTAACGTGTTCTTGCAGAGAATATAGCTCACGATTCTGATTCAACTGTAGTTATTTTGAAAGTTAACGCACTCCGAGTTGAGTGCAATATAACCTTTGGCGCCTATATAAACAATCGACGAGTGCATGCTTTACACGAGTTTTTTTCTGCAGTCCCACCGGGAAATAAGATCATCGAAGTTCCATCTCCAGTCATTTATCTTGCAATCAGCGTCAAGATTATAAATCACATTCAAGTACGGATTGTCGATCAAGACGGACACTTGATTAATTTTCGAGGAGAAATTATTACAATGAGATTACATCTAAAACAAACGTACTGGGTATCGTTTACAACAATAATCAATCATCGAACGACAAAGAAAGCACTAACACGGCAAAATATTCAGTTCTTAAGAAATCTCGGACTAAGAATCCGTGGTGGAAACTAACTTGTATATTCTTTTGTTGTTTTCAAAAATATGAAAGGAATTCTGAGCATACAGTCGAAAGTGAAGTTCGATGAATCTGTTAAACGCTATGAGGTACATGCTCATCAATCTTATTCTGCATCTTTATTTAATAATAGTGATAAGATTCATATATCTATTCAACATCAAGATTTATGTCTTCTACCATCCCGTAGTTCACTTCACATTTGTGGTAAAATCGTAAAAGCTGATAGAAATGCGGTAGCTAATACGGCCCTAGTCAATAACGCCACCTGTCACATGTTTGAAGAAATCCGACATGAAATCAATGCTGTAGAGATTGACAAATTTAAAAATTTTGATTTAACTACACTCGTGAAAGGATGGTTTTCTTTCTGTTCTAGTCAAGAATTATTTCTTGAGAATGCTACTTGGATTGATGTAGAGAAGAATAAAAAAATAAACGACGAGGCAGGTTACTTTGACTTATCTATTCCTCTGAGTATGATTCTCGGTTTCGCTGAAAACTATCGTAAAATTGTAGTCAATGCAGAACACGAACTTATACTGACAAGATTTAGGAATGATTTGAATGCGGTAGTTCAGACGCATCATGAAAATAGATACGAAGATTTAAAGATCAATTTGCAAAGAATATAATAGCTTATGCCCTATGTAATATTATTGAATGCCTATAAACTTTGCTTACTTAATCATATTGAAAAAGATAAACCGATTGCAATGAATTTGCACAGTTAGGATTTGTACGAGTATCCACTACTTATAACCACATCAAAACTCGTTTGGATTGTTAAAACTTCTTACCAATTGGAAAAACCATGTTTAGTTATTCTAGGTTTTCAAACTAATCAAAAAAATCTAAAAACAGTCAATGCGAGTCATTTTGATCACTGCAACTTAAGTAATGTAAAACTTTTCTTTAATTCGCAATACTATCCATATAGAAATCTAAATTTAAATTTAGATATTGGATGTAATCAGTTTGCTCTGTTATATGATATGTATGCTAATTTTCAACTTGCGTACTATGAGAAAGATGCCGAACTGTTCTTAAAAAAGCAAGATTTCATTAACTACATGCCGTTGATTGTAATCGATTGCTCTAAACAAAACGAGTTTCTGAAAAGTGCTACTGTGGATATTTGCTTGGAACTTGAATAAAGAAATAACATTCTTGCTGGAACATTAGCTTACTGTTCGATCATACACAATCGCCTAGTTGAGTACAATCCTGTCAATGGTAGTTTACGAAAACTTGACTAAGTAGTGGAAAATTGTTATAAATTACGCGTTTATTGTCAAAAGAGTCATTCATGATGGACTACTTAATCGATATACAAGGCTTCAAGCAGCCTGGTTATGACTATGTTTTAAAACAATCGGCTATAGTTTCATTGAACGATGATTCTGATCCTGTAGTGCTAATTTTCAAAGAACCGTTTCCTTGGCGAAGACTCGCAGAGAAATATAAGATGCAAAACAAATAGTTTGAACAATATTATCATGTTTTGACTGGGCGTTTTGGTATGATTCCCTATCCCGAAATAGGAAATATTCTTAAAGAAGCTTTACGAGATACCAGTAAAATTTTAGTGATGGATTGCATAAAGAAAAAATGGTTAGCGCGCTTCAACTCCAACATTACCGATGTTAAATAGATGAGTTAGCCACCACTAGATAAGATAAAGCTAGTGACTGTTTGCCCTCATCATAATAAAATGTATAAAGCTTCTTGCGCTCTTTATAACATTAGACTCATGAAAAAATATTTTACTGAGAGACGTTCGCCATTGGAAATACCTATGGAGTGTAAGTAAATGATTGCCTAGATAAGAGCTCTTATCACTATAAAAGTGGAAGCGTGTCATGACTTGTATTATTTCATCATGGGACAAAGTCCGAAGACCACGGATAAACCTAAAGAGATACCCCTTTTATTGATTCTTCTAAAAAAGAGAAGATGTCATGGAAGAAGTATTAAGAAAAATGTAAATCACAAACACCACCCCCAAATATCAAATATAAAAAATTTCGAATCGTCTCTTTTCAGAGCCACAAAAATTTAAACGTAATAAGCTGTTTAAAAATTATAAGAGTATGAACTTAATTGGTGAGGTTATTCAATTTGGCACAAACTTAGGTGATAAAAGTTAGCACAAACTTGGGTTGAAAAATCACTAACTGTGCTATACTGACTTTCGACTGAGCTTGAATCTCCCCTGTGCTAGAATCCCCCTAGTTTACCTACTTCTCTATATCAATTTTTATTTCGCCAAAATTCATTCTGCATATTGAAGCAGGCTTGACTTGATTCACTAATATTTTAACTACCGAATTTTGAATTTACTTCATTATTTTCATTAATTACTTGCATATATAATGTGCATACAGCAATAATATAAACAAATACATATATCGACGATCTTCTCTAGTGCAATACTCTTGGAAATGCGAGAATTCGTATTTTTTTACGTGTGGAGGAGAGGGTAACGTGATAAAAGTTATTATCGATGACTCCGTTGAGTGCAATACTCTAAAGAGTGCAATAATTTACTTTTTTATTCTTATAAGATATGCAGAAAAGTGTTTAAATCGACGACATATTTGAGAACAATACTCTTCAATGTGCGATAATTAATTTCTTTATGATTTCTATGAAAAAAGAACAAATGAGATGAGATGAGTTATCCTTTTATAAATAACTTTTTGGACATAATTTTATATAATTTCAAATACTTGATCTTTTTATTAAAGAATTAATTATGTGTATATTATAAAATCTTGAAAAGTTACATGATAATTTAAGACAGAATGTCTAGATCTCACGCTTTTGACAGTATAAGATCGAATGAATCTCTCTTGGCTGGACGCATGCCTTTTTATGTCATTTGATAAACTTTCGATGATGTTAAGAAATAGAATATTACATAACGTTAATTTTATTTTGTTAAATTTAAATAAAGATATTTGTAAAAAAAACATTCTGTTTCCCTTACACCCATAGAAAATTATTGTTACAGAAAACGAATGCTCCATAAATAGTAATAAGTATATTCTATATATTTTATTATTATTAATTAAATATTGATAATCCTTTTTTGCTTATGAAATATAGAACATTCGATTTCTATTCTCATTTCTTATTTGATTTTCAAATAAGAAGTAGAATGTTTAATAAGTATTATTTAATTCATTTGAATAAAAAGAACATTCTATTTCTTTTATATCTCGCATAAATAGAAAAATTTTCTTTCATCTTTATTTTACCTAATTTAAATATTTAATTATAACATGAATTTATTATTTTTATTATTTATTTATCAATATAGCATTTCATTTATTTATTATTTATTTTAAATAATAAATATTCATACATAATTACAGTAATAAAACTCTTTATTATTTCTATCTTTACTCAAATTTTTAGGTTTCTATATTATCGACCTTGATCTATAACTTTATTTTTATTATTGTAATTAAATAAATTATTCATAATGCTATTCAATGACTCTATTAATATAAGCCGTTACAATATATAATCACGTCTCGCGTGTTTTCAGTAATTTATGTACTATAAGTGTGAACGGGTTATTAACTATTATCAACTGGATTTATTTATTAATTGTTTGAAATAAAAGTAATCGTTGAGTGATTGATTGACAATGGAAAAAGGTGGTGAAACACTCATCTTTACGAAAGCAGACACTTTCAAATCTCCATCTGTGCAGCTACATATTTTTTCAATAATAATTGTAATAATTATTTGTTTTAAGGAAAAAAAAAACAATTTTCGTTACTATGAATAAATGAAATATTTCTATACAAAAGGCAGAGCCCAATAGATTTAAGAATGAGCAAACAACTTTATTCTATGAAAAAATATAAAATTTTCATTAGTTTTTGAGTAAAGTCTGAAACAGAAAAATAAGAACTTGATTTAAGTTAAGTTCAACTGTTTCTCCGTTTCAGACTTCACTCAAAAACTAATGAAAATTTTATATTTTTTCACAGAATAGAATTGTTTGCTCATCCTTAAATCTATTGGGCTCTGACTTTACTTTCGTATAAAAAGATTTCATTTATTAATAATGACGGAAATTTAGATTAGACAAGGACCGAACTATACGACCACCTCTTGAGGGTCGATATTGTTGGATTCCATAGATTTAAGCGGTTTTCGAGGTTGGAAAAAACGCTGACGTGATGGGGCGAAATAGGTTTCAAATTCGGTTTTAGCGATCCAAAAAACATTTAATCAACTTGGTCTGGTTAAAGTAACCCTCAACTCATTTTTTTTTGTGGTCCTGTGTTGTTATAATATATACGACCATTGTTGTATATACAATAAATGTATATTATCGAGCATTACTGAAATCGTGCATTTATTTATCTACATATTCTGACAAATCATTTATTCAAAATTTTACATTAACTAATTTCTATTTTATTCTAAATGTATCGAAAAATTTTTAGCAAAAAGAAAACCAACTTCAAAAATATTGCACTAAAAATAACATATATAAAAAAAAGATATTTTTAATCAAAAATATCTTTTATTATTAACAACAAATTCACTTACCTCAAAATCTAAATTATTTTATCTGGAAAATCCATGAGGATGATCCACATGGATATCTGCGTGGATCATCCACGTCAATATCCATCTGGATATTTTCAATAGGGTAGTTATACTTCTTCTTATTTCTTGGGCTTCTATTACTTTTTTATCATATTTGTATCACTGATTCTTTATAATTATTGATTCAATAACTTGGTAATGTAATGGAAATAAATATATATTATATTTAAAATATAATAACCAATTCTAATGCATGGCTTAATTGTATATCGTTTGCATATGATTTATATATATATATATATATTTATATAAAGAGAGAAAAAGAGATAGATGGAAAGAGACGTATATATACGTGTATATATTTTTATATATTGATAGAAAAAAAGAAAGAAAGAGACAGAAAGGGAAATATATAAATATATATATATATATATATATATATATATATATATTCATATATTTTTTATGTAATTATGGAAAGATAGATAGAGAGAGATTTCTCATGGTAAAATTTTTAATCTTATAGCGTCAGCACCATAGCATACGTCTTTTCTGTAAAATTGTTCGCAAAAAGAGTCAGGTTGACACTCATAGCGTGAGAATAGCATGTGATTTTTTTTTTATTAATTATGCTTATTTTAACTTTATTCTAAAATATGTTTCTTAGAATACACTTATTAATATTTCTCTGCAAAGAGTATCAAGTTGCTATTCGTAGTGTGATAATGGTACGTAATATTTTTTTCGATCCTCAGGGCGCAAAATTTGATTTTCTATGCTTGTCAAGCGGGCGCAAAATAGTACATTTCCGCCCTAGGGCGCACAATTGGCGCATGCGTCCTAGTTCTGCGCTCAAGGGCAGGAATTTACTATTTTGCGACCGCTTGACAAGCATAAAAATCGAATTTTCCACCCTTTGGATCAAAAAACAATATGTGTACCACGGGCGCAAGGGGATTTGCAGCCCTCGTGCAAATTTAGCGCCCTCGCTTCGCTCTGGCGCTTATTCGCACCCTGGCCGGAATCCCCTATTTCGCGTCCTTGGTACACAATATACTATTATTTTTCGGTGAAGGAAGCTAGGCTATTAAGAGTTCGAAGATTTGACTTCACTGTCAGTCTTCATCAAAACTTCAGGCAAAAAGGTTCACTGAAAAAAATATCGTTGTAACATCTATATTATACGTGTCACTTCGATAAAAAATCGTAGTTGTCTTAACCATCTTTTAGATTAGCTTAAGGGGACGCTGTATCTCTCTATCCTTTTCTAATTGAAAAATGTAAGTTTTTTGAAAATCTAGTGATTATTGATAGAAATTAAAGGTTGTCCGCTACTTGTTTAGTAAAAAGTAATATTTTCTCTGATGAGGACCAATTAATTTTGTTGCTTTTTTTTCAAGTAAAGTTTGACATACTTACAAAATCCTAAGTAAGGCTAGAGAATACGTTATTTAAGTATGTCAAACTTTACTTGAAAAAAAGCAACAAAATTAGATGGTCCTCATCAGAGAAAATATTAATTTTTACTAAACAAGTAGCGGACAACCCTTAATTTCTATCAATAATAACTAGTTTTCCCAAAAATTTACATTTTTTAACTAGAAAAGGATAGAGAGATACAGCGTCCTCTTAATTAGTAATATGAAGTATCTTTGTTAAAATATTGTTCTGATAGCTATTCGCATAGTTAATACAACTATCTATTATATGCTTATTGTAAAAATGCACTGTTTCAGTAATAACATTTATAAATTTGAAATACAATATGTATTCACTAAATTTATTTATTTAGTAATTTTAATCATTAAAATTAATAATACTTTTGCGTACAATTAAAATCACATTATTCTATAATCATAATAAAAATTATACTATTGATAAAATCTTAACCAAAGTATATCAACAATACATGCTACCAAATTCCAAACACCCGAAGGCTTTCATTTCACCTATCTTATCTTAGCATACTCTCTGTTTATAATTTTCATTTGTTAGATTCGCAATTTTTCATTAATGATGATAAATATTATATAAATAAATTACTATGGTTAAATAATTTAATTTTAAAATACTTGATTTTATAAGATCAATATAAAAAAATCATATATAAAATGATTATTATTATTTATATTTATGAAAAAATTATTAATTCCAAATCCTAAAAGAAGGGAAAGGGGTTGGCGAGCGTAGCCATAAAATTAGATTGTATGAGTTTTATAGGTACCACTATATCGCGTCACAACAAACCCCCTTCAGCCCCCTCCCAGAGGTAAATAACCTTGGAGCGGAACCGGAGTAGGGACCCTCTAGAAAGGGACTGGAAATCTCATTCTGCGTTTTCTATTGGCTGTTACAAATAAGAGATCTAAACTGGAAACTACATAAGAAAGTAATATGTTAGAAAGAGACAGTAAATATTCCCCACGAAGACGACCCGTGATGTTTTCTATAAGCACTTTATCCGTTCCTTTCCGGTTTAGATCTGTATGGTAGTAACATTTTCATGTCCCTTCCTAGAGGGTCCCTAAGCCGGAGAAGTTTGTTCTGACACTACATAGTGGTACCTAAAATTTTTTTAAATACACACACACGCATTTTTCATAAAAAAAATTAAAATTTGTTTAAAATGTAACTTAAAAAATATATATAATTTTTTTAAAATTATACAGTTTTTTTAAAATTATATAATTTTTAAAAACTATACAATCTTATTAAAATTATACATTTTTAAAATCTAAATTAAAAAAAGGACTGATCATTTCTTACACCATTTTTCTTATTATTTTTCTACTTCAACAGTTTTATTTTTAAAAACACATTTTAAAAATTTTTTAAACACAATTTTTCGAAATCTTTTAATCAGTTTGTTCACTGTGCGCAATTTAATACTCGAATCGGCGACGACAAAGTCGCACGTCCGTTTCATACCGACAGCAAAATACCCACGCCCAATGTGTTTTGGTCAGGAATATCTCCTGATATATAGGCTCTAACGTAACATCAGTATTTAACACGATGTTAACGTGAGGCCTTGCCAGCCATTTCAGTGAGCTTTGCTCTCGTCTTCGCCGCCGACCGAAATCCGCCATGAACACCAGGTGTTCGTAGTAATAAAACTGCCAGTAGTCCTCCTATAACAGGAGAACCACCACCATATTTTAACAGGAACCCATAGAATTGAAATTATTCAATTGCGAGTACATCCGTATCCGTCTAATCATTATCAAGTGCTCGTATGCAACCGGTACTGGCGATTTGGTTGCCGTCTCTATCACGGGAAAGGATTAGGATCAACTCTATTACCCTCGCGTGATTCTTCATCTTCCGGCAACATCTTGGACACTAAAATCATATTCTTGATCTAAGTGTCATCCTCCTATTTCAATCATGTACCGATAATCTAATAACATTAAAATTTGACGTGTAAAAGTAATATTTTTTCACTCATGCAGTTCTCTGTTAAAAAACCAGAACAAAACCCACAGCTGCAATAGACTATCATAACTCTATAAAACATTCATGTCAGCATTTCATATCAATATTGTTACAATGCAACTGTTTTTGATCTATGGAAAATTAAAATAATACATTTAAAAATTTCGTTAGAATTGCCGAGTTGAAATGTGCATGTAGTTAGAAGAACTATAACAGCATTTTAGCGTTATCTTCAAGGACACGGTATATGTACCAAAAATCACCTTGATATCTTCATTAGATTAATAGATAAACGATTATGCATCAATTTTTGATCTATTAATCCTAAAAAGCTGATTTTTTAAGCATACATTAATCTGAGCATAAAAATTAAATGGCATCATAAAAAATCATTCATATTATTAATTAATAGATTTTGAAAATTGTAATTACGGTATTAGTCATCATACGCGCTAGTCAAAGTATACGACCATGCTTATCCAATCTGATGATTTAATTCACAAATTACGAATTTTAAAACTCACTAATTTTGGGAAAATCTGATATTATACGATGCTATTCGATTTATTGCTATTCCAATAACATATCTACCAAAAATAAAATGAATATCTTTATTATATCAATAGATAATCGATCATGTATAGATCCTTGATCTACTGATTCTAGAAGGGTGATTTTTTAAACATTTACTATTCAGGGCATGAAAAATCTATCAACATCATAAAACTCGTTTATATTAATAATTCAACGATTTTAAAAATTGTAATTACGGTTTTAGTCATCATACGTGCACATGAAAAGCTTATCTTATTTGATGATTCGTACATAAATAACAAGTTTTAAAATTCACAAATTCAGGTAAAATGAAAAATTTTACGATGACGTTCGAGTTTTAACTATTCAAATAACATATGTACCAAAAATCACTTTGATATCTTTATTAGAACAATAGATAATCGATTATGTATCGATTCTTGATATATTGACTCTAAAGGGGTAATTTTTTAAACATATACTATTCAGAGCATGAAAAGCAATTGGCATCATTAAACTCATTTATATTAATAATTGAACGATTTTAAAAATTGTCATTAAGGTATTAGATTATCTTATCTGATGATTTCATACGCAAATCACAAATTTTGGAAAAATCTGAAATTTTACGATGCTCTTCGATTTATTGCTATCCCAATAACATATCTACCAAAAATAACATTGATATCTTCATTAGATTGATAGATAATCGATTATGCGCCAATTTTTGAACTATTAATCCCAGAAAGCTGATTTTTTGAACATATACTAATCTGAGCATAAGAAATTAAATAGCATCATAAAAAATCATTTATATTATTAATTGATCGATTTTAAAAATTGTAGTTACGGTATTAGTCATCATACGTGCTACTGAAAGCATATGAACATGCTTATCTTATCTGATGATTCATACATAAATAACAAGTTTTAAAATTTACAAATTCTGGAAAAATGGAAAATTTTGCAATGACGTTTGATTTTTTGCTATTCAAATAACATATACATAAAAAATTACCTTGATATCATTATTATATCAATAGATGATCGATCATGTATAGATCCTTGATCTATTGATTCTATAGGGGTGATTTTTTAAAACATTTACTATTCAGGGCATGAAAAATCTATTGGCATCATAAGACTCATTCATATTAATAATTCGACGATTTTAAAAATTGTAATTACGGCTTTAGTCATCATACGTGCTACTGAAAGCACATGAAAAGCTTATTTTATCTGATGATTCGTACATAAATAACAAGTTTTAAAATACACAAATTCTGAAAAAATGAAAAATTTTACGATGACGTTCGATTTTTAGCTATTCAAATAACATATGTACCAAAAATCACTTTGATATCTTTATTAGAACAATAGATAGTCAATTATGTATCGATTCTTGATATATTGACTCTAGAGGGGTAATTTTTTGAACATATACTATTCAGAGCATAAAAAGCAAATGGCATCGTTAAACTCATTTATATTAATAATTGAACGTTTTTAAAAATTGTCATTACGATATTAGTCATCATTCACGCTACTGAGAGCACACAAACATGATTACCTTATCTGATAATTTCATACCACGGTGGTCCTCGATTAATTTTAACCGTGAAGTCTTTGCACCTCGGATATTTCTTTTGGATATGATTCTAGACATATTTAGGAGCGAATTCCAACAAAAACCAAAATGGAAGAATGAGCACTTTTTTATTTATTCAAATTTTGATTTTCATACATAGTTTTTTATAAAAAAAATTTTTCATTGATAATTAACGAAATTAATTTCTATGGCTTGTTTTAATAATATTTCGAATAATTAACATATTTTAAGGAGATGTAAAACGGACACTACACCTATACTTATAGATATTAGCTTCCTTTCCATTTTATTGCTGGATTTCTAGAAAAGAAATGCATTAGCTTGTAGTACGTACCATGACGATTATTTAGATAAATTTTCAAATAAATTCATTAATTAGCTTTTAAGATATTTGAATTCTTGTACGAAATTGAAAAATTTTAATAAATAATTTTGGAACCCAAAATTCTCAATAACTAATGAATGAATTTATTTAAAAATTTAACCGAATAATCTTCATGGTACATACTACAAGCTAATGCATTTTTTTATTAAAAATTTTGCAATAAAATGTAAAGATAGTGAATATTTATGAGTACAGGTGTAGTGTCCATTTTACATCCCCTTAAGCAAAAATTAATTGTAAATATATTTAGAAAAATCTTAAGTTATGTAACAATGTAAGCAAAAGGTTGAAATTATTTTCCTCCGACATATTATTGTAATGAAAACTATTGCAAGATATAAGTACAACAAATACCTGAATACTTATTCATGAATCAAATAGCACATAAATATACACCTTTTATTTTATGATTGAAATATAAATATATACATATATACACACAAAAATAACATATACACAGTTTTTACTTAAGTTGCATGCAGTGAATTATATTCACAGACTACTCTTAATAATTTATCTGCATAATTAGAATTATTTTGCGATACTTTGTATTTTGCCCACGTTGCAGAAAAATCATGATGGACCGCTTCCATAGCCTGTTCACTGTAAAAACCTAGGCCTCGATTATGTTCAATACAAAAGTCTTTCACATGGAAAAAAACTGCATGTACTTTTGGTGTTACTGAAATACCTAAAAATAAATAAGCATCTTTAAACGCATCGATAAATTCAATAAATTTTGGATTTAAAGAAACAGTAAAGCAAGAGTTGACAACCGCGTTAAACTTTTCGAAAACCTCAACATATTTTAAACAATTCAAGTTACCATTGGATCGCAAAAAATCGATATTATTTAGTACTATTTTGCAACTGTTTCCTTTAAAATAAGGAGTTCTGTAAGTTATTTCACGTTGAACACTACAGTATTCTGCCCAACCATTGCCTTCCTTTTTAAGTTCTTTTAAAATATGTAAATACACTGTACAGATTTCTTTTGCAAAATGGATACACTACTTTTGAAAGACTCATTTTGTTTATCATAAGTTGTAAATAGCTTAGTTATTAAAAGTTCTAAAGCTGGGGTTACGTTAACCAACAATTTAATTTTATTGAAATAAAGCAAACAGATAACATAACAATTTTCCTCATGAGTGCGGGCGTGGTTTTTAATAATATTTGGCGGCATGGTGTTTAATTTACTACTACAAAACGACTGACTTCATTCATAAATATTAATAACATTGGAATTTTCAAAAATTCAACAAAATGTTCGTGAATAGAAGCGATGATTCTGCTTTGTTTACAAACAATTTTTATCTCAACTGGAATTACGTTGCTTTATATACTTTGTTTTCGTATCGTGTTCTTATATAATATTAACACACTGTATTTTCTAATGACAATAATTCTAAAAACGCATCATTCGTTATAGTTTTTATCACTATCATGTTTTATAAAAAAAGATCTTAATCTTAACGTTACGCTTACATTGTTACATAGTTGAAAATTTTTTTAAATATATAATGTTTGCTTAAAATATGAAAATAATTCATAATTTTATTCGAAAACGACATTTTGGAAATTAATTTTATAAGTTATAAATAAAAAAATGAAAAAATAAAAAAAAAAATAAAAAAAATTGAAAAAATAGAAAAGTGCTCATTCTTTGATTTTGGTTTTTGTTGGAATTAGATCCTAAATATGTTTAGAATTATATCCAAAAGGGAATTCCGAGGTGCAAAGACTTCATGGTTAAAATTAATCGAGGACCACCATGATACGCAAATCACAAATTTTAGAAAAATCTGAAGTTTTACGATGCTTTTCGATTTATTGCTATTCTAATAACATATCTACCAAAAATAACATAAATATCTTTATTATATCAATAGATAATCGATCATGTATAGATCCTTGATCTATTGATTCTAGAAGGGTGATTTTTTAAACAGTTACTATTCAGGGCATGAAAAATCTATCAATATCATATAATTCATTTATATTAATAATTCAACAATTTTAAAAATTGTAATTTCGGTTTTAGTCATCATACGTGCTACTGAAAGCGCATGAAAAGCTTATCTCATCTGATGATTTGTACATAAATAACAAGTTTTAAAATTTACAAATTCTAGAAAAATGAAATATTTTACGATGACGTTCGATTTTTAGCTATTCAAATAACATATGTACCAAAAATTACCTTGATATCTTTATTAGAACAATAGATAATTGATTATGCATCAATTTTTGATCTATTACTCCTAGGAAGTTGATTTTTTAAATATACACTAATCTGAGCATAAGGAATTAAATAGCATTATAAAAAATCATTCATATTATTAATCTGTCGATTTTAAAAATTGTAATTACGGTATTAGTCATCATACGTGCTACTGGAAGCACATGAATATGCTAATCTTATCTTATGATTCATACATTAATAACAGGTTTTGAAATTCACAAATTTTGTAAAATTAGAAAATTTTACGATGATGTTCGTTTTCTGCTATTTAAATAACATATGTACCAAAAATCACTGTGATATCTTGTAGTTGCAATTGATTAAATATACCTTGTTTATGAAAAGTAATTATGTGGAAAAGGATTCGGTTGTGGGCACCATTTTGTTTTTGGCTCATATTTTTTCAATAAGTAATCTTTTGGACATATCGACGTGCTGTACCAAAACTATCACTTCTGAACTACTTGCGACAAAAAGTATTAATTTTGGATGTATGTTGACGAAAATTAATATTTAAATTCTCATGTAAACAGAGACTATACCTTCTGAACGATTTTCAAAAAAAATAATTAAATTTGAATAATTGAAATAATTAAATTTCAATGAAAAATATTATTTTAATTGTTATGTAAGCGAAGTCTATCACTTCTGAACGATTTTTGACGAAAAGAATGAAACCCCAATTTATGTTAACGAAAGCTAATATTTTAATTTTTGTGTAAACTAACAAGGAGAATACCCGACCTTCAGGAAACGGATTTGGCTGAAACGGCAGGATATGATTTTTTGATGGAGAAAAATCAACCCATGTTTTTTTTTTACTTTGAATAGGCCCCATAGACGGAGATATATACATTTTTCGCAAATATATTAAAAAGCAATATTTATAAGATCATGAATAACCAAAAAACTCTAACAATTTAAGACTCTGACAAAAAAAAGTATGAGAGATGAAATAGAGTACAGATTAAATGCTTTAATTTACGGTTTGTTACACTGAAAAAGCTTCTGTGGTTGAAAAATTGTGCCTAACTGAAAATTACTACATATTTGTTAATATTTTTAGCGTGTAACATATCAATATTTTACTATTTCATTAGCATATTTTAATCGCCTATCACTTATGAACAACAGAAGCTTCTTTAATACAAAAAAGCTTAAGTTAAAACATTCAATCTGTACTTTCTTTCATTTTCCATATACTTTTTTGTTAGAGTCTCAATTGTTTGGTCATTCAAGATTTTATGAATGCTTCTTTTTATTATACTTCGGAAAAAATGTCTTTATCATCGTCTACGGGGCCTATTAAAAATAAAAGAAAAAACAAGGGTTTACTTCTTTTTCGTTTCCCAAAGGTCGGGTATTCTCCTTGTAAGACTATTACTTCTAGCAAAGTGCGACGAATAATATTATTTTTTAATATTTGATGGTGAAAACTGTTATGATTGTTCTATATAAACCAAGGTTATTACTCTTAACAAAAAGCAAGGAAAAAAGTTATTTTCCATATTTTTGTTTTTGTGTCAGCGCAGACTATTATTCGTAACAAAGTGCGGTGAAAAAAATACATTAAAATTATAATAATAGTTTTTTCCAACGTGGATTGAAGTTTAATTCTTTTCGTCGAAGATCGTTCAGGAGTGATAGTCTTCGCTTACATAAAAATTAAAATAATAGTTTTCGTCGACATAGGGTAAGTGTATGAGTTATCGTGCCTTTAAGGTTAAGGCAGACACATTTCCGTCAATTAAACAAATCTCATTATTTTTTAAAAGTTTTATAAACTGTTTATTTAAAGTAAAGCACATTATCTACGAATAAAACAAATTCCCTAAGTGAAAATTTAAAAACTATTAATTTGCTGATTGAATTTACAAAGTTTATGCGATGTGTCAGTTTATCGTGTGTCGTCTGCTTACCATATAAATGCATACTTTTATTATCGTGCTTTGATTATCGACATCGCATGCTTTAACATAGCGCACGATAACAGGGGAGGGCACGTTAACTCCCACACTTACCCTACATCGAAGTTCAATTCTTTTCGTCGAAAATCATTCAGGAGTGATAGTCTTTGTTTACATAAAAATTAAAATAATTGTTTTCGTCGCATATGGTTGTAAGCGCCCGAGTATGTACGGCCCTGATACCGTACGATACTAGAAGATTTGCACGCAAACACCCAAAAAGACCAAAGTGGTTGAACATGCAGGGGTGCGTGTACATGCACACGCTCTCGCATGTGTGAGTGCACAGGTTCCTGTACCTCTCTTCTACCGAAGTAGAGGAGTGGGAGAGAGAGCTGAGGCAAGCAGTGCACGGAGCTCATAAGTCTCGGCACTCTTCGATCTGCTCTCTTAGGAGATGCACGCTTGCTCGTAGCATAACTGGCGATTGGCCTTCCACGTGCATCAAAAAAGAGATTGTTTTTGTTACTTTTTATAGTAAGCATAACTTGTTATTATAAGTTTGTATTTTTATATAATAAAGAACATATCCAAGTAAATAATTTCTTTTCCAATTAACACATGTTAACAGGGGGCCGAACTATCTGTCTTTGTCTAATAGCGTTTTTCATCTTTTTTATAAACACCATCCGTTCGAAGAAGAAAAAAATAGCAGTCCCCACTAGATATTTGTATAGTAAGTAAATTTTATAATAATAAGAAAATGGTGTTATCGAATATTTTTGAATAATATGAGACCTACTAACAACCTAGAATATAATCTTTTTTGTTTGGTCTCATATTATTCAAAAATTATGCGGTAAAACAATTAGGTTGTTACTACAAAATTTACTTATTATGCTAATATCTAACGGGGGCTGCTATTTTTTTTCATGTTAGAACAGATGGTGTTTATAAAAACGGCGTTGCTATTTGCACGACAGGTCTTTATTTACTAATATTTTTTACCTAGGGAATTTTTCTAACCAAAGTTTGTTCCGCTATTTTATAACAACCTCAGTTACATTCAGAGCAGTCATGATTTGGTTCAAGTAGATAAGCTATAGGCATACTGGATCAGGTTCCTTCTGGATCACCCCCTCTCTCCTCAAAGTGATTCAGAAAGTACGCATTGTAGATCACCTCAGTGATCTAGAATCCGAAAGTGATCCAGAATGCCTATAGCGTTTTCTACTACTTTTTTTTTTTCTTTTTTGTCTTTTTTTCTTACAAATGATTTTCTGAGAGATAGAATAATTTCATGAGTTTGACATTGTGTAGTGCACAGACAGTTTTATAAATTGGATTATGGTTTGTGCATATGGTAACACACTTGAAAGATGGTTTTTGATGGATAGCCGTATTGATTGATATTATAAGCAGGAAATTTGAATCGTAACAGCCATTTACGTTTGAATTCATTCAGAACAAAAATTTTAGTAGCATCATGTAAATATTCACGAAGTAAGTTTGCAATTTGAGAGTAGTCAAGCCCATCAGTATTCCAAGCTATTCCGTGATTATGTTTGAGGCGAATGTTTTCTTCTTGTAATTCGTCAGAGAGCCTTTTCCATGAAAAAGGTTTTTGAATAGATGAACGATAGGATCACCACTGTCGTTGAGAGGAATGATTGCTATTTCCTTTAGAACATATTCACCACCCATTTGCTTAAAACCAATCATGTCTACCGCATATTCCATTTCGAAATATTAATTTTTTTACGTAAAGTGAAGATAATTCAGACAAGCTTCCGAACATCTCCACTAATAGGATTGTACTGAATGATGCGATCGTGTAAGATCATGCAATAAGCTGAAGTATTAGCTGGAAAGTCAGTTTGAGACTCAAATTCTAGACGTACATCGACAGGAGCGCTCTTTAGAGATTCGTTTTGTCGTGAGCAGTCAATAACTATGAGTGGTTCAAAGTTGATAAACTGAGACTTTGTCAACAATGGCTGTGAATCTCTTCCGTAATAGCTTTTCTGAAAATTAGCATACATATCATATAGAATAGCAAATTGATTCTTAGATATGTCAAGATTGAGATTGTTGTACGGATAATATTGCGAATTCAAGAAAAGTCTCACATTACTAATATTACAGTGGTCGAAGCGACTGGCATTTTTAGATCTTGAACCTTTTTTTCCCGATTGTAATCCAAGAATCACGAAACGTGGTTTCTCCAATTGATTTGAAGTTTTTACCGTCCAGACGTGTTTATTTGTTGTTGGAAGAAGAGGATATTCAAATAACTCCCATGAACAAAAACTCATAGGAATAGGATTATCTTTGCCAATGAAATTTAACAGCTGGATTTTTTGTTTATCTGATGCAATAACATATGGCATTAACCACTCTATCTTTGATATTTTTATTTGATAAGTTTCATATATGGTTGCATTGTTGGCTACAGTACCTTCCTGTATTATAGCATTCAGGTCATTTCTTGATCTTGTGAGAATGAGTTCATGCTTCATATTAACAACAATTTTCTTGTAATCTTCTGCGAAGCCTAAAATCATACTTAGAGGGATAGAAACGTCAAAATTTCCATGATCATCTACAATTGTTTTGTTTGCTTCTTCAACACCAAGCCAGCCTGCATTTTCTAATGTTGAAGTCTGATTTGGATTAAATGAAGTGCATCCCTTCATGAGACTACTCAGACCAACATTTTTACTTTTATCTATCTCTACAGCATTAATTTCATATCGAATTTCATCATACAGATGACAAATGCCATTGTTAACGAAATTAGTTTTAGTTAGTGCTTGTCCATCCGGTTTTTGTAATTTTCCACATACATGGATGTAACTACATGATGGTAAGAGGCATAAATCTTGATGCTGAATAGAAATACGGATTTCATCACTGTTATTGTAACTTAATGTGGAGTATGGTTGATGTGCGTGAACCTCATAATGAGCAATAGACTCATCGAATGCGACACCTGATTGAATGCTTAGAATTTCGTCCATTTTTCTGAAAGCAGCAGAGAATGATACAATTTATCTTTTTCCACGTACTTTGAGACCTATGCTTTTGAGAAACTGGATGCTCTTCCGTGTTAGCGGTTTGAGTACCTTTGGACGACTGATGGTGGGTTGACATGATGGCTGACTTATATGCACACTTGAATTATAAACGATTCCCATTATACAGATTTTATGTGAAGTCTAACAGTAATTTCCTCTCCTCGGAAATTCACTAAATTTCCGTCTTGATCAACGATTCGGATTTGAAGATGATCTATACTCTTAACATTGAGTGGTAAATATATGACATGCGATGGAACTTCTATGATTTTATATCCTGGAGGAACTTTTGGGAAAAACTCATGGATCGTGTGAACTTTTTTGTCGTTGATGTAAGCACCTGTAGTAATATTACACTCTACTCTGAGTGCGTTTACTTTCAATATCTTCACAGGTAAATCAGAGCTGTGATGAATGTCTTCATGAAGAACGCGACGAGTGAAACCGAGAAGACTGCCTATTGAATCGCGAGGACTAAGATCTATCTGATGGCTGCAATAAATTTCACTTCTGAGAGTATTGTTGTTAGCTTTCAAGGAAAACTCGATGTCTTTAGATTTCAAATCTTTTTGCAAAAATTGATTAATAGCATCAATTTCATAACTGCCAGTAGGAATAATAATAATCTTCTCTCCGTTTATATGAAGTTTATTATTCGAATCGTCAACATTGGGAATCGAGTTGAATGTTAAAAGTTCAACTAAACCCAAAACAAAATTCTTATGCTGTGGTAGTTCTATTGAAGGAAAATATTGCGCTTCTAAGATAGAAGATTTGCCTGAAAGACTCAAAGTGAAACTATCTTCCATGACTGATTGAAAAAGAATGATCCTGCTTGTCTGAAAACTCTTCTTTTATAGTCTTTCACACAAGAATTGAAGACAAAGATGTCCACAAATAAATGAGTCAAAATTTTGATATCTTTTATAGTTGTATTTCACTTCTTCCACGTTAAAATATAACATGAGATCTATAGGGGGTTTAAGATCACCAAAACTATCAAAATAAATCACTTCAGAACCTCGTTTTCGATAACATACCCAGTGAGTGCCTTTGTTTTGAAAATCATCTAAGTTAACTATAGCAGATTCGTTATGCCATGGGCCATCAGAAGGTAGATTATTTATCATAAAAACACCTCGAAAATATGGGATTTCCATCATACGAGCATACTTTATAAGATTATAGTCAGTCAGTGCACGATTTGGCAAAGTTAAATCGAAGTTTTTTTTTTTTAACTTGACCATTACCGATATGAGGTTTCATAAATAATCCCATTCCAGTTTTATATGGTTTAAGATAGAGACCTTTTCCTAGAGCAATAGCTTCCATAGTTTTATTATGTCTCTTACTTTCTTCATAATTTTTCTGTGCAGCTTTAGCCTCATTTACTGCTTTAGCTATTCCAGCAGCTCCTCCAGCCAGAGCACCAGTTGCACTTAGTGCTGCGAACAATGGTATGAGAAAAGGCAGAGCGCCACCTATTTTTGATGGAACAGGTAGAATACGTGGAATGATAATTTTTTTCTTACCGCCAACGATCTTGAGAGCTTCACGTGCACCTTTTAAAGCGGACTGTATAACTTTGCGAGAATGTTTACTTGGTTTTAATGATTTTTTACTTGCAGTTACTAATTTACTCAATTTTACGCCCATTCCTGTCTTTCCTTTTAATTTCATAGCATTTGCAACAACAAAAGCAGTTGCTTTTTCGCTAAGACTTGCATTTTTGGCTCTAACACGCTGCCAAGCTTTATCAGCGAGCTTCATGTCAGCTACTTTTCGATCAGCATTTTTATCAGAATAAGATATGTCATGTTCTTTGCATGCTTGATCAAGTGGATTGATACCTGTATCACCTCTTTTTAGACGCTTTTTCAGTTTTGTTCCGGGACCACAATATTGATATCCAGGAATATGCATTTTAATAGGTAAGTTATTGATTACTTTATCAAGTAACCCTTTACCCTTAGGGTGCTTCTGTGATTTGTGTACGAGCATCTTTCTTCGAGTGTTGATTTACAACTGATGATCAAAATATAAAACAAGCGTTTATATTTAGAAAAGGTCAATCTTAGATTTGACTTTGTTACGTAAACATGGATTTTACTGAGCAGAACGTCAAACTTCCCGTCGCCAACTTTGATTTTGAGAAAACGAAAAGAAAAAAGCGACATGGAGAGTTACTTCCAGATAATATACGAGCAGTATTTTGTGGCCCATCGAACTGTGGAAAAACTAATAGTTTATTAGCTCTAATTACACACCCTAATGGTCTTAGATTTGAAAATTTGTATGTATATTCTAAATCCTTAAATCAACCGAAATACCAATTTCTTCAAAAAGTTTTAGAACCAATTGAAGGTATATCATATCTACCGTTCAGTGAACATGCATCTGTAGTGTCTCCAGATGAAGCCCTACCTAATTCAATTATGATTTTTGATGATGTGGCTTGTGAGAAGCAGGATAACGTCAGAGCTTTTTTCTGTATGGGGAGACACAAAAGTGTAGATAGCTTTTATCTATGTCAGTCATATGCTCATATACCGAAACATCTCATCAGGGACAATATTAATTTGATGGTAATTTATCGTCAAGATGATGTTAATCTTAAACATATCTATGAAGACCATGTGAATACTGACTTAACTTTAAATGAATTTCGAAATCTTTGTACAGAATGCTGGAAGAATGACAAGTATGGATTTGTTGTTATTGACAAAGATAGAGCAATGAATGATGGTAGATATAGAAAAGGATTTGACTGTTTTGCCATTAAAAAGGAAGTATAAATCTTAATCTTTGCAGTTTGATTGTAGACAGCATCTTGTCAGCATGCCTGACTTTAAGAAAGAAAAAAGTGTTCTTAGCGAGCTCTTACGAGCACGCGAGGCTATTAAAAAAAAATACTCTTTGTTAAAAAAGGAGAGAGATGATTTTGAAAAGGTTATTGGTGATACTTTAAAACCAGTTATTACACCACTTGAAAAGCTTGTCGATTCGACAGCTGAAAGTGTGTCACGTTCTAATCACATTAAGGTTTTAATGTAAATAGCAAAAAAGAATACTTCCATAGATATAGTCTACTGGGATGATCCGAATGAGCTTGTCGAAAGACTGCGATTATTGATAGCCGAACGATCTGCTGGAAATAATAATCACAACAATGAAATTCAATCAATCATAGAGGAACTACGTGAAGCTGGGCATATATATTGACGTACACAATTTTCAAATCAATAGTAGTATCATGAGTCTCGATGTGTTTGGAAGAAAACTTGAGGGCTCGCAAGTGAGTCGTGGTCCTCGAGGTATTGGATTCAATGTTACATCAGATGGTGATTTTGATTTAGAAAATAAGCGGCTTTGCAATATTGGAGAGGCTAATGATCCAAATGATGCCATTAGTTTGAATTCACTAAATAATATCCTACAGAAAGAAGTTGATTACTTATCTTCTAAAATTATAGAAGTTGCTAAAGCTATACAAGAATATGAGAACAAAGTTGAAATATATAAAGCAGAAATAGACGAAAAATTAACTTATGTCTATGATATGACTCAACGAAATTTTGCAAGTATTGAATATATAATTAAAGAAATGAATAGACGATCGGATATTGCTAAAGTTGAAGTTTAAGATGGAACGTCAAAGAGTAGTTGAAGAGCTACACAAGCCAGCACGTCGAAGGTACAAGCGAAGAAAATATGACATACGCGGATTAGATGAGACTTGGCAAGCTGACCTTGTAGAAATGATACCTTATTTCAAGGAAAATAAAGGTTTTCGCTACTTACTAACTGTCATAGATATATTTTCAAAGTATGCATGGGCTGTACCAGTCAAATCGAAGAGTGGCAATGATGTTACTCTAGCCATGAAGTCAATATTAAAACAAGAACGGGTGCCATCGAATTTACAAACTGACCAAGGAAAAGAATTCTACAATTCAAACTTTTAGAATCTTATGAAAAAGTACAAGATAAATCACTACTCTTCACATAGTAATCTTCATGCAAGCATATGTGAACGCTTTAATAAAACTTTAAAAAATGCAATGTGGTTAGAATTCAGCAAACAAGGAAGTTATAAATGGTTGGATATTCTGCCTGAGTTAGTGAAAGCATACAATTCAAGAAAACATCGGACAATAGGAATCGAGGCTGAAAACGTTACGAAGGTAAATGAAAAAGAAATCAAGAAAAATTACCCAACTGAAAAAAGACCTGTAAAAAAACCAAAATTCAAAGTAGGAGATAAAGTGCGAATAAGTAAGATAAAACAAGTTTTTGAAAAAGGTTATACACCAAATTGGTCAACTGAAATTTTCACAATAACAAGAGTTGTAAAAACCAATCCCATAACTTACCACGTCAAAGATTATTATGATAAACCAGTCTCCGGCGGCTTTTATGAAACGGAAATTCAAAAGACTATGTATCCAGAAATTTATTTGGTAGAAAAAGTTTTAAAGAAAAGTGGTAAACGTGTATATGTTAAGTGGTTAGGTCTAAATAGCAAGCATGATAGTTGGATAGATAAAAATGAGATTATTTGAATAAGCTAAGATGTATTTTACCACGTATTTCAGTGTAATAAATAAAAAGAAAAAAATTTAATTTTATTATGTTCATTAATTTAAGTTATATATAAAATATTTTTATTATTAAAATTTTCTTTTTATGATTCAATATAAATATAATAATTATAAATGGTGGTGATAAATAAAAACAATTATATAATGTTTAATAATTTTCATTTATTCATGTATTCTTATTATGTACAATTTACAATAAATAGTTTGAAAAATAATTTGACGAGTATATTTTTATTTATTTTAAGCCCGATCGAATTTAAAAGAAGATCCTCCCAGGTATATTGCAATCAAACGCAGTTTATTTGCATTATCACAGAGATTGCAGAAAAATTCTTCATCTTTTAAGATTGCAGATGAAATCTTTTCTGGTAAGAAGACTTGGAAGCTTTGGTCGAAATCTGCTACGACCTTGGTTCCAAATCTTGTCTTGACTTGTTTCAGTGAAGTCACCATGTACTGCTGGTCTTTTTCTAAGTCTGTGACTTTCTTCCATGGCAGGAAGTTGCTTCCAGCAATCTTGTTTAGTGCAGATAAATCCATTCTGAAAACAAGAAAAAGTAAAAAAAATTAAAAATTTCTGTTAGAAAAAAATTTTGATGGAAAAAAATAATGTTTTTTGGTAAAAAAAAATAAATTGTAACTTACTTAAAAAGTTAGTCGATTTTAGATTTCTTTGTGCAAGGTTGATCGTCCTCAAGCTCTTCGATTACTTGAATGCGCTCCTCATTGTGGTCCATTGGTTGATATAGCCCATTCCCCACTTCGATGTCTGCCCTTTCCATTGCTACTCGTAATATATCCTTTTTTTCTCCTTCCTGGGAACTTGCCCTCCCCCATTGATGGATGCCAGTCATTCATGAACTCCTCTAACACATCATACTCAATGATAATTTGCTCGCCTTCATAAAGTGACATCCCCACTCGCTCTGCACTATTTTCATTGGTGGCTTCATCCCTTCTCTCGATTTCCCTCTCTCTTTCATTCTCTGTAGCATCCATCTCCACTCGTGTATCTCCCCTCCTCATTTCTACCTCCCACTCTTTTTCTTCTTTTCAGCAGCCATTTTTCTTGCATGTTCCTCTCTACTTCAAGTGCAGCTTGCGCCATCTGTATTTCTTCAATTTTATAATGTCCCCAAGGTAAAGTATCTGTACTATCAGGCAATAAAAATCTCTTATCATCGTGAGGACTTAGAGCAATTTTTCTCTGTTTTTCAGTATGCACAGTATGCAATTTTGAACGGATATTGCACTGTTCACGGTATATAATAGTGAGATCCTGAAGACAGCTTCGGTAATCCTCAAAAGTAATTGATTTTTTAACAACACTGGACTTTATACCTTTGGCTTTCTTTATAACTTCTCCTCCATCGATTGAAATACTATACATTTTGCTTCGTAATCCTATAAATTCTGTCATTATCTTACCATTACATTCGTCTTTCATCAAACCCGGAACTTTCTTATTAACTCGAGGAATTTCGAACGGATTATTTTCTTCATAATCGGAAGTATCAAATTTATGTATGTCCTCTTTCATTATTTTGTACATGTCAACATCCTCAACTTCGTATATGAGACTATCAGTATCAGTATACAAAAGTTCGCATTTGTCTCCAACTCGCTTTTTCATATACGAATAATGAAAATCATAAACTAATGTTTTTGATAATTCTAAAATGCAAAATCCAACATAAATTGGTTTCTTGATTGTGATGCTTGTTCTCTTCATTTGAATGGCAACTAAATTCTCATCAAAAATAGCACAGCTGTGAAAATTTGGTAGAGCTATGCGTGCTTCTGCTCCATATCTACCAGTAAATTTATTTACCAATCGGACATCAACTCGAGACCGCTCTCGCTCAATGCACTTTCCATAGACAGCATTGATTAACAATTTATAAAAAAGTTTTTTAAATTCGTTCTTAGCCTGCATTCTTTTTTGAGTATTCAATTCCACATAAGGTTTAAGCCATGCCTTTTGCTCAAAACTTAAAATTCTATGCACTTTTTTCAGTCGAAGTCCATTTTCCAACACTTGTCTGAGTGTTCGATAGTAAATATCATATCTCTCCTTGTTCTTCAAAGTAGTGAGAAGTTTCTTTTGTTTCGAGCTATGTGGCGCACTATGCTCTGCGCAGAATGGAAAATCTCGATGTGCATCGTGTATTTCCTCGGGATACTCCAAATCTACTTCAGCAATATATCCAATAACTGAATCTGGCGGTGCGTTGTAAAAGTTTGAATTCGTCTCATATTCTACCCATTTGAATTTTCCGACTGGCAAATATTGAACCATTGCCCATCCATAAAGATTATTAATATCAGAGTACATAAGTGTTTTCATTTTCTGTTTTCCATCATACGGAGAGCCCATATATGGATTGTTCGCCTTGGCATAGCGATTACAGCATTGACTTATTCCTCCCCGAATACCTGCTTCAATGAACATCAACATATCTATATCTGTAAGAAGCTCCAGTTCTACCTTCGTCATTTTTAGCGCTGCTGAAAATGTCAAGCCTGGAGACGTATAAAAGTGAGCTGGACATAAACCGTAAGCTTTGAGAGATGTTTCTCGAAAACTTTCAAATACATCCGCCAATAGTAAAACATCTGTTTTTAAGTATAAATCCGAATACTCGCCTAATGTCCTTATATTGAACTTACTCCAGACTTGAATAGCATGCTTATAGTCTTCATCAGCAATATGAGAATCGGTGAGTTGGTTATAAAACTGATTTTTCTCTGGCAATTTCGTAACTAATAATTTATCCAATCCATCTACAAAATCATATGGAAATATACCTTTACGTTTGAGAAAATCAATTTTCTCATCTGTAAAACCATCAGTTCGAAACTCTTTTATCAATATCGGCACATTTTCCAAGTATGATGCAAGTTTTTCTAATGACGAAGGAAGAAAACGCCAAGAATCTATGAATCTAAAACTTAGGTCACTGCCATCTATGTATTTTGTAAAAGAAATATATTTTTCCTTATTATATGGCAATAGCGTAACTCGTCCTCCCATCAATGAAGATGTGGCTATCTCTTTCAAAATGAAGTGTGTATCGTAATTGAGGTTATGAAAAACCACAGGAATAAATTTTTAATACTTGTAATTCAAATTACATGAATTATGTGCTGCACCTCTGAAACTAATGTAAAAAAATAGATATTTTAAAAAAATTTGCATGATAAAGTAAATTTTTTTTTTATTGAAATATAACTATAATTAATATCTTACCGTCCTGTGAGATGACAGTGATCTCGTACTGCGAGTTCTTCATCACGGATTAGTTTTCGGCATATGTGACAAATGGTTGACCTTTAGAAAGATAATTCTTCTAAATCCGTAAGTTTTAATGGTTTCGGATTCTTGTAGAGTTTATCAATTTCCTCACTGATTGATTTTAATTCTTGAACAAACCATTGTGCAGGAGTCTGTCCATCTTCGATATTTTTTTTATATGACTTATAAAAAGATAAGCTGTCATCAAAGCTACATTTTATATAATATCCTATGCTATATGCTTCATGAAGTTGGAAGGCAATCTCATTCATTGTAGGCTTCAGTAAACATTCAAAATCAGCATAAACAATAAAAGGAACTTTTTCGCTTTTATAATAATCTTCAAATTTCAGAATGTTGTTCTGCGAGTCAGGTAGATTAATTCGACAATAATTCAAATTCTTACAATCATTTTCATGAACTTGCAATCTTTCTTCATTATAAAAGACTTGTAAACATCTTTCACAATGGAATGATTTTACATGTGTCTTAGATAGTTGAGATTTCAGAAGACGAGACATATTCTTTATCCAAACGTAGTGGTATTTGGGTAAACTAATATCATCAGAATGATTATCTTTTTCATACTCATCGATGTAAAAGTCTTGGATGATGAGTAGATTGACATGCTTTTCCTTTTTATCCGATGTAATGTGGCAAGGTGATACTTCAAACTTTTGTCCAAACTTCTTCAACATGTACACATTTACTGAAATATTATTCAGTTCTTCAAATTTTGGAACATTTTTAAGTGTCACTGGAAATTCTATGTTATTAAATTTCAACTTGTTCTCATGCATGCTATATTGATTAACTCTATTAGTATTAGTTTCACTTGGATATATTGCTGAGAGGATAGCATACTTGAAACATTGATTGTCATTGTTACGAACATTGACACATGCTTTTTTCTTTTGTATAAAAGGTGGTAAAGGAATGTACGAACTGCCCTTGATCGGAGAATATTTTTTCATATTTATACTCAGACTTATAATGCTTTTTAGAGCCCAGCCAGAATCTTTTTCCTGAAATTCTTCTATCTGTGTCAAAATAGAATCTTTGATATTTATTTTGAACCATTCTTCTAGATTCGTTGACATGAAAATTGAAGTACTTGTGGTTGTAAAATATTTAATATCTGTCAATTCTTCACTACTTTTCTGTATAGAAAATTCTGCGGTGAAATCTGAATTCACTTTGAGAGCACTATATTCTTCTAAGCATGACTGTACATGTACTTTAAAGAGTTCTTGGGCGTCGTTTAAAAAACTCAAAATATCCACATGATTTATATTTACCACTACGCCAGTTCTAATTCTGTTTTCGAAAGCTGACTGCACATCTCGCCATTCAACAGAAGCTTCTATTTCTTCAGATTGCAGACCACCTCCTCGTTGAAGATGATGTTCAAATTGAACTTGAATACCCGAAAGATGTAACACACAAGTTTGACATCTCTGCTTTTCTCCTCTTGTAAGATCAGAATTGACAATTTTTTCATTTAATTTCTCTAAACTACCATTGCACATATCTATCCAATAATGGAGATCGGTATTGTTCAGTTCATTTACATTTTGCAAAGCATCACGGAGTAGTTGCACAAGACGTTCAAAGAAATTAATTGAAGACATTTTTTTTTCTTTTATTTAAAATAACCTTTCACAAACACAAACTTTCACGATTGGTAAAGTTTAGTCCCGATGACTATGTACACTCACGACTCCTCTGACGAAGTATGCTCATCCAGAAACCTTCAGTCCTTTTTAAAGGTAAGTTAACAAAAGGAGAGATAGAAAATTCAATTAACTAACCAATAGTAAAACGGAGTGCAAGTTTTTCAGAAAAAGAGAGGTTTTCACGGGTAGGGATGAATTTTTTACCTTTTTTAACCTATCAGAATCATTTCTTAGTTTTAACCAATGAGGATTGAGCGATTTTCCATCGTCCAATCTTAAAAAGTTAGAGGGGGAGTGACTATGATCTTTTAGTTTAACCAGTGAAAACTGAGCTATTTTCCATCGTCCAATCTTAAAAAAGTAAGAGGGGAATTGCTTGACATAAACTTACGATTTGAAAATTTTCTATTCTCATTTCCCGATATTAATTCATACTGAAACATCCAACGCTACGAGATGGCTAGAACTCGTGATTACGATATGCTGTTCAAAAATTATATCATGCAGTCTGCGGAAGAAGAAAGCATTTATATATGTGATATTCAAGGATTTCAAAGAATATCAGAGGATTCTTTTATTTTCAAAGAAGATAGTTTCCTCAATTTTAGAAAAACAGCTTTACCTACAGTCTATGTTTTCAAATCTCCAATTACATGGGAGGAACTAAATACAGAAGAAAAATGCATGGCTCAGTGGGTGGAAAGGTTCCATCACGGTATAGCATGGAATTCCGGAGATATTCCATATCATCGTCTACAACGTGTTTTCCAAATCTGCTCGCAAGGAATCAAAAAATTATTTGTCAAAGGAGAGCAGAAAGTGCAATGGTTGAAAAATCTTTTACCAAGTGTGTAAGTAAAAATATATTTAAATTTTTTATATTCAAAATAATCATTTTCTTAATACTTTTCATACTTTTTTATACTTTTTTATACTTTTTTATACTTTTTTTATACTTTTTCATACTTTTTTTATACTTTTTTATACTTTTTTATACTTTTTTTTATACTTTTATACTTTTTCATACTTTTCTCATACTTTTTAATACTTTTTTCATACTTTTTAATACTTTTTTTCATACTTTTTAATACTTTTCTTATACTTTTATATTATAGTTTAATTATTCTGTTTATTTTATTTGCAGGTCAATTTCAAATGTTGAAGATTTCGGCTGTCCAGCATTAGAAGGAATAATAGGTGATAAGCACCACTTCTGCTTGAACCACGTTTTCTGTATAAGAAGAAAAAGACCCGTGTGTGCAGTCAATAATACGATTGCTATACGAGCATGGCTACGAAATTACTTAAATATTAATGATAAAGATGAGGTTGATAATTATTTTAAACAAAACAAAAAAAAATGAAATGTACATGTTTATATTTTGCAAATGAATAAAATTTTTAAAATTTTTTTATTATCTTATTAAAATACTATAATAATTGTATTTCTAAAATGAAAAAATAATTGTATTTCTAAAATGAAAAAAATAATTGTATTTCTAAAATGAAAAAAAATAATTATATGTGATTTTAAAAAAATAAAAATTTTATCAATGATTATTATAATTTAATTTAATATTCCCAAAACCAACTACTATTTTTAATTATAATAATTTATTTAAGTGAAAAAAAATTTTTTTTTATAAAATAGATTATATTACATATATATAGGAAGGCTCATCAAATAAGCGAGATTAAGATTTTATGAACTATTATTATTTTTTTTTTATTGAATTAAAATTTTTATTACATATTTTTCCGCCAGTTACAAAAATTCTTTTTATATTTATATAAAAAATACATGTACATAAATTTATTTTTCAATCAAGATATGTGATGTCTTCTGTTATCATGAGTTCACTGCATGACGAAACTGTTCCCTCATCCTCCTGCGTTGATTTAGGGAATCTGGCATTCTCATTCTCCTGGTTAGACTTAGGAAGCCTTGTATTCATCACAATCTTTTTCCCTGAATGTTTAAGCTGCAAGATTCGTCTTGCAGGAGGAGGTCTATTCTCCTGGATAGTAGCGCTGCCATTCTCTTCTGAAAAAAGGAAAAAAAAATTAATTATTTATTTAGATAAAATTATTATTTTCAAAAAAAAATTAATATTTTAAACTTTTTTCTTTTTTTATTTTTTTCAATGAAATATTTTTTGTTTTTTTTCAACTTACTTGTACCCGAGGGTCCTGGTTGCGGAGACTTCTCCCGAAGTTGTGATCCTGAAACAGAAAGAATAAATATTTTAATCTTTTTCTTTTTTATATTTTAATGAAATATTTTTTGTTTTTTTAACTTACTTGTGCCCGAGGGCCCTGGTTGCGGAGACTCCTCCCGAAGTTGTGATCCTGAAACTGAAAAAATAAATATTTTAATCTTTTTCTTTTTATATTTTAATGAAATATTTTTTGTTTTTTTTAACTTACTTGTCCCCGAGGGCCCTGGTTGCGGTGACTTCTCCCGAAGTTGTGATCCTGAAACAGAAAAAATAAATATTTTAATCTTTTTTCTTTTTATATTTTAATGAAATATTTTTTTCGTTTTTTTTTTAACTTACTTGTACCCGAGGGCCCTGGTTGCGGCGAGTTCTCTCGAAGAGGAGTTCTTACATCCTCGTTGTTGACTCTGGGAACTTTCTTGGGCGTTGCTCTGCATGAAGAGCAACTCGATGACGTTCCACTGGTACTCGAACTTGAACTCGAACTCGAGCTCGATGATCTTTTTCTCGAGCGCTTCGGGCTTGCCCTCGGTGTTTCCATATTTTCGAAGCCTTGATATAATTGCTGCATTGAAGCAGACTGCGGCATCGGTGGCACTAAAAAAAAGAAAACAAAAATAATTAATTATTGAAATAATATATAAAAAACTATTAATTATGAAAAAAGAAAAAAATTATCAAATATTACTCACACGATGTTATTGCATCCATCGCCCATGTGACGTGATCAAGCATCAACAAGATCAACGAGCCGTTCCTCATTAACCATTGGATTCTATCCCTCATTATTTTGAGGCTCGCACTAGTTTTGTTTTCTTGATTTTTTTCCGTTTGCCATTTTTTATTTTTTTAAATACGATTTAAATCGAAACTTAAATTTTTCAATCTTGCTTTAGGAAGCTTGAGAGACTGAATACTGAACATTGCATGCAGCACAGTATTTATACAAAAAAATTTACAAAAATTACCTACCTGCGGAAAAAATTTTTTTGACAATCCTCCAAGTATTTTCCACGCCCTCTTTTCTATCTAAAAAGATGCATTCGCAAAGGGCTTCGTTTTCAAAATTAAATGACCGATATATCGTTTTAGGAAAAGAGTAAAAGACCTTTTTTCTTAAAAAAAAGATAAAATAAGATAAGTGGTGACTTTCAAAAATATAAACCTGTCAAGAAAACCTTTTCTGAAAAGAAAAAAATTCACCAATAACCTTATTTTAACTTAATACATGGATATAGAATGGGCACAATAAAAGTTTCAATTTTGAAAGAAAAAAGATTGTAAGATTATAAACATGAAAACCAAAACAAAGTTTCTTTTCTCAGTAAAAGAAAACATATTTTTACGAAAAGGAAAAAAAGGTCTCTTTCCAACAAAATGAAAACAAGTGACTTTAAATAGTAAAGTAATGTGAAAGTGACTAAAGGGAAAATATCTATCGATCAGAAGCATGTGGGTTAAAGAAACTGTCATAGAGATGAAAAAGAAAAAACATGCAGTGGTAAAACAATGACGAGACCGAGGGTTTTCTGTGTATACCTGCACTCAAAGACATTAGGCGCCGCATGTATCCTTCAGCGTTGCGTAAAGCGCCGATTGCATTAAGATTATCAGAACAAGCAGAAAGTGACTTTGAATAGTAAAGTAATGTGAAAGTGACCAAAGGGAAAATATCTATCGATCAGAAGCATGTGGGTTAAAGAAACTGTCATAGAGATGAAAAAGAAAAAACATGCAGTGGTAAACAATGACGAGACCGAGGTTTTTTTGTGTATACCTGCACTCAAAGACATTAGGCGCCGCATGTATCCTTCAGCGTTGCGTAAAGCGCCGATTGCATTAAGATTATCGGAGCAATCAGAGTCCGTTTTTGGCACACTGACTGTACCGACTAAGTGGCGCTGCGGGGAAGCGAAAGAGAAAGGGTCACTAGCGAACGTAAAATTTTTCTATGGATGGAGAGTCTTTGCATTAAGATTATCGGAGTAATCAGAGTCCATTTTCAGCACACTGATTGCGCCGACTAAGTGGCGCTGCGGGGAAGCGAAAGGGTCACTAGCAAACATAAAGTTTTTTCGGCGGATGGAGAGTCTTTTTTGTAGCGCTGCCCACTATGCATTTTCTTGAACGTTGCACAAAAATTAACCTGCTTTTAGGAGAGAAGGAAAAGAATGTCCTTTCTCTTAATGCAGTACACTGTGTGTGTTCTTTTTTGAGTCGCAGGTGCATGAAAATAATGAATCATGCAACCTTTAAGATATAATACTGTCTTTATCTTTTTGAAAGAAAATCTTTTTTGAGAAAAAAATTTATTATAAGAGTCAGCTATCTTTTTTCATCTTGTTTAAAAAAAAAAGAGAACTCTTATTTGTAAAAGATAAGGAAAAATATTCCTTGACCAAAGGAAAAATATCTATCGATCAAAAGAAGGTGGCTTAAAGAAAAAAAAGTCATAGAGATGAAAAAAAGGAAAACATGCAATCGTAAACATTAATCTTTCAAAAGAAAAAACATCTTGGGACTCCCTACGGTATGGGGCCACCTACAAATCAAACAAAAAAAGGTAACTCTTATGGGTTTATACACATATTGGATTCTAAATCACATGATGTAGGGAAGGGTGGGCGTGAACAAAATACTGAAATTCAAAAAATCACACGGAGAAGGGGATACTCTTATGTGCTTATACACACATCGGATTCTCGATCACACGGAGTAGGGAAGGGTGGGCGTAAATAAAAACCAAAATTTAAAAAATCATTCGAAGAAGGGGATACTCTTATGAGCTTATACACACATTACATTCTCGATCACATGGAGCAGGGAAGGGTGGGCGTAAATAAAAACCAAAATTCAAAAAATCACTCGAAGAAGGGGATACTCTTATGGGCTTATACACACATTACATTCTAGATCACTTTGAGGAGAGAGGGGGTGATCCAGAAGGAACCTGAGCCAGTATGCCTATAGCTTATCTACTGGTTCAGTTTCCCGCCGTCTTTTATTAGTATAAAAACTTTACAGTATCCTGGTTATTTGAAAGCACATTTAAAAAGTATTCGCTAACGTTTAGCTGATAAATCTTACAAAGTTTGTTTCGTAAATAAGCAAATTTATAAAAATTTTTTATTAATAGTGAGAATAAGTGTCGTTTTTATTCTCATTTTTAGTAAAAAAATAATTTGAAATCTTCTGTATTTTATATCTTTCACCACCCGCGATGTGCGCCGGATAACCAGCAAGTTCTATTTATTAATTTTTTCATATATTTGTTGTGATTATAACGTGTTACTTTTAATATATATACTGGCAATAACCACCCGCGATGTGCGCCGGATAACCAGCAAGTTCTATTTATTAATTTCTTTATAAATTCCTTGTGATTAACGTGTTATTTTTATTATACTAATAATAATATAATTCATTATAATAACAAATTTTTTTATACTATTCTATAATAATTTTATAATGAATAAAATATTCTTTCAATTGTATTTTTTTTTTTTGCTTTTAGTATTTAAATATTTTTTAGTTTATTTGCTTATAATAAAGTTATAAGAAAATTAATTGAAATCTTAAGCTTTAATTTTTAAATGATTTAAATACTTTTGAAGACATTCAAACTGGTCCCCTTACCGCGGTTCTTATTTGAGCGCTCTGAATGTCGCATGTTTTTTGCTAAATTCCCTAGGCCTTGTGACTGCATCGTTTTGCAGGTTAAATAATCGAAATTTTTTTTATTTTACATTGCGTTAAATATTATGATATTTATTTATGTGGAATTGTTTTTTATTATCATTTTGTACGTCAGAATGATATAAAAAGTGTACTAATGTCGTAATTCGTACGACTTTTTTATTCATTTAAGAGGCGGTCGGAACCAAATCGGTGACTTGCGGTATATATCAAGTCAGCATTTTTCACTTTACGATAATATTTTGTATATTTTTATGGCTTAAACTATTTCAAATCATTCTTTATATACATGACTAGAGGAAATTACTATATTTTTACCATATGAATAAGTAAATAAATTATTATAAGCATTTATTACAAATATCAAACTGACTTGACATATACCGCATGCAAAAAACTGTCGTGTCGATTGTTAGGTGGCATTTTTCGCTTTATAACAATATTTTGTATATTTTTGTGGCTTTAACTATTTTAAATTATTCTTTATATACATGACTAGAGGAAATGACTATATTTTTACCATATTAATAAATGAATAAATTATTATAAGCATTTATTACAAGCACCGAACTAAGTCACCGATTTGGTTCCGACCGCCTCTTAAACTAGATCTTTCGTGCAAATAACAACGGCCTTATAAAAAAGATGAAATACGCTATTAGACAAAGACAGATAGTTCGGCCCCCTCTTAAAACTCAAATATTAAGGCGCCTGGTCCTTAACAATAACGGGTTTTTTATATAACACCTTAAAATCATCAACATTGTTACATAGTCAGGGTAACGATTCTTAATAAATTAAACTAAGAAATAAATTATTACGTACGCAAGACAGGGTTCTAAAATAACTAGGCAAGTCGCGCTAGTTATTAACGACCCTGCGTTCGTGGTATGATTAATAGAAATCGTGGTCTCGTGTTCATTGAAATTAGAGTGGGTAATTGTATGAAACAAAATAAAGAAAAAAAGAAAAGGAATATTACAGGTGGAAATTATAATTTTTGCCGAATGTCTCAAGGTAATAGGTTTCGTAAACACCGTCAATAGAGATATCTATAGAAAACAAGAAACCTTAGCTAACTATTAACAAAGGGATAAAATTGATTCCGTCAAATAGAATGATTTTTTTTTATTAATTTTGTTAAGTAGTCATTTTTGGGCAAAATTTTTTTTTGGTTCAGTTTTGGGCACTCTTGCAAAAGTGTTGGTGTCAACATATTGGTTGCAATCTATATTACATCACAAAACAAGAATAAATTCCTGCTGAATGGATGTGCATTACGCTCACCTTCATTGATTCTCTTTGATTTATAATGCTGTTGAAAAAGTTTAAATAAATTTTTGTGATTTTTTTTTCAAACATAGACAAATTAATTTGCTTACAGCACAAAGCAGATGCGTTACTTCACTTCGATATTTGGCGTAAAAAAATGTGTTACTATAATACATAAATGACATTTGTCAGAAAAATCTCATCTGCTTTCTGTCAATAGAAAGGGATGTCCACAACCAATCCATGCGCACAACCGAAATTCTTACCTTACTAATATCGATAATTTTTCCAATTACCCTAGATTGAGAGAAAAAATGTCAATTGGTCCATGAGTTCTTGAGATTCGGTCATTTTTTTTTTGTTATTTCTTTGAAGATGTCAAGTGTTTAATTTTCTCACAAGCCCATTAGTGGTATCACCACCACGCTATCCGGCTTGCAAGTTTTTTGCGTACTACGTAATAATATGATTTTTCATATTAAAGAACTTTGAAAATCTGATCATAGATTTCGAAAATAATGTCTTTAAATGTGAAATGTCATTTCATTCGTTTCTTAATTATAATAAACAAAGCAGTTATGAATTTAAAAAAAAATCTTTTTTTGCCTTCAATTGGTCGAGGAGCGCTTTAAAAAAAATTTTTTTTCTTATATTAGTTTTTAAAATATTAAAATTAAAAATTCACAAAAGTCATAATAAAAGTTATAAGTTTAGCTTGAGTTTCATATATTTATAAAAAAAAATCATTCTTTTTTAAAAAGTGATATATGAAGCGTATAGCTGCAAAAGTAGTTATCTCCAAAAAAATTTTTTTCAAGAAATACCATTTTCTGCTGTACTTATACTTAAAAGTCAGTGTATTTTACAATACACCATATTTTTTTCATTTCATAAAAAAAGACTATACCTATATTTTGGTCTCATATGATTTTCTCATGATAAATTTTAATGTTCTGTATACGAAAATGCAATAAAAATGAATTCGGAAAAAATGGAGATAGCCACCTTTGCAGCTACACGCTTCATATAGAGGGTTAAAATTCCATTTTCTTGTTTGTTTTTAATGGGATATAAAAATTTGAACATTTACAAAGAGATTGCGATTTTATGCAACTTTATCTCTTTATCCAACAAGAAGTAATAGCTTTAAACATTATGGGTCTTGGGATAAACAAGTTTTTCAAGATTTTCTTGAAAACGAATTGATTAAAATAATTTTTTCTCATTAATAAAAGTATAGCTATTTGTGATACGAGATAAGGCTTACTTCTTATTTTTTGCTACGATTATCAGTTTTTGCAAAAAATTAATTTTTTGATTAGAAAAGGACAGATATGTACGACCTGCTCCTAAGAGGCGGCTGTATAGTTCTGTCCTTGTCTAATCTAAATTTTTGTTATTATTAATAAAATAAATATTTTTATACAAAAGTAAGGGCAGGGTACAATAGATTTAAGGACGAGCAAACAATTCTTTTCTATGAAAAATATAAAATTTTCATTAGTTTTCGAGGAAATGCTGGTCCGGGTACACATTGAATAGCGTGTCCAAAACTCGAAAATGATGTTGTTTATTTGATAGTTTTGGTGAATTTCAACCGTCTTGGAATTCAATAAAGTATTTAAGAGCCAATAAAATAAAGTTAAATCCCGAGGGGTATCAAAATTTCAATTCATTCTTCAGTGACAATTTAAATGATATCTAAAATAGGCATACATAGGCACAAACTCATCAATAATTCACTGAACATGGAGGATTTTTTGACGTCAAGCCTTTCTAATGAGTCATTCGTACTCGAAATACAGTATTTCCCACCAAGCTTTTGAAAAAAACCAGGTGTGGCAGTCGTGGGGACTGGCCGATAGAAGTTAATATTTCTTTTGGTTAAGCGACAGTCTTGCTTCTCATAGAATAAACAATGTTCCATCACGCTTTGCTTAAAAATATATTTTATATTAAATAAATATACATACGCACAACCAATTATCAACTCATGAAGTAGAATAATGGTAGTTGTGGGTAAAGAGAAGGCCCCCTAAATACATTTGCGAATTACTAGGCTACTCAGAAGCATGCAGAAATTGTTTAAATAATAAGCATATAATGATAATAAATATAAAAACAATTAATTTATTAAATTTTTTTAATAATTTGATAAAAAAAATTTATAAAAAATATATGTTTACCCAATACAAATTTGTAACTCATGAAATAGATGAGTGCGAGTTCTGAGTTAAGAGAAGGCTTCCTAAGTATATTTGCAACTTATTTAGCGAAAGTTATGCAAAATAATTCATTTTCAAAATTCATAAAGCTATATATTATCATGTTATAAAAAATGGGAAATAAAAATTTTCGTAATTAACAAAAATCTTTCCTATTATAAAAAAATATGGTAAATCGATTATTACTAATGACAATTACCAATCTTCATGATATTGTCAAATCATAGGTTAAAAACTTAAAAAACTCTTAACTATTTCATAAAGTTTAACGAGTATCATATATCATACATATACTACAAGAGTCAATTACTTGAAATAATTAACAAATTTTTAAGTCGGCAAATAAACTATTAATCAATAATCAAAATTATAACGTTAAAAAATAAGCATATTTTATTGATTTCAACGAAATTTATTATTTTTATTATATTTGTGCATCATAATATATTGTAAATATAAAAAGTTTAATTTGATGAATATAAAAAACAGTAACGAAAATTAAAATAGTTGAACATTTAACTAAATATTTAAAATAATCATAGTATATATAAAAACTTATAGTAGTATATGCTAATTATTATATTTAATATGGGAATTGCATATGATAATAATCTTTTTAATGCAAATTTAAAATTTAACTTAATAATAGCCAAAAATATAATTAATATTTTTTTTCATGGTTTTTTAAAAATATAAAAAAAATGTACAGTGCGTATGTGAATTATAATTGCAGTTCTAAACTATAGTTTAGTCAATGTTTTTCTTGAAACTTTGAATCGAGCACTGAATTCAAATCATTTGAAAATTAATAATTTTACTGTAAGCATGTTAAAATATTAGAATTTAGCTTTTCAGTATATCTACCAGCACTTTCAATTAATTAATGACGGAAAATATTCGTAAGACTATTCTACACTTTAGGTCTAAGCAGTGTGACGACATGGCTTTTATTTGTGAACTTATTCGCGATTTGCCTGCGTTCCCTTACTGACAACTAACCTCAGTCTACCGTCAGAAATTCACAAGAAAAATTTTTAGATGAAAAGCGCTCATTCAAATAGTATTGTCTCTGGTTCTACTAGTCGCACAAAAAAATAAAAAAAAAGTGAATTAAAGTAAATAAAATTTTATTCTATTTTTATCCTCTTTTAAAATTTGTAAAAGTTTTAAAATTAAGGGGATGTAATAAGGTATATGATTTATACGTAGTTACCGACAGTGCGGTTTTCCAAATTTTTAATCTTTATTCAAAAAATTTCTAAAATATCTCTATATTAGGCTTTTTATCAGTAAAAATAAAAGGCTGTAACACAGAGATATTCTTAAAATTTTTGAATGATGGATAAAATATTTAGAAAACTGTAATGTTGGTATTTTACATTCCCTTAAAAAAAATTTCTTTAATTGTATATTTTTCAATAATTACTAACAGAAATTAAGAGAATTTAAAAAAATTAAAAATTCAACTCTGATCATTTTTTTTTGTTCTGATGCTTTTTAATAAAGTTATAAACAATTGAAACATCAAAAGTAAAAATTTTATCAACAATTACGTTTGACATATTATATATATTATCATCATTTTCCTAGAAATGAATTTTAGTTTTTTAAAGAAATTTGAAAAACGCTGCCAAGTGCTTTGGCGCAATGCTTTCTCATAGAGCGCATTGAGTTAGTGTAATTTGATTTTATTTTTTTAAATACGATTTTAATATAAATGTCCCTATCCTCTGTATTGAAGGCTGTCTTAATACCTACGAAAACTATATGAATTTTATTCTTTCTTACTTTTGCCATTTGCATAATGTGATTTTATGATGCTCTAAAATTAAAAATGCGTTTATAAAATTAATATTCCCAAGCTTGTCTTCTTAATACTATAACCAATAACTTGCATACAAATTTTGGAACATTTTCATCGAATAGTTTACAAAAAATACCAAATAATTGAAAAATAAACATTGTTTTAAAATTTTCAAAGCGCTTTAACGTTACAACTACGCTAAGAAAACCAGTTTTCAAAAGTTCATTTTATTTAGGCAATCGTAAATAATTTCTATACATAATTTTAAGCTACTTCATCGAGTAGTTTACGTAAAATACCAAAAAATAAGTAAAATGCTATTCAAAATTTACAAAATGCTCTAAAATTAAAACTGCACCAAGAAAATAAGTTTTTCCAAGCTTGTTTTAATTAGGCAATAACAAATGATTTGTATGAAAATTTTTGAGCAAATCTATCGAATAGCTTTTGTGTAATAGAAAAAAAATGAAATATGAACATTTTTTCCAAAATTTTCAAAATACTCTAAAATTAAAACTGCGCTAAGAAAATAAGTTTTCCGAAGCCTGATTTATTCAGATAATAGTGAATAATTTGCATTACAATTTTTGAGCAAGTTTACTGAATGATTTTTGTGTAATAGAAAAGAAATTAAAAATAAAAATTTTTTTCAAAATTTTCAAAATGCTTTAAAATTAAAAGTGCGCTAAGAAAATTGAAGAAAATTAGTTTTTAAAAGTTCATTTTATTTTAACAAACATAAATAATTCCCATACATAATTTTAAGCTCCTTCATCGAGTAGTTTACGTAAAATATAAAAAAAATTAGAAAAATTTTATTCAAAATTTTCGAAATGCTCTAAAATTAAAACTGCACTGAGAAAATAAGTTTTTCAAAGCTCGTTTTATTTAGGCCATTACAAATGATTTCCATAAAAATTTCGAGCAAATCTATCGAATGGTTTTTTGTGTTGTTGTTGTGGTTGTTGTGGTTTTTTTGTGTAATAGAAAAAAAATGAAAAATAGAGATTTTTTCCAAAATTTTTAAAATGCTCTATGATTAAAACTACGCTAAGAAAATAAGTGTTCCAAATCTTGTTTTCTTTAGACAATAGCGAATAACTTGCATACAAATTTAGGAGCAAATCTATTGAATGGTTGTCGTAAAATAAAAAATAAATGAAAAAAAAATTTTTTTTCAAAATTTTCAAAATGTTCTGAAATTAAAAGTGCGCTAAGAAAATCAGTTGGTAAAAGTTATTCTTCTTTTAACATTCGCAAATAATGTCCATAGAAATTTTCAAGCAAATTCTTTGAGTAGTTCAGGTAAAATACCCAAAAAATGAAAAATCAAAATTTTTTCAAAATTCTTAAAATGGCTCTAAAAAAAAAACTAAACTCAGACGATCAATTTTTAATAGCTTCCCCCCATTTGGACAAAAAACTAAATTTCATGCAAAATTTGAAGCAAATCCATCCAGTGGTTCTCGAGATATTATTGGCGTACTGAAATCACACACACACTCACACACACACACACACACACACACACACACACACACACACACACACACACACACACACACACACACACACACACACACACACACACACATTTTCTACAAACTACTTTTTTCGACTCCATGAGGCTAAATATGTACAAATTAATGAAAAAATAAAAAAAAAAATTTTTATCGATACAATGCTTTCTCTATGAGAAAGCAAAAAGAAAATATTAGAATTGTTTAAATAATTTTGATTTGAATTTGATTGTTTACATGCTTAACAATATATATGATCACTTGTAACTTCATTAAAAAGTCTCGTAACAGAAAAAACATCTGTAATAAATATTAGATTTTTGAAAATCCATTCGGTTTCCGTTTAAATTTTTTCCTAATCATTGATTTAAAAAAAAAAGTTAGTATTTTGTGTCTTATTTAATTTGTTTTTATGATATTTGTTATATATATATACACACACATACAGTGGAGTTCAATAAAATGGAGCCACCTTTAAGAAGAAAAATACTAATTAAAAAATTTTTTATCTCAACAAATAAGGGTCGTACAGAACTGCCACTACGACCACTCATTCTAAACGTATTTGTAAGAACTTTTTAATGGTATATCGGCAATTTATTTTTAAGTACTTGTCTGGGAAATATTACAACTAAAAATAGAAAAAAAATTTTTTTTTTCGCCTGTGTTTAAATTTGAATTATTTTTCGGAAAATGATGGTAGAAAAATATTACACCGCTAGTTGTTTACAACGCTAAAGGTATTTTGCTTAACTTAAAATTTATTTTTTAGTTTTTTTTCTGGGTTCAAAATTGACAGAGATTTAGCGATTTTTGTTTCAAAAAAGGGTCTTTTTTATTTTTCCAATATCTGCTTAATGAGAGGGGATATAGAAAAATGCCAAATAAAAAACAGTGTATTTTTGTATGTAGAATAACCTTAAATTTTCTCAAAATTCTTTGTACATTTTAATTTTTTTGATATTGTTGCGGTACTCTTATAAGAGTATGGTATACATGTATTTAAGAAGACCGCTACAATATGTAAAAAATTAAGATGCACAAAAAATTTTGAGAAAATTTAAGGTTATTCTACATACAAAAATATATCTTCTCCCATTAAGTAGATATTAAAAAATAAAAAAGACCCTTTTTTGAACAAAAATCGCTAAATCTCGGTCAATTTTGAACCTAGAAAAAAAACTAAAAAATAAATATTTTTCTTTTTAGAAAAAAACAAAAAAATAAATAAGCTAAATACCTTTAAAGCTAGCGGTGTGAAATTTTTCTACCACCATTTTCCGAAAAATAATTCAAATTCAAACACAGGCGAAAAAAAAATTTTTTTTTTCTATTTTTAAGTCGTAATATTACCCAGACGGGTACTCAAAATAAAATTGCCAATATACTATTCAAAACTCCTTACGAATTCATTTAAATTGAGTAATCGTGAAGTTCTGTACGACCCTTATTTGCTGAAACACAAAATTTTTTAATTGGTACTTTTTTTCTTAAGGATGGCCCCGTTTTATTGGACCCCACTGTATACATATATATTTATATAAGGGGGTACCCCCCTGCTCACGCTGCTCACCAACCCCCGTGCATATTTACATTAATGAAAATATCAGTCAGTAATGAAATTTGTACTGACAAAAATAAAATTAATATTATCTATATATTTTTTCAGACAGATTTTTATAACACCCGAAGAGGTACTGTCAATAATACCTTACAATTAATAATTTACAATATAAACTAAATAATAAAAAATGTATGGTATTACGGCGTGTGGGGATATATACGTGTGAAGGAGTGTGAGTAACCAATCATGTACTGTATGAACGACCCTACCCCCTAAAGACGAGTTAACGTGTGAGCATGAGAGCGTCAGCTCTCTCACTTGACTACCGACTGTATCCCTGGCTTCAGCAAATACAACGCTTAACCATATCTCTCGTGTATTCATTTAACTTAACCTTAAAACCTCTACCTTCTCTCATCTATACTGTGTGGCTTTTGGTTGGAGTCCCAGGCCCCACACATATTTGCTTTAATACCTAGGTAACTGTTTACAAAAAATAAAAAAAAAATTTTTAATAATGCTGATTTTAAACAATAGAATTATTACAAAATATGGTACTCGCACGTAAATCTCATTTCTCTGTACGCTTAATTACTCGTGCTTAATTGCACTTTATACTTATTTACACTCCGTGCTTAATTGCACTTATTCATACAACTGTGCTTAATGCACCTACATTACATAACTGTATTTATAGTACTTACTCACGCACCTTACTTTGTGCTCACTTGCACTTATGCGTTTTATATATTATTGCGTGCATGAATGCACTTACTATGCTATATATTGCATCTCAAAACTTACTGAATTTACATATTTAATTAACTTTAAGCAATTTTATGACAATTTGTACATTATCTATATACTCTTATTTCATACGACGGTATTGAATTATTTTTGGAACTAAACGAGTTAATTTTTATGTTTACAATACATATTTTTAAGATTTCATACAATCAATATAACATTCTAATTTTATCACATTTTATGCGTTTAATACGCTCAGTCTTTAAAACTATCACATTTATGCGTTTAATACGCTAAGTTTTTACAATGATTATCATACATTGTGCAACCATATGTTACTTGCGCTTAACGCGCTGAATAATAAAGAACTTGCATTATTGCCAACCATAAAAAAAACGTCATTTCGCATTAAATATATAATAATATATAACATATGCTTGCACGTCATACATTCTTGACGTAAGTCACATTTACTCTAGCATTCTCACACGCATACGCACTATCACTACACTGAGTTCAGTCTTATCTTCTCCTGTGTTCTGCACATCTTCAGCCTAGTACGGCCACCTGTAGGTGATGTGGAGCAGATCCCCATCCTCAGTGATCCTTGCTCCTTTGTTTTTAAAAACCTGCGGAGATCCGCGGTGATCCTCACCTTACACTTCCTTGTGATGAAGGAGAACTCCTGTGGGTAATTCGAAATTAGCCTCTGGATGATGTCTAGGTCGAACTGCCTATTGTTTTTGTTGTTTGCATAATACGACGAAAGAGGTCCGTCTTGATTCTTGACACCTCTTCCATCGCTGCAGAACACAGGTACGCTAACACTGAGAAAGGAAGCACACTAAAGTTTATTAGAAATAAGGTCACAGTGGTGTTCCTATAAAAGTGGAACGCAGTCCAGTAGGAACGAGCCAAAGCTACCTAAATAAAAGAAAAGAAAAGAAAAAAATTATTAATACACATAATAAACAACATATGTACATAAAAAACATAATAAATTAATATAATACAATCAGTGTAACATCCTTACTCATATTTCAATCATTCTTTATTTTCTTACGATACTTAAAACTATTTACAAAAGCGGGCGGAGCATGGTTCCCTACGTTAACGCTAACGTCAAACCTAACTGTTTTTTTAATGGCGGTTTCTTTACAATCTCTTTTAAGGATGCTATCAGTTCTTTTTCTCCTTTTTAAGATGTTAGGCACAAATCTTTCCTTTTTTTGCCTTTGGGGAACCGTACTTGCATCTTCAATGCTCCTGCCTTCGTCATTCTGTACACTATTGGCAGTATCCGGCTGACTGACCATTGTCAGTTGATCGTAATCTTGCTGGCCAACTTCAGCTGGGTTTGCCTCATCTACTGGTCCAATCTCGTCAGAGACTTCCTCTAACCGCTCTTCGACGGCGCTCCGCGCATCTTCTGCGTTACAGTGGACTTCCACCTCAACCGACGTTTGATTGTGTACAGAGGTTTGCGAGGTGTTGTTGGTTTGTGACGATGGCATGGGTGGTTGCTCTTCGTCTGGGGCATCTTCCTGCACTCGTTGTTCGACTGGTGTAAGCTGTTCCTCACTTCTCAGGAAGAAAGCTGGTTTTAATCTATCAGCCGTTACCACCACATTCCTGCCGTTTTTCTCGATTGTATAGTTTCTACCACCGTCATGCCTCGCTATAACCTTATGCGGTCCCGTATATGGATGCGTAAGTGGCGGTTTAACCGCCTTCACCCTTTCGAAAACGTGGGTGCAGTGACTCAATTCTTTAAAAACAAAAGGTTTTATTGCACAGTTGTGCGTAGCAGGCACTGGCTTAATTTGCCTTATGTAATCTTTGAATTCAACAAGGAATTCGCCTGCATCATGCGCATTGATCTCACGAAATTCACAGAGATCACCTGGTACAGTCAGCGTCGTACCGTATAAAAATTCGGCTGGGCTTGCCCCCGTATCCAGTCTCAAGCGCGTGCGCAGACCAAGCATTACGGTAGGCAAGACCCTGGTCCATTCAGCGGTCTCTGTGTGGCACATGATTGCGGCTTTAAGAACACGGTGCCATCTCTCGACAATACCGTTGGAGGCTGGATGATATGGTGTCATCCTGACCTTCTTACACCCGATATAATTTAACAGCTGTTTGAACAACTGCGCCTCAAATTGCCTCCCTTGATCGCTCGTAATAATCACCGGTGCGCCAAATCTCGCCACCCAATTATCATAAAAAGCGCGTGCAACTGTGGGAGCGGATACATCTTGCAGCGGAACTGCCTCTGGCCACCTTGAAAATCTATCAATCATTGATAGGATATATCTGTACCCTTCACATGATGGAAGTGGGCCCACGAGATCCACATGAACATGGGTGAAACGAGCATCTGGCTCGGCGAATTTCGATGGTAAAAATTTATTCTCGCGAGAGATTTTGGATTTTTGGCAATTAATACATGCCTTGCATCATGCAGCTATCTCCTGGTTCATCTTGGGCCATACATATTGCTGTCTAATTAGCTTAGCTGTTACTTTGCCCGACGGATGCGAGTTTTGATTGTGAAACAGGTTAATAATATCCTGTCTTAATTCTTTAGGGACGTAAGGGCGGAAAATCTGATCTACTAATTCTACGCACACGAAGGTCTTACCGGCTCCCCATTGCAGCTTTATTAATTTAAGGGGATGACTGGGGTTATCTAAAATCGCCGTTAATTCCTCATCCTCTAGCTGCTTTTCTGCTAGCTCCTCTAAAAGAAAAAAACGTAGGAAATCTTACGTCCTCGATCCTTGATAAGGAATCTGCTACTGCATTATCCTGTCCAGGAAGATAGCATATTTCCGTATTAAATTCTGCTATATACGATAGCCTTCTACCAAGAATTGCTGGGCAATCCTCTACGTTCTGCGCAAGTGCGTAAATGAGCGGCTTATGATCGGTATAAATTTTAAACTCCCGACCCTCAAGATAATATCTAAAATATTTAAGCGCTTGATAAATAGCTGACAATTCTTTGTCCAAAACACAATAATTCCTTTGCGCAGGCGTGAATTTTTTAGAAAAAAATGCTAATGGTTGCCACGAGTCACCTACTAATTGCTCCAACGACGCGCCCATCGCGAAGTTCGAAGCGTCCGTTACGACTCTAACTTCCGCGTTTTCTGCTGGGAACGCCAAATAAGCTACCTCTGCTAATTCTTTTTTAGTTTTTTCGAACGCGTCTTCAGCTTCTTTTGTCCATACTACAGGACGTTTATCTTTTTTCTTAATATCACTAATTAATACATTTAAATGGCGCTGCGTTTCAGCTGCATGCGGTAAGCATTTTCTATAAAAGTTAATCATACCTAAATATCTACGCATATCATCTTTAGTTTCTGGCTTAGGGAATTCTACTATAGCTTTAACTTTACTTGGGTCCGGGCGGAATCCTTCTCTGCTTACCTGGTGTCCAAGGAATATTAACTCCGACACGCCGTACTTGCATTTATCCACGTTCAAACGTAAGTGAAACTTGGCGAGCCGTTCAAATACAATTTTAAGGTGTTCCTCGTGCTCCTCTGGCGATGAAGATGCAACGAGAATATCATCCACGAACGCGAATGCAAAGTCTAAATCTCCCAGGGCTAGATTGACGTACCGCTGGAAGGTTTGAGCGGCATTTCTGAACCTGAACGTCATTACAAGATACTCGAAGAGACCGAAAGGCGTGACAACTGCAGTTTTGGGTATGTCTTCCGGAAAAATTGGTATTTGCAAGAACGCTTGTTCGAGGTCCAGAGCAGAGAATATACTTTTGTCGTGTAAGTTACTCGTAAAATCGTATAAATGCGGCAAGGGATACCTGTCAGGAACCGTAACGTTATTTAGTTTACGATAATCACCGCAAATACGCCAGCTTCCGTCCTTCTTGGGTACCATATGGATGGGTGTAGCCCACGGACTTTTCGAAGGTCTACAAATACCCTCCTCGACCCATTTCTCGAACGCCTTCTTGGCGGCTCTGAGCTTCTCTGGCGGAAGTCTACGTGGCCTTTGTGCGACGGGGGGTCCCGTTGTTTTAATGTAGTGGTATACGCCCCTATGTTTTGCCGACAAGGGATCTTCTATACCAACTATTGAAGGATACTGGCTTAACAACTTCGCGTATTTATTACCCGGGTCAACGATCGATATTTGAACTAATGCGGCGGTTTTGTTGAATCCTTTGACGGACTCTTGCGTCTCACCATCCACCAGTCTTCTTCTCGTAAGATCTGGTAGAAGATGGTATTGTTTCAGCATAACTCCGCCTAAAATCGCGTATGGCACGTCTGTCACGATAAATGTCCACCCGAATCGTTTATTTTTAAAACCTAGGTCTAATTGCATATGGATTGTACCGTATGTGCTTATTCGCGTGTTATTAGCGGCATATAATTGGAACTTGACAGGTTGCTCGCGTTGACCTTCGCTTTTTGGAACAAGCGAAACTTCTGCGCCCGAATCAATTAAAAATGTTTTACCCGAGACTTTATCTTTAATATGGAGACGTATTGACTCGATACCAGACGCGCACGCCTCATCTACGCGTCGGTTTGGGGGTTTAAAGACTTGATAACGTCTTCTCTCCTATTCGGACTTCTCGCGCTATTAGTCGGTCTAAAACTATTACTTCTTCTGAAATTTTTATTTTTTACGTCCGAATTTTTCCACGCACAGGGTTTTATGCATCTATAAGCCTTATTTCCGTATTTAGCATGATATTTACAAAATTTATTCGCGGATCTACTTCTATTTCTATCTTTATTATCGCGACTACGAGATCTTGTTCGTCTCTCACTAGCATAGTCGCGTTTTTTACTTAATTGATCTTGTACGACTGCTTCTATTCTCGCTATTTCTTCCGTGTTATCTTTACTTTTTTTGACCGCGTTTATCTCCTTTTTACTTTCGCGCAGATTTTTATATACTTCATCCGCGTGTCTAACGAGTGTCGCTTCATCCGCATCTGCACCGTATCCTGCCATATAATATTTAATACTAGGGATGAGATTATACCTCCATGCCTCGAGCACCATCTGCCGAGGGATCCGTCCTCTTGCTATATTCAGCATCTCGTTTAGGAACATCGAGGGATTTTTATCGCCCATTTTATACCCAGCAAAAAGGATTTTAGATTCACTTTCGGCGGATCTTCCGTATTTTTCTAGTAAGTGACTTTTTAATCCTTCGCATCTTTGTCCCGGCAGCAATAATTTAGTAATCTCGGCCGCCTCATAAATTACACTTTTATCGAGATTAGTTATCAACGCGTAAAATTTTGCGTTATCGTCCATCGGCCTAGGAAAGTTAATCTGGCTCTCGAAAATGCTAAACCACGTATCCGGGTCGTGCTGCCAAAATGGCAAGTTAACATTTCGCGTACCGTAATGGACGCCCGGTGTGGGTATGGGAACTTCTTGATTAGTATTTGCGGCGTCGATACGTCTTTGATTATCTAGCGTCGGTATGGGGCCTACTGGTGGTACATTGCCTCCTGTCGGTATATTACCGACCGCGTTATTATTACCGACCATAGCTACTGGTTTACCTACACTCGCTTTCAATGCATCGATCTCTTCACGCATTTTTTCTACTAATTTGTCGCGTTCTTCTAGCTTCGCGAGCCAAACTTTATAATCTTCTGTATATTTATCGCGTAACTGATGCATTCTCTCGCGGTGCGTTCTCTCTTGGGCTTTTACAAACTCCTCGAACCTATTTCCTATTGGTGCTTTATGTGCACCTTTTTCCGCGATGCCCCCGGCAGCCTCCAGCGGACTACTTTGCGGATTTTTTAACCCTATTCCTCGACTATCTACTTGTTCTTTAAATTTATCGTAAGAATTCGGTGTCTGTTGAAGGTCTAAATTATCATTTATAACCTTATTCACCCTAGCAATTTCCGTGATATTAAACGCGCTGTCATTGTCAACTTCCATGTTAATACTCATTTGCGCGTGTTAACAATTAGAAAAGGAAAAATATACGTTAATTAAGATACGCAATGCGCTCCGAAAACGGTCTGTCTAAAATAATTGATCGGTCCAATAATAATTAACTAAATACGCAATTGCAGTACGAGCGGTTAAAATAATAATTCACGCTACACGACTTTAATAAATTGAACAATATAACAAAATTATATACAATATGAAAAAAATAATACATAAATTATTTACAATTTGAAAACAATTTATGACATAATAAATTAATACGACACGAATTTACATAAATTATATACAATTGAATAAATAAATAAATAAATAAACAGCGATACACGAATAAATAAATTAATAACAACACAAATAAATAAATTATCACGACACGCTCGCATCTACAACTGAATACTTATTACAATAAATAATCTAGAATACGAATAATATTATAAAATAAAATAATTCTATCCCCCGGTACAAAATTCTCGCTTTGTTTACGAGATAACTTTGGGTCTAAACGCGCCTTGTTTATGTTACTCGACTAACTACTATGCTTTTCAAAACATAAAGGTCGCGTTCTAACGGCTCTTGTCACCTATCAACCTTGAACGGTCACCTCGAGTTCGTTCGAATATTCTAGAATTTTCGATTTCAATATTAAAATTTACCTCGCGAATTTTCTTTGTTCTTGAAATTTTTCGCGAATTTTCTCTCTCCTCGATACACTTACATCAATTTTTCGCATTTACTTATATTTTGCACTTGTAGTATTTCGTGCGTGCAACGACTTACAATTTTTACAGTTTCTTTCCTACTTATTATTTATTAATACGTGGAAAATAGGATATTAATTGCTATTAATTTTGATATTTTAAGAATAAATACCTTGTTTGGCCAAGTAAACCCTAGTAGCTTGTACCTATAATAGAGGCGAAAAGCCAGTAGGCACAGAACTCCAGGACGTCCTTAGCTGCGCAAGATAACATATATGCATTAATTCGCTGCTCTGATAGACTCAGATGCCCCAGAAGCACGTGCCTATAAAAGAGGCAAAAAGCCAGTAGGAAACGTACCCCAAGACTCTTTGTCGCACAACAGCATTGAATATTTAAAAAAACTAAATATTTTATGCTTTCCACTTATTATATATATGTGTATATATTTTATATGTGTATCAATTAAATGAGAAAAGAGAAAAAACTCTACGAACTGACCGCTAAGGTGAATTTTACTTCAACTTATTATAATATACTTTACGCTTATTTCGCGTTTACCATGCTCCGCCCGCACACGCAATACAATTTTTACGTAGAACGTGCGCGCAGTACTTATGTCGCACTTGCTTTCGGAGCTGTGTACAATTCTCTCTTATGACACCTGTACGTGACTTAATTGCACGTTACAGGATATCATATACTCTATGTATTCTAAACTTTCTGTGCACTGTACGCGACTTAGAATGCGCCTGACAGTACACAGAGTTCAAGACTATTTGCGACTTATGCAGAAGAAAAGATTGATGCTTTTCTCTGCGCCGCTAAATAGCTTCCTTTTCTTTAAAAAGAAAATAAAATAACCTCTTTTATCACCTTTGATATTTCCAAAAGGGGCAGCGTGCTGCTTCTCTTTCTCTCTTTACCCTGCCGGTCGGTGGCGATGATGCTCGATGAGAGATGATGCCTCACGACGCGGCTTGAATCCTGCAGAACGTGTCCTGAAGACTCGGTGTCACCAATTGTGGGGCCTGGGGCTCCAACCAAAAGCCACACAGTATAGATGAGAGAAGGTAGAGGTTTTAAGGTTAAGTTAAATGAATACACGAGAGATATGGTTAAGCGTTGTATTTGCTGAAGCCAGGGATACAGTCGGTAGTCAAGTGAGAGAGCTGACGCTCTCATGCTCACACGTTAACTCGTCTTTAGGGGGTAGGGTCGTTCATACAGTACATGATTGGTTACTCACACTCCTTCACACGTATATATCCCCACAGGCGCGTTGGTTTTTTTGTTTATTTTAAATAATTATATAAAATCAATATAATGATTTTAAGTTATCTTAAGATATGTTAAAATTAATTAAAAGTATTCCATTTTTTATACAATTATTTGAAATAAAACCATGGTTACCTTCGCCTGTAGCGCTACACAACCATGAGAGTCTATTTTCCTTTCTCCTTATATCATAGACTCTATTTACAATCCATCCTCCACCATCAGTATTATATATTTAAACAGAGTTTTAAAAGTCATTTTATTATTTGTACAATTTGTTATTATATTATTGTTATATAAAAATTTTCCAATTGATATTTATCTCTTTTAAATCTTTGTTTAATGGAATAATTATTATAACTTAATGTTTTTCAATTAAATATTATTGTAACATGTCTTACAATAATATAGAACAGAAATTTTTTTAATTATAATTATTCTAAATTTAAAGCTCGATACCTAATTGAAATTTATGTTTTTTAATATTATTATTATTTAAAATTTTCCAATCATAATTTATATTTGAATATTAATTATTGTTATTTTTTCATAATATTTAGTATCTTTAATTTATATACTCTAAACAATAAATATGTTTTATTTTATTCTCTATTAATATTAGTTTAATTTAAAGTATATATTTACAATAAATTTCAATATCATTATGATAATCATAATATTATTAATTAATATATTCCATAAATAAAACGATAAAATTAAATAATATAATTTTTCCTTATTTATAAAATATTTTAATTTTATTTATAAAATATTTCGATTTTATTTTAAATATACCTTAATTTTATTTTTAAGTCTTGGATGTATAAAATATTTATAAATATTTATATTCCTTTTTAATATCCTTAACTTTCATGCTAGTATTAAAAAAGATATATTAAATTAATTTTCACAAAATTAATAGAATGCATTTTCATGTTTGTTTTCATTAAAATTATCGATTATTTATTTAATAATTAATAATTTTTAATATTATTTATTAACTGAAAAATCAATATAATATGATACATAATGATATGAATTTCATTCATTTCTTTTTTTGTTATATAAAATAATTTTTCATTTATTGTTTATATATTTTATTATATTTAATGTGAAGTGCCGGCGTTATTTGTATTATTTTTTATTATTAATAAAATATCAAAATATGACCGTGAATATTACAGGTCTGATTACGCCGAGCGGATGCGCGTTCAGACGTAAGCGTGGCAGATTATGAGGCGAAAGGGAAGTTATTCTGCGGGCTCGTGAACCCGTGTTGAGATCGCAAGAGAGAAAGAGGAGATAATAAATGGATAGCAAAAATGTACTAAACTTACCTTTTCTGATTGTTCTTGTCAACTGCTGTAGCTGGCCTTTTACTTCTTGTAATTGCTGCGACCGCTGCTGTTGAGTTGGCTTGGGGTTTTTGTTTAAAAATGAGTTGGTCAAGTCCGAATTGTATCTTTCTTTATTAAATCACGGGAAAAGTACACTCCTCATAATAATAGGTACACATACGAAGTATTTTTTTATTACACTGGTCGATTCACTTTTTATTGATTTTCAATTATTGCAGCTACAAATGTTATTCGACTTTCTGAGTAGGATTGAAATAAATTAGATTCGTATCAATTTGATTTATCACGATTTATAAATGGTACAATTTTATTTATTTGGAAGATGATTATGTTATTTCATTAGAGACCACACTACGCGTTATAATATATTTCGAGTGGCTTACAATTTGAATTGCTACTAAAGGTCCGTTTAAAAAAAGATTCTATATTTTATTTATGTCTGATATATATTTGAGCACTCTGCTCTATTCTGTTATAATTCTTATATTTTTAAACTTACGTTACGGTAATCTGCGACTGGGCTAGACTCTGTGGTACTATCAACTGTTACGAACAATGAAAATTTGGGACTTTTATACTCAAGTACAGGAAAAAGATAGACATACATCCAAGTGTTGGTCGATCGTAAGAAAACACGTGTGTTTACCCAAGATCTAATTAAGACATCGAATATGACACAGACAAGATTATGCTATTTGCTAATAGCAAATTCGGTGTGTGGGTCTTACGATATTTTAATCAATTTTAAGGAAGTAAAACACCTGTGACCTCGACAGGCTAGTGGCGCGCGTTAGTTAGGAAAAATTTTAAATGCTGGTCATTGCAAGAAAAAGTTAATAAATTTAAAATTAAATTAAATTAGACATCATCACGAGGTTAGGATGTTACATTAAATTCAATTTAAAATGTATAAGTTATAATAGGATTATAATTTTTTTTTTTAACTTTTAATGCCATTATCATAATTATAATAATATTAATTCAATTAATTAGTAATCCATGTACTTCATAAATAAAATTGTAGAGTATATATTTTCTATTTTATTAAATTTTATTTATTTCTTTTAAAATATATCTTAATGCAATTAAGTCTTTTTGATTTATGAAATGTATGTTAATTTTCTTTTTTAATATATTTAATCAATTTTATGTTATTATAAAAGATCTTTTTAGAATTATTATTGAATTAATTTTTTTTTTTTTAGATCATTGATTTTTAATTTATTACTTAAACATATTTTATATTATATTTTATAATATAAAGTAAATTATATTGGCAATACGTAATGAATATCTATAATATATTGTATTATGAGTTGTCATATAATATTCCATTATTGGATCACGTATTTCTAACTTATATTTGATAATTTTACTTGTCATATATTTATAATAAAATGTTACGTTGTTCCAATTTTCAAATGAATTTTTTTATTTTCAAAACTGATATAGTTATTAATTGAGTTATTTAATCGAGATAAATCTGTATTTTCATTCAAATTTTCCATATATTCTTCGTACTGGTCTTGAAATCTTTCAAATTCGTTTATTTAGTTATTTAAATAATCTAAGCCTTCTTGATTTTGTAAGTTTTCTACAACAATGTATTCATTTAAAACTGGATCCCATTCCATTTTATAATGATTTAATTATTATTAGTATTAATTAAATTGTACTTTAAAAAATTTTGTTATTAATTTTTTTTATAAAAAATTTAAAGGTTGTTTTTATTTTTTTAAAATTATTTTTATTAAATTTTTTTATAGAAAATTTGAAGTATGTTTTTATTTTTTTGTTGTATTATGTTATATTTGAACAAACAAATGTTCTATTAGTTTGTAATAAATATATTTTTAATATTAAAAAAATTGAAGTTATGTTTTTCTGTTATTTCTCTAGTACTTGTTTCCCTACTATATTAATTAATTTATTTTTAGTTCCTTATTCATTTTAAATATATATTTTAGAAGGATTTTTACTTCTTGAAAGAGCAACATATAATTGTCTATGTGAAAATAATGATTTTCTTATGAATGTTCCTACGTTTACAAAACTTTGACCTTGTTATTTATTTGAAGTTATAACAAGAGCTAATACAATATGAAATTGTTTTCTATATAAAATAAATGGTAAAAACGATGATTTATTAGTGCTTAATGTAATACGTGGTGTAAAAACTTTATTTCCTTTATTTTCGCCTGTAATTACTTCAGCTTCTATATTGTATTTAAATAATCTTGTTATCTTTAATCGTGTTCCATTGCATAATCCATCTTTTATACTTAAATTTCTAATCAGCATTATCACTAAATTTAATTTTAAATTAAGTTCATGTGGAGGTAATCCTTCTCTTATATTATTTAACATTTCTATTGGATAATATAAATGAATAATATCATCTGTTTAATCAACACCCTTATATGTTCCATAATCGATACTATAATATGTCATTGTTTCATTATTAATTAAATTCAATATTTTATTATTTCAAATATTCACATCTTCATTATGTATACTTAAAATGATATTTTTTTTATAACAATAATTATTGTTAATGTTTTCATAAATTTTATTACAAACATTATTAGTTTTCCATTTTTCTGGTATAATAAATGTATCAACTTTTCCTTCTCCGATATCTAATAAAAATGATAAAAAATTTTCATCATTAGATCTTACATTTTTTCTTAATTTGAAAATATAAAACATGGATCATAGGGTTGAATATTTCATAATTTGTTCTATAATTCATAGAGGTTAGGGTGGACAATTTGGTCTTCCAAGGTTTTCTTGAGAATGGAGCAATAAAATTAATTTTTTCTTATTAAAGAAAATATTGCTTTCTTTGATACAAGATGTAGCTTTCTCTTCATTTTTTGCTAAATTTATTAGGTTTTGTAAAAAAATCATTTCTGTGATTAGAAAAGGACAGAGATACGTGACCTCCTCTTAATATGGAATAAAGCTTTATTTTCTTTATTTTCTTTAAAATCTTCTATAAAAAATTTTTTATATTTTTCGCAAATAATGTTACCTTGAATATTTTCACATAATAAAAAACATGCAAAATATTTACACAATTGTACTGGTAACATAACATGGCATGCTTCTTCAAAAATATAATAAGTATGTTTTTCGTGTTCTATTAAATTTATTGCAAGAGCAGTTTCTTTATAAGTATTATAAGTTATATTTTCGTAAGTTTGTAAATCCTCAAAATATGTTGGACCTTCTACCCTGTTCAGTATTAATTTAAAAAAAAAACGTTTACTATCTTTTGATGATACTACATTTGATTTACCAATGGCTATATTTTTTCTAAGTATTGATCTTTTAATCCAAGATTTAGTCTTAGAATTAAAATTATAATATTGTGGAATATTAACATATTTAATTTTTTTAGCAAAATCGTCTTTTTTATTCAATGTAAACCACGCGGTCAATGTTGTTTTGTATTTGTTTAATGCTGAATGTATATCATTTTCATCAAAAATTATTTTTTGTTGATTTTTTGCATGGATATTTAATCTTATTACTGTATGACTTCTACCGCATTGTGGAAATTCTTGTAATCTCTATGCGGCTTCCATTGGACTTAAATATCTTCCACCTATGTATTGAATTAGTTCATCATAAACATCATCTTTATTATTTTCTTCAATTTTATCTTGTTTTATTTTGCAGTAAGCTTCATCTACACCTTTATAAATATAATCATAAATATATTTTGTACATTGTATAGACATACAAAGTTTAATATTGATATGAGCATCATATTTTGCCATCAAAAAACTGTTGTAAGGGACTACTATTGAATTATCAACTTGTATAATTTTTTTATTATTTTTTAAATTATATGTGTGATTATCTAAAATATTATTTCTTCTTTTGTATTGTGTATATTTGTTTTCTTCAACTATTGTAATTTTATTAAATGATTTTGGAATTTTTTTTTCCACATATAGTTTTATTTTTATCGTAACAAGGTGATTTATCTGTATGTGGTCCATGTAACAAGTGTTTAATTACTAATTTTTGTAAATATTTATTTTCTGATGAAAGTATCTCTGCTGAAATATATTTATCAATATTTTCTGGAATTAATATCTTATGATTATGATGTAATGTTTTATTGATATGTGCGTGAGGTAACCCTTTTTTTTGAAATTCAATCCAAAATACATAAGCTATAACAGGATCAAAAATCTCGTTTTTTATAATATCATTCAATAACATTTTAAATTTTGTATAAAATAATCTTACTGTGATATTTGGTATGTCATTAAAAGTTGGTCCTTCTGGAAAATTTTTTTAAATTTCTTTCGATTCTTTCCATTTAGGATTACATGTCATTGTTATAAATAAGTCTGGTTTTTCTACTGTTTTCATTATTGCCATGGCATTTTGATAATATTGCTGCATATATCTTGGACCACCAATATATGATGAGGGTAAAATAAAAAGATTTCCAATTCTTTCTTTGTTTTCAGAATTTGTTGAATCATTGGAAGCACTATTTATTACATGATCTAATAAACTTTGATAACATTCTATACGTAATTGTTTTTGATTATTTCTAAAAAAATTCATTCTATTACTTTCAACCATTACATATGCATGTATTACGTATTGTTGTGTTAATCTTCTACAATATAAAATAGGGTTGAAATTTTTAAAATTTGGTATCCAATGGATTCTATATAAATAATATTGTAGTATTGTAAGACAATCATTATCTTCAGTATTTTCATTTTTTATATCCAATACTCCAACCTAAATCTCCTGCTGGAAACATTAAAGGAAAAACCATTGGATCCACGTGATGAGCAGGGTTGGTTTAGCGTTAATGTACGATCACAGTTCATGACTGTAACAGCGCCACCGCGACTTGATTTTTAACTAACACACGAGTTCGAAATTAAAATTCGGATACTTTTATTGTAATTTAATATTACAAAATAAAATATTTCTTTGATTTTTCCTAATACATATCTTTATTTGTTGGAAAAAATTTATTTTTCATTAATATAACGTTAAAATTATTTGGATTTAAATTTCGAACTCGAGTGTTACTTAGAAATCAAGTCGCGGTGGCGCTGTTACTCGCTGTTACAGTCATGAACTGTGATCGTACATTAACGCTAAACCAACCCTGGTGATGAGATAATTTATTTAAATAAGTATGAGTGATTTCATTTCCAGAAGATAATTTCGGATATACACAAAGATCATAATTATCTGGAATTCCTGAATGAGATACTATGATAGCACCACATTCTGAAGTTAGTGGTTTATTATAACGATGTTGTTGTTTATCATTTTTTCGCATAAAATACAATTTATAATTTGGCATTATTTTGTATATTTGATAATTAATGTAATTTTTTGTAATTTTTAGCCATGGGATTATCATTCATTATCTCTGTTAAAATTAACATATGTTCTTTTATTGATTTTTCATTAGTTTTTAATCGTTTTTCAATTGCTACTGTATTGTGTTAAATATACAACTGCCCACATATAGGTTTAATGCTGTTAGTAGAAATTAATGTATTAGGTGCTGCATGGCAAATTTGTCTTTTAATTTTTAAATTATATATAGCTTTTCCTTGGTTTTTAATGACATTTGCATTAAAAGTTGCGAAACTAAATAAATTATTGTAATATCTAATTAAATTTCTAAAAACATTATCATGTAATAATAAATATTCCAGTTTTTCATTATATTTAGTTAATGGTGATAAAATAACTTTTCCATGCTGACAACAATTGAACTTTTTTATTTCTTCTTTCCAAAATAAAGCACTACAATATTTTGTTGCGTGGCTAATTCCTCGGATCTCGGAGTGAATCTCTGAAGCCACGAACTTACCTGGCTTCACAAATTTATAGTTAATTTTATTTGAGCGCCAGTGGACCCTGCTCAGCTAGCTGGGTAGAGCAACTGCAGAGGAGGTCAACACTTACTGACCTGCCTCGGGTTGCAGGCTGGTCCTAACGATCAGAGTGGTCCAGAAAATTTAAATGTAATTTATGATTTAGTAAAAAAAATAAGAAGTTAAAAAGAACAGTGTTTAATATATAAAAAAGCAAAGTTAATTTAAAATTTGAAAAAAAATACTATTGATATTGAATGACTCTAATTATTCAAGAAAAATGAATGATATAATTAATTTTCTTTAACTTATAATTCTTGTCCTGTAAAGAGAAAGAGGAAAAATAAAAAGTTGACTCTCTATTTAACTTTAATTTCAAACTACTTATATTATTAATTTAAAAAGGGAAATTTTGCTCACAATTCGCAGAGATAAAAAAAAGGAAGGCCGCTTAATTAATTTTTCGTACTTTAGCCATGTGCATGCGCAGAAGACAGAAAAAAAACTTATTCCTTTATACATGTGATTAGTTAATCACTTATTAAATTTAAATAATAATTATTTAAGATTTTATTTACGCGATGCTATATTTCCTTACTGGGCGGTCGCACAATCCAACACTTATAATTCGCACTTAAAATAGATATTAAAAAAATAATCTTAATATCACTCGCGCTACTCTGTACAAAAAAAAGAAAAGAACTTTGAATTTTAATTAATAACTAACGTATAGCTATCTCGCTCGCACAATTTCACAATGGCCGCCGCGTCGTCTATTTATTTCACTTTAACTATTTTCTTTTTCACAATAGATATATAAAAAGATTAGTAATTAGAATACGATAAGAGCAATTTTTATTTAACTTTACTATTCACGATTTCCAAAACAATGGCGTCGCGTCGTCACGCACATGTATAATCAAATATATTTCTGATTATTTCTATTATTCCGCGTCACGCACTGATTCTACTCTCTTTAAACACTCGCACTTTATACAATTGAAAGAAAATTTAATTAGAAGAATTGAGAATACTAATGGGAAAAACCAAGAGAACTAAATTTTACTATTTCTCACTTGCTAAACTCGCTTGACGAAACTCCACTTATTGTCGCGTCGTTAACCTCTAGCAAGACCCAGATGAAAGAAAGCGGCGAAGAAGTCGAGGACTTAGGAAGACTCAAGAGGGACGCTGTTGTGGCGGGAGGTGGTGAGATAATCGCTGAACTCGCGGTCGGTTGCTGGACACTTGCTCCCTTTTTCCGCTTGTAGACAGGCTTACAACTCTCCTTGCCTTCACAATTTTCTCTCCTTCGAACGGCTTACGATTTTTTTCTAAAAGCCCAAAGATGCACGAAAGAAAAAGGTGATAGTTCTGCCGCGTTGATCCAACAGGAAAAAGCTCTAGACTTCTGATCAAAGAATCAAAAAAAACTCTGCACGTGTGCTTCCAACGCCGGCTCAGTCAAGAATGACTCGTACGTGCGCTTTCAATGACGGCTTCTCCAGGAATCTCCTCTTTAAAGAAAAAGGAAGTTCATCTTCGCTACTTCTTGCTATCTATCCTTGTTTCACTGGGCTGATCCTCATCTCCTTTCCTTGTTTCGCATCGCGTCTTAGTTTTTACTTTGATTTATTCAGTTATGAGTCGGTATCGATTGCTTAATAGACTCTTGGTCGCAGATCTTCTATCTTTATCACTCTAGTATTTTCCACACTGTACTTAAAGTTGCTATGTTGTTTTATGTAATAAAAACATCGATTATCGAAAAGTTCTACTCATAACTATCTTTCATTGGTTGATCTTATCTATGTGTGTACAACTACAAATGAACATGGCGCGTCACTTGAATCTTCAATTGTATACTTGTATATTCGTTTTATTCTCTTAATTTCTTCATAGCCTAAACGTTTTAGTACGCCTCTATGTGTTTTACATACGTATTTCACTATATGCCGCTCCCCTTCTTCGTGACTGTGCATATATGCTATACGTGCTCATACTTCTTGCGTGTATAGCTTCAAGTCATCTGTTTCCATCATCTCTCTTACTCTCGTGGCGCCGCCATGTTAACTTCTGCTTTGTCGCGTCGTTTCCAACTTCGTGTTGCCGCTCCGTTGTAACTTCTCGTGATTCGTTTATGTTATAGGAGGTGTAAATGTGTTGATTAGTGTCTGTGCACATCTTTAGTATAGTACGCATCTCTGGGTTGTCATGGTGTAGTGTGTGCCATGTCTATATGTTTATATAGAGCTACTATTGCGCCCTAACCTAGTATCTGGTTGACGTTTTCTTCCCGTTATTAATTTCTTGTATACTCTTGAAATGATTCTCGTGGACGTTAATCCTGAGTTTCTGGTGCATCTGGTGTGTGTGTGTGTCTTTGCATATATGCGTCGCGTCCGAAAATCTTCCTCACTTGCTGTTTGCATGATCATAATCTTCCTTCTCGTTCTCTCTTGTGTGCATCGCTACGGCTGATCCTCCTTGCTGTACTTACAATGAGTATTTTCTCTCTTTAAGAATTTATTTTTTTCTATTTAATTATTTAAACCTTATGCTTTCATTTCAATCGATTATTTTTTTTTTTAATAACTACTAATTACTTCATTTTTATTGCTGGTTTTTCCCTATAGTTTCCTCAACCCTCCTTTACATTTGTTAATTTCTTACGCTTGAAGAAAATCATTTAAAAGAACTTTGAAAATAAAACATAAGATTTCAAAATTAAAAATAATCACGCTCGTTTACTATAAATTTATTTTTTTGTCCTCAGGCCGCAAAATGAATTTTTGTGTCCTGTATACGGAGCACAAAATAGTTTATTCTTGTCATAGGTCGCAAAAGAAAGATGTGTATATCCAATGTCTTATTTTAATAAAAGTTCGCAGAAAAATGTTCTCGACGTCGCGATTCTTGGAATTGAACTTAATGAACTGCTCGCTTTCCTTAATATCGTTATCCTTTTCTCACATATACTATACTGGGTATACGTTAACGAATAACTTAGACTCAATATATGTGTATTATGAAAGAAAAGGAAAGAGCGAGAGAAAGACATAGTTACCAGTTTCGCGTGTTAAAACTTTTTTTTCTTTTTTAAATATTTTTGAATTATAATTTTTATAGTTTAGCTTTGTTTTATTTTTGTTTAATTTTAATATTATATTTTAACAATTGTTAGTTGTTTTTATAATCGATTTTTTTTTATTCTATTTTTTTAAAACTTTTTCTTTCTTTTCTTAAATATTTTTTAGTTATAATATTTATAGTTTAGCTTTATTTTATATTTTATTGTATTTTTGTTTAATTTTAATTTAATATTTTAACAATTATTAGTGGTTTTTATAATCGAATTTTTTTTATTATATTTTTTTATTATATTTTTTTATTGTGTTTTAAGAATTATTAGTTATTTATTATTTATAATTGAATTTTTTATTAAATATATAATAAAAAAAATTCATATTATACATATAAAATTCTTTTATATTTTAAGAATTATGAATTATTTTTTTTATAGGCGGGGGGCTCCGCCCCAGCTTCCGCTTAGCGGCCTTTGGACAAAAAAAGTATATGCAGTCATGGCCACAAACATATCATTCTTGCTCGTGCAGCTGGAGCGGCCTCGCTTTCGCTCGGCCCCTCAGCATGCACTCGCCAAGAATGATACGGCCTTGACGCATAATATACTATTTTTATACTTACTAAATAATCTATTTAAATTTTATTACTTGTGATGTATTTTACACATCACAATTTACATTCGTTACTCATTCTGCCTAAATAATTTTTATTTATATTTTAATAGTAAAATATTAAAAATATTAAAAATAAATAAAATAACAATTATATAACTTTATATACTTGTATAAAGAGTTTAAAAGATAAAATTTTACATTAACAATATAAGTTTTGTTTTTACTTTTTTATAGATAAATGAATTAATAGTTATTATAATTTCGTTCCTTTTAATTAATGTAAATATACAATAACATTATTATTTTTGACATTTAAAGAAATGTAAAAAAATTTATTAAATTGAAATTATTCTAAAAGTGGTTATGTAGGGCTACTGACGAAGGATATCACTTTTAATATTTAAATTTCCATTAAAAACAAAAAAAAAACCAACGCACCATTGATAATACCTCATTCAACTGACGAAAAAATAAAAACTTTTACTTAAGACTTTCACAAGATCAACTCAAGACAAAAACAAGAAAATAAATTCAAGCTTACCTGGAAGAAGAATCTCTTAGACGTAGAAAATTTTTTGATAAGTTTTTCTGACCAAGATAATGATTTATTAGCACAAAGTAAAATGTGCTTTACTTTTAGATAAGTACAGCTTGGACACAAAAAAGAGAAGAGTAAGCTTAAATGTTGCAAATAGAAGTTTCTTATTTTTTTTGTCTCAGTATGGGTGGTGTGGAAAGTTGTCTAAGGAACGTAGGTATGCGTTGATGGTTAAAAAATAATATATATCGACAATCTATGATATTGGTAACTATGTATTGAATATATACTCCATTACATAGCCTTAAGTAAGTATTTCATAAATACAAAATTTAAAAATTTTTGAAATCTTTTTCTTAATGGTTTATAATGATTTTATGAAGAGTGTATGAGGGGGTATAAGGGTTTTATGAAGGGGTATAAGGGGTTATGAGGGGTGACTTGTGGAGTGAGGGGTGACTTCTGTAGTGAGGGATGACTTGGGTAGTGAGGAGTATCTTTTTTATTTTTTTAAAAAGAAGACATTTCAAGAGACATTCTTACGTTATTTTGAGGGGTGACTTGTGATTTTTTGAGGAAGAGAGAAATATAATGAGGGGTAGTAGTGGAGGGGTAGTAGTGGGTAGGGTGATAGTAGTGGTATAGGGAATGAGTAACAAATGCATTGGTAAAATAAGGTGTATTTAGCTAAATTGGGTAGAGAGGGGTGTCTTTTTTTTTTAAAAGATAATTTCTAGACAGATTTTTACGTTATTTTGAGGGGTAAATTGTGAGTTTTTAAGCATACAAAATAGGGGGAGGAATAATGAGGGATAGGAGAAAAGTTATATTTTTTTTATATAACTATATGATATAGGGAGATATATATAGCGCTCATACATACATAATACGAACATACAAAAAGTTTTTAATAATTAACGCATTAGAATAAAAATCGTTAAGTGGCTGTCAAAGATGTATCTGTGTATAAGTGCGCGCTTTATACATACTGAACGCTCATATGGTAACCCAATACCCAAACAGCATATACACAACGATTTGTACGCTGATGTGCCGATATGCCTTCTCTCTTCCCTTCTATACTTAGCTTATGTAGTGCGTATTCGCTTGCTATACTCTCTCTCTTTCTTTCTCTCTCTCTCTCTCTCTCTCTTCTCTCTCTCTCTCTCTCTCTAATCCAGGCTACTTGGTATAGTATAGTGTTCTCTCTCTCTCTTATTCTCATAACCTAGTTGTTTATTTGCGCACAGATATGGTCACACGCACACAACATATATTAAAATGTAACGTAACGGCAACTTGGACTTTTATGCCCAGTAAATTTTCGAGGCGCACCAAAAGAAGTATTAAGTTTGAAACGATGTTCTAGGACATCGACGCTGGTAACAATAAATTCTAAATTGGTTCAGAAAAGTTCTTCTACACACAGATATAAGGTAATACCCCCACATGACACTAGCTTGAAAGGATATCTTAATCAGTATATTACAATAGTCAACGCTTCACACTATTATAAAATGCAACTACCCTCGCAAAACTTTTACTGTACCAATACTGTAGCACTTGAACCAGCCAACAATAATATTGAAAATGGTAAAAATCTACCAACTTATGATGAAATCGGTAGAATGCCCTGTCATTTTTTTTTATGCAATTTTTTCAATAGCTGTACAAACACCTTTCAAAGTTATATAAATGACTTAACGAGCAACAGTATTTGGTATCAAAAATTAAAAATCAGCTTTTACCATTTTTGATAAAGACATAGTTTTTTTTCTTCTTATTCTTATTTTTGGACCTGTTCCATATTTTAATTTCATTTTTATGACATTTGTAATAGTGTAGGCAACATCATTCTCACTTATACCTGAATCTCTCTCCCTAACTCAATGTCAAGCTTTTTTCGCTAATACTTGATGTTTTCTCAATTTCGTAAATGAAAAATATCGTTCTTCTTGCGAAAACTATATTTTTAAGCATTTTTGCATATGTGTCGACTCAAGGATAAGCTAGGACGTCGTTCAAGAAGGCATAAAGCCTCAAAATTGATTTAAGCATCTTGCCCAAACATAAAAAATACGATATAAACATTGTGTAATAATCCCCCGTCAGTAATTTGATGCTATAATCGGTAAAAATCGCATTTTTTTCATTTTGATCTGAACGTATTTAGAATGAAGAAATATTTACTATGAGTAGGATTATCTATAAGACTGGATAAAATAAAAACTTTGAATAATTTATTACAACCAATTATGTACATAATAATTATAGAAATATTATATGAAATGTTGATAATAATAACATAAATGTGAAAAAAATTATTCTGATTTACAATCTTTACAATCCTTCTGCACATTTTACTATATCTAGAAACCGACTGTGCATGCTTATAACCTATAGAGATCTACTGCGCATACCCACAAGTTCTGCAGACCATCTGCACAGTCTACAACCAGTAGAGACCTACTGCAAATAATTACAACTTTTGAAGAAAGATCTGACTGTACAGCACCACAGCCCCTACAAACTGACTGGGCATCCCCGTGTACTGCTTGAACCTTCTGCGCAGGCGTAAGCCTCTTTCAACTCTCCCGTTATATCCTTATTGTATTACAATCGATATTCTACCACAAAATTCTTGGAAGACCTTATATTTACTTTAATTTTCCGAACAGGAAATCCATTCGAAAATCCATCTGGAATCTACTTTAATCCAGCTTCATATGGAAATCCAATTACACTGTTTTAACAGGACGCTGCTTCATTATTTAACTTCTTTATTATGTTAATTTTTAACTTCACATGAGATTTCAGCATAAAATCTTAGGTGATCGCATACGTTATTTCTTTTGGCTGAGTATTCATTTGTTGTTTTTCATTAACACTGAAGAAGGCTAATCTTCATTACTGGATCTTCGTGACTAGATGGTGGCGCCATCTCACAACTGCATTAAGAGTCAAAATATATTACATACATGAAGTTTAGTCGTATCTTACCGTTGCAGCTTAAAGAATAACGCGAGAAAATAAGGTGGAGATGAGTATGCTTATGTATAGTTTATTTTTTATTATTCCTATTCCGTCACGTTATTCTTTTAGCCTGTATAGCACTGAGCGGCTATTACATCGCTGTGCGATATGCGAAGCGTATATTGTGAGTTGTACGTATGCTCCAACGTTCATTCCTTAACTTCCAAAGCTTAGTTAATTTCATAACGTTACATAACGGAAGCCTTGAATAGTTTGGTGAAAGCTGAAAATATGCACATTTAGTACATACCTTTTTTACATTTCGGAACAGTCTGCAAAGTTTTGAAACATTTCGTGATGACTTTTCAAAAAATCGTACTACAAAGTTTTGATAACCTCTTCAGGTTTGAAAAGCTTAAGTTTAATTTCAATCAGATCATGACCAGCAATAAATGGAGCTACTGACTTTTTATAGGTCAATAAAGTTATTCTATGATTTATGGCAAACAAATCTAACCATATACGCGAGTCATGATCCGAAGTAAAAGCATGGTGAGTGGCCTCTCAAAGCACCAAGAATGATGAAAATGAGTCAAAATAAAACCTAAGAGCATCTAGGGAGTAAAAAGATTTGAGCAGATTTATATTAAAATCCCCAGTAATGATAATATTCTTGTAGTTACGTACATAGTCTGATGAGACATTTAAAAAATTATATAATAAAGAAACCTTAGGCCTTAAATAGACTACGCAACATAGCGTAGAGTTAATGCCATCACTTATATCTAATATAGGAATTCCAGTGCATTATCAAAAGATGGATCCGAGTGATGTAAGATTCGTGTTTTAGAGCTTCTACGGACATTAGTCCCAACACCACCAATCTTGCTCTGTCTATCAACCCGAAAGATGTTCATATCCATCTATGTCAATAACAGAACTGGAATAAGATTTCGTGAGAAAAGTCTCCGTAATCGCAGAAATATAAAAATCTTTTGTTTCACATGTTAATTCGATCTCATTGAAGTGAGTCCTAACTCTATTTACATTTATTGGATTCCCGCCACAGCTGGAAATACGCTGGCAAGGAAATTCGCGTAGCTTAGAAGATGCTCCCACTATGCGGTCACGAACGTGACCTGATGAATACCGGACAACTATAGAGTTTTTGTTTTCGTTCCCGACCTTCATAGTCTTATCATCTTGAGAAACCTTGGGTGACCACCTAAGTGTGCTGAGAAAATGAGATTCCTCATTATTTAGCCCTATTGGTGTCAGTACTTTGAGAAAGTTATCAATGTTTGAAGGATCAACTTCTAACAACATACCTGTAACTATAATCTTGCAAGAGTCTTTAAAAAGACGAGACAACAGAGATTTAGTGCGTATTAAACGACTTTTAAGACAACGAGGGTTTGCAGAACATTCTTTCTTTGCTTCTTTTAGAGCTGTCTCTAGATTGTCCTATATGCGATACCCTTTACATCAGCTGAAATTTCACCCGAGGAAGTCATGATACAATCTTTAAATTCTAAAAACCATGGTGGTGGAGTTTGACCAAATTTTCCAGAAGAATTACCGTCGGTATTCATTGCGGTGCCAGCTACCAGCTCAGTAAGCTTGAAAAAGAATGGTCTATCTTCTGATACTTCTACTTCTTGTACTGAAGGTGGAGATAAGATATTCGTGTATTGCGACGTGAAGAAGACAGAATGGGCGTAGATACCTTACCTGACAATGTAGAAAGATCAGAGTGAGAAGAGCTATCTCCAATGCTGGGCAATGCCTACGCGGAAACAGTTCAAGCGAGGTATTGAGCAAAGCCACACCCCTTTCACCTACTTGAAACAACGATTCCCTGCTCTCAAGTACGTGCTCCTGCACTACGACAACTGTCGAATTCTCCATGTGAGTATCACATGACCTATATGCAGGCGTGGACAAAATACAGCACGTGATTCTATGTTCCTCAATAAACTATATAAAGTCATAACAAGTTAAATGAAATAATTTACTACAACTAATACACTGAAGCAAAGGCGTAGAGCAAATTATCTTGCATTTACACACTGCACACGCTTACATATTGTGGCAGCAAAAAAGAGTACTCATCTATAATTTACTGCAGTTAAAATGTAGGCAGTATGCAATGAAAGTAGCAGAAAGTACGTGGCAAACATAAGCAGCTATCTTTTACTGTTTTTGGTTAAGTGGATGTCTTCCTTCATAGCTGATATACGGTAAAGCAATGGAAGTGCAAAAAATAACTGATTCACTGATGGCTTGCAATTTTGCTCGCAAGTTACCTGAAACAAAATGCCTGCAGGCAGAATTAGGCAGCAACAGGATACAACACTAGACAGAGTAGAGAGAACACGCAGCCTACTATACTCACTTGCAGAGAGAGAGAGAGAGAGAGAGAGCTTAGTATGGGTGATATGAAAGATAATTGTTGAAATAAGTTACTGATGTTTATATTTTTCCATTATTTTATTATAGATATGTTGACGATGCTATTTCATGTATTCATAAAGATGATATTGAGACTGTTTTGAATGTGTCTAATGAATACGATTCCCATTTGCAGTTTATATATGAACTAGAGATCAGTAATATGTTAAACTTTTTAGACATCATACTGATTAAATATAATAAATGTATAATTAATGACTAATTTTAAAAATCTTCAAATTCTAATTAAATTTTAAATTTTAACTCTTATCATGCGTTTGACTTGAAACGCAATATAATTTCTAATTAAGTAGTAGTGATTGTGCAGCCAATTTAGCGGATGTAACTTTCCATGAAAAAAAATTTGTATTATGTTAGACAGCAGGTATATAAAAGAAATTATCCTGTAAAGTTCGTTAATTTATGTATTAATGCTAGAATTCGTAAACATAATGATAATATCGAAAATATCAATAATCCAAATAAAAATAATAGTATGAATAAGTTTTCTATTTCTATACCGTTTGCTCCTTGATTTTATAACCAATGTAAGGAAACTTCAAAAAATTTCACTATAAGTACCATTGTTAAGTTAGGGACAGATAAAATGAGGAACGAAGATACTACAGGCATCATTTATGTGTTTAACTGCAAAGAATATCCAGTTTCTTGTGTTGGTTAGTCAAAAGGTCACTCAAGACACGCTTGAAGGAACGCATGGATTTTAGAAATAAAAAAACTGTAGTGACTAATTACATAAAAGATTATTCTAACCAATTTGTTTGGAAGAATACCATAATCTTAGATAAAGAGAAAGACTTTGAAAAACAAAGAATCTCCAGAATGATACATATTAATAGTTGCAAAAATACGAATTATTTAAAACCGATACTATGAACTTTTCTGATATTTGTAAACGTGTATTATAATAGCTGGCTAGAGGCAAGCACCTACATACTTGTTCATTTGACAAAGTGTGTTTGCACGCATTACATTACTGCCGTCCAAAGTAAGAAAACCTTAACTCCAATGGGATTCCAATGTAGTTAACCTTTTTTACACTTTGGACGGCAGATTAGTTTTAAGTTTTTCGTTTCAGCGTGGTTCGTTATTTGCTATTTATTTGTTGCATAAATAATTTTTTGACACTCTGTGCGTGAAGCTCAATTTCGCACACGATTCACAAATTGACACGTGTGGAAATTGAGCTTCTTACACGTTGTGTAAAAAAATACAGTCCGATACTTGTGCGAGAAAGTGATTTCTTTCTCGTTTGACCTTTTCACCCTCGCTTCGCTCGGGAACAAACAGTCACACGAGAAAAAAATTACTTTCACGCACTAATATCGAAATATGCTATATGTAAAATTTTCTTGTTTCATAAAGAATTTTTTCAATAAATTTTCAGCTTGAAGAGATTGGCAAATTGGTCCGATAAATGTTTGTCAAAATCAAAAAGTTCTAGTAATTTTTTTACCTTCCAGGCCTTTTTCCCAGTTATTGAGTTCTGTCTCTTTATACCTAGATAATATTTACAGATATTAACAAATGGACTACGTGTACTGAGATGATCCCAACGAACTAGTGGATCACTTGCAATTACTAGTAGCAGAGAAATCAGTTAAAAATATGGGTTAAACTAATTCAGTCAATAATTAAAGAGACTGTTCTTGTAGTCAGTTGCAAAATGAGTTTTGTCATATTTGGACGAAAATTACTATTATATTATAATTACTAAAGCTAACATAGCTTTCTATGATGTTCGATATAAGATTATAGAAAAAGGACAATATAATATTATAAATAAGTGAATATGCGATGTTGATGTACCTCAGCAATCGAAGAATGCTATTAAATAAACTTAGACCTACAAACTCTAAACCCACCAACCCCATACCTATAAACCTTATACTTATGAACTTTAAACGCATCAACCATAAAACTATAAACCCTTCACCCATAAACCCTACAATCGTAACCCCTGAACACAGCAACCATAAAGCTAGAAACCTTAAACCCATAAGCTAAAAGCCAATAAACCCAAAATTCATGAAACCTACGCGTAATAATTAGGATGATTGATTGCGAGAAAATGAGTAAATTATACAATTACATTACATAATACAAGTGTCACTGCAAGAACTTTGTGTAACATTAATGTGAAATGTTTGAGTGATTAGAAATGACTAATAATTTTGTAAACTTCAAATCTTACACCTCTTATGTTATTATTTACACTATGTATATACAAAATCGTTTCTCCAAAAGCTAGACAAACGGCTTATTTACTAGTTAATATTAAATATTTTAAATAATTCTGCATTATAAGTCAATATTAATAGTAACTAATTTGTTACTATATCTCTGAAACATATGCATTTATCTTTAAAAAACAAAAAAATATAAGAAAATATTTTTTTTTAATTCACATTTTTTTTTAACTTAAAACTTATTTATTGAATAAAGTACTCTAAGAAAAATTTTTTAAATTCATTTGGAGCCCCTCAAAGGTATGTAAAATCAAAATCAAGGAGAAAATTTAATGTGCTTTTTCATGTTATTTAAAGTTGGTTTAGGCTCACCATGTCCTTTTTTTTCGAAGACAGTCAAAAAATTGGAAGTGATCGAAGTATCTGTAATGTCTCAGCGACTATCATTTGATTTTGAAATAATTATTTTGCCAGAATTCGCAGATCGGTTGCGGTAAGAAAGGAGGAACGTTTATAATTAATTAAGAGTAATAAATAATCCATCATCTTCTCAATGTGTATAGTACTAAAATTGATGTTAACTCAAAAATAAAATTTTGAAATTTGGAGACCAGAATATTTCCTTAAAAACCAGAGATATACTGCACGTCTAAAGTGACGAGCTTTTGAAAGAATTAGAAAGAAAACTCTATAGTGCTTGGTTTTTTTCTCTTTTGCGTTAGAGCAAAAGTGAAGGACAGCAGTCCTTCATGCACGTTTATGGGCCACTGTACTCCACCTTAGAACTATGTGAGAGAAAAAGAAAGCCTATAACAATAGAGTTCTCTTGCTAATACTTAAGAGAGCTTGTTGCTTGGGAACACAGTCTTTTTCTTTATGTCTATGTTAATAATAATGTACGTCCACCACAGAAAATATTTTTTTCAAAGTATACGTCATATGATGACGTCTAATATTTTATTATTGATATAAGATGAATAAAATCAAAAATTGAGTTTCGCGACATTACTCTGCAACTACATAACCTCATACATATTTTTCTGAAGAGAATGAGGCATTAGAATACAACGCAGAGAATAAAGGTTTTGGATCACTTCATATTTTTAGTTAAAAATATAATTATTTAATATTAAAAGCCTTCAAAAATTTCAAAGATATATTCATAAACTTATATAGTAATCAATAATCTATGATGTGAAACTTGATACATAATTTGAAATTTTTTAGCACTAGAAAAAATATGAAGCTCGAGGGGCTACGCACTTCATGTCCTCTCAAAAAATCCTCTGAATTGAAAGTGTGTACTCTCATGTCCTCTCATGTCCTCCGATGTCCTCTGAATTTTTTTTCGATGTACTCGCGATTATTTTGAAAAGTGAAAAAATTGCAGAGGACAGCAAGAGTACAGAAGAGAATGAAGAGGACAATGTGAGTACATAAGAGAATGAAGAGGAAAATGTAGGTACATAAGAGAACTGTGGAGGACAGTGAGAGTACAAAAGAGGACTCCTCAGTTCTCTTGAGTTCTCTTTTATGTCCTTTTATATCCTCTTAAGTTTTCTTTCTTGTCCTCTCAAGTTCTCCCGAGTCCTCTCAAGTCCTCCCGAGTCCTCTCAACTTCGCCCATGTACTCTAAAAAATTAAAGAGTTTATTTGTGATCTTGTCCTCTTTAAAGTCCTCTTTAGTCTCTCAATGTACTCTTTTTTGTCCTCCCGAGAGGACAAGAAGTGTGTAGCCCCTCGATGAGGCTGCTGTTTAGGGTATACTTTCAGAAAATTATTGTTAATGATGATTGTATATAACAAGCTCATTTATTAATAGGGGTCAGGTATATTATGAAACAATGATTTAATTGTTTATTTAAGGGGAGACACAAGTAAAACACGAAAAAAATGAGGTGTTTTAGTTTTAACTTTTGATCCGTAGCACCTACAATGTTGTCCATGCGTAATGTTGTTCAAAATCATCTAAAGAATCTATAAAAAAATTTTCAGCTCGAAATATTAAAAACTGTGGGACTAGTTCCATTTTAACGACTGCTCGATTCAGTGATAAGTGAGGAAGCGTTAAAATGGAACTAGTCCCACAGTTTTTAATATTTCGAGCTGAAATTTTTTTTATAGATTCTTTAGATGATTTTGAACAACATTACGCATGGATAACATTGTAGGTGCTACGGATCAAAAATTAAAACTGAAAAACCTCATTTTTTGTGTTTTACTTGTGTCTTCCCTTAAATTAACTTATAAATACCATTCTTACTGAATAATTTTGCATAAAATATCTTCTACAGCGTAAGTTAAAATGGTCTAAATCAATAATAATATACGCACCTAGTTCCATGTAATATATGTTCCGAACCTCTACTATTCTTGAGGCCCCAATGAAAGTGGAAACTTTCAAGCTTGTACATTTGGTTTTCCTTAAGTAAAGCACCAAATATGTAAGGAGTTTGATTTTTTGAAATGTGATTCTCAATCGTCACTGAAACTTCAAAGTCAATCATGTTCTTAAATCAGATAATATAATGTATTAAAATATTCATTTTATCACGCTTTTTTATTATTGCAAGATTTTTTCAAAGATTCTAGGTCTAAGAAAAAAACAATATTCCTATCTGAACTCTGCTTTATATTTTATAAGAAATTGCTGCTACACTTATAAGAGGATTGATTGAAATCTTTATAACAGTAAGTAACGGCAATTATAATTTTATATAATTTGGAATATCTCTTATTTCTCAGATATTTCTTTGAGTCAGACAAAGTGCTATTTTTTTCTAATTTGTAGGATTTTTTGTTATTTGTATATTGCAAGCATAAAATAAAATGACAGGTAATACAGCTGGGAAAGAAAAAAAAACAAACACGCGGTAAAAATTGAACGTAGTCACCGAGCACACAAATGCACTGCACTTTGTACGTCAAAATTGCGAATCTATATACAAATTCATTATAGAAAATACTTAGGTATCTTCTAATTATTCACGCTGTGCACTTTTTACAACTTCAAAAGAAAATTCTTGTAAAGAAATATCGCTCGCACGCTAACAAAAAGAAAAAAAATCTAGCACATTAGACAACTACACTTTATAACGGCCAGTCAATTTAGATTTTTTTCAAAAAAATAGTAACCCAGGGTTTTTGAACTAATTCTGGTATTAGGGGAGGTCATCGGGAACATTAATCCGATAAGTGAGCCAAAATCCTATTGTCGAAACACATTTCTACCAACGAATTAATAAGAAAAAAATTTTCAGGTAAAATATTCAATAGTTTTTGCGAAATTGAAATTGTTTATTAGTGATAGGCTGTATTGGCGTGATTATTCCCAAGCCATTATGCATCGTACGAGAGTGCATTAAAGTGATTTTGAAAACTCAACATCTCTACTATACCGTACAATTGGTAGCTAATTAATTTTTTTTAAATTCAATTGTTTTAAATCACTATATAAAAAAAAATCGTTTTTTTGGCTAATTAACTTTTAATTTGCAATTAAACTATTTGTCGTAGATAAATAGAAGTACGTTCGTTGGATGGGTGATATTTTTCTTCAAATTTTAAAAGGTTAAACAACTCTGTAAGTGCTGCAGAAGCCGACATAATTTTTTTTCAAAAAATCACCTTGACTTTATTTATGCTAGTTGAGAAACACAACTAAAAGGAAAATAGCGTTAATAGTTGTGATATCTAAAACAAAAAAAAAATATTACGGTACGTCGATTATTAAATTATATTGCTTAATTGAATTTTGAAATTATTATGAAGATGAAAATGAAAATGGGGAAAGTTAAAATGAAATATGACAACAAAATTGAGTCTGAAGGTTCAAAGTAATCTATGGGGAAAAATTTAATTTATCTCGCTAACTGACCAACATGAAGTCTTCATTTTTGCTTTCTCATAGAGAAAGCATTGTATCGGTAAAAAAAATTTTTTTCTATTTTTTCATTAATTTGTACATATTTAGACTCAGGGAGTCGAAAAAAGTGGTTTCCAGAAAATGTCTGTATGTATGTGTGTGTGTGTGTGTGTGTGTGTGTGTGTGTATGTATTCAGTACGCCAATAAGATCTCGAGAACTACTCGATGGATCAGCTTCAAATTTTGTATGCAATTTATTTTTTTGTCTAACTGGGGGGGAAGCTATTGAAAATTGATCTTCTTAGCTCAGTTTTTGTTTTAGAGCCATTTTAAGAATTTAAAAAAAATTTTGATTTTTCATTTTTTTGATATTTTACGTAAACTACTCGAAGAATTTTGTTGAAAATTTGTATGAACATTATTTGCGACTGCCAAAAGAAGAAAAACTTTTACCAACTGATTTTCTTAGCGCACTTTTAATTTCAGAACATTTTGAAAATTTTGAAAAAAAATTTTTTTTTCATTTATTTTTTATTTTACGACAACCAATCGATAGATTTGCTTCTAAATTTGTATGCAAGTTATTCGCTATTGTCTAGAGAAAACAAGCTTTATAACACTTATTTTCTTAGCGTAGTTTTAAGTTTAGAGCATTTTGAAAATTTTGGAAAAAATCTCTATTTTTCATTTTTTTTCTATTACACGAAAACCATTCGATAGATTTGCTCGAAAATTTTTATGGAAATCATTTGCAATGGTCTAAATAAAACAAGCTTTAAAAAACTTATTTTCTCAGTGCAGTTTTAATTTTAGAGCATTTTGAAAATTTTGAATAAAATTTTTCTAATTTTTTTTATATTTTACGTAAACTACTCGATGAAAGAGCTTCAAATTATGTATGGGAATTATTTATGATTGTCAAAATAAAATGAACTTTTGAAAACTGAATTTCTTCAATTTTCTTAGCGCACATTTAATTTTAGAGCATTTTGAAAATTTTGAAAAAATTTTTTATTTTTAATTTCTTTTCTATTACACAAAAATTACTTGATAAACTTGCTCAAAAATTTTTATGCAAATTATTCACTTTTATCTAAATAAATCAAGCTTTGGAAAACTTATTTTCTTAGCGCAGTTTTAATTTTAGAGCATTTTGAAAATTTTGGAAAAAATGTTCATATTTCATTTTTTTTCTATTACACAAAAGCCATTCGATAAATTTGCTCAAAAATTTTTATACAAATTATTTGTTATTGCCTAATTAAAGCAAGCTTGGAAAAACTTATTTTCTTAGCGCAGTTTTAATTTTAGAGCATTTTGTAAATTTTGAATAGAATTTCACTTATTTTTTGGTATTTTACGTAAACTACTCGATGAAGTAGCTTAAAATTATGTATAGAAATTATTTACGATTGCCTAAATAAAATGAACTTTTGAAAACTGGTTCTCTTAGCGTAGTTGTAACGTTAAAGCGTTTTGAAAATTTTAAAACAATGTTTATTTTTCAATTATTTGGTATTTTTTGTAAACTATTTGATGAAAATGTTCCAAAATTTGTATGCAAGTTATTTTGGTTATAGTGTTAAGAAGACAAGCTTGGGAAAATTAATTTTATAAACGCATTTTTAATTTTAGAGTATCATAAAATCACATTATTTAAATGGCAAAATTAAGAAAGAGTAAAATTCATATAGTTTTCGTAGGTATTAAGACAGCCTTCAATACAGAGGATAGGGACATTTATATTAAAATCGTATTTAAAAAAATGAAATCAAATTACTCTAACTCAATGTGCTCTATGAGAAAGCATTGCGCCAAAGCACTTGGCAGCGTTTTTTATTCTGGGGTAGTTTCCGAAAATATTAACATTTGGCATAGTCATTGCCCCCAAAAAATTTATTCAACAAGTATAAATAAACAATAACAATTTTTTTGCAATTTTTAATCAATATTCACTAAAATTTTGTCATTGTCCAGATATCATTTTAATAATAATTTTAGGGTAATTTATGTTAATTATTTAAAAAATTTATGGGATAAAAAAAATTAACAATTAAACATATTAACATACAGAATGAATCGTTCCGTTATTAATATTTTAGCCCTGATCCCATACGAGCATTTGAGTATCTTGACCTCCGTTTGACCTTAACCGAAATATGCTAAAATCGTATGGACATGAGAAACGTAAGCGGCGATCTCAAGAATGTGAGAGGTTACTGATTTAAGATCCGTTTTCAGCCGTGATAATAGCCAAGCTATTCAAAATAAGGATTGCAAAAACTAACCTTCAAAATGTGGTTTGACCTTGACTATAATACCATATTTCTATGTAAAATTTTGTGCTCTATTCATTTTAAGTAAAAAAAAAGGAAAATTTAAAATTGAGCGAGTTATTATAAAATTTCGAAAAAATTTTACGAACTTCCCAAGTTTTGGCCACCGTATTGGAGCCACCATATTGAATTTTCGAAAACGCGACTCTGCATCTGAAACTAGACGATAAAAGGGAGATCCTTAGCCGTCATGCAATTTTTTTAGTCCACTACAATTTTGGAGAAGGGAATGGTACCGATTCACAAAGAATGCCCTGTATATATTTCTATATGCCTGTTTCCATTCAGATTCATGCAGGCCGTCACGGATCGAATTTTTTTTTGCTGATAACTATGTGAATGTGTTCTAATACTAAAGAGAAGATGTGAAACCCCAAAATACGGCTTGAAAAAATTTTTTCAAGACGCTATAGCCTATTTTGTGTTTAATGTTAAAATAAAAGGTGAAAAAATGAAAATGGACCTCCATATTCAAAATGCTCTATCTCCGTCAATTTTTGACTTTTCAAGACGATTTTTTTTCTGAATGTAAGGAATACAGTCCAGTTTTAAATGCTGTTCCGATTTTTGCGATGCGAGTTGATCCCTCCGAGTTATTTATGAAAAACGTAGAAAAAACGATTTTTTAAAATGCAATTTTCTCAAAAATTATAATTTTTATTTTGAAATTTTTATATGTCTTTATACGTAAGAAATGCTAACTTTTAAGATAGGTGAGAATATGCTGTTTTGCTTTATTTTTTTAAAGAGGTTTTCGAACGTTTTTTTCATACTTTCCATTAGCATTGATACTATGACACATTGTGCCACTTTTTCAGCTACTACGTCTTCTTATGATTTGTTTATGCTTTTATTGATTAATGTAATGAAAATATTAACAAAAATCTTTAAAATATACCTTTGATCAAGTTTTTGGATCGATTAGAACCCAAATTGTGACGATCTTAAATTTATAAAAATTGATGAATTTTTAAAATTTTCAATTATAGAATATCAAGACCATGTACTCTTTCAATAATTATACTCTTTCATTATTCGCTCACTGTTTTATTTATAAGTATATTGTGAGTGTTTGCAAAAACCTTCAGAATGAGCCATTGCTTAACTTTTTTGGTCATTCGGAACAAAAGTTATAGCAATTTTAATTTTAAAAATGAGTTTAATAATAAATAATTATTTATTCAGTTTGAATTTTGCGCCTGCTAGTGAAATTCAGTTTGAAAGTAGTTAGTGCATGCCGCCGCTAGGTAGCAAAGTCGCGTTCCAAGCGTATTCATTAGCAATATAGCGCATCGCAGTAGATAAGAAGAGATCGTATTGAAAAACCAATCGTTTAACTTTTATAATTTTTTTTTTTCGCTTTATGAAAAGATTTTGAGTTAATTAAAATGGTATCATCACTAGCCAAAATAAAGTGCAAGGACTTAAAAAAAAAGCCACACGAAAGCTATGTACCATTCCTCTAAAAATCTATTTAGAGAATTGGACAATATAACGGAGTCTTTGCAGCGCCTGTATCCAAAGATATTGATATCTAGAGAAGATAAAGTTTGCGCAGCATGTTATGAATTATTCTTAGAAGAAGTGAAGAATGCTGCCCTCTTGATCTAATTCTAGCAGTCAACAATCTTCAGAAGAAATTAATGACGGCGAGATTGTGGTGCATGAGCTTAACGAAACCACAAATAATTTGAATTTGAAGATTTCACCTATCAAGATGTTTAAAACTCTTAATGTAAAGATGCGAAAATCGGATGCCATTTAAAAAAGAAAGCAAATAAATGCCGGATTTGATTCTCAAGTAGCTAGTAAGATGATGAAATTTTATGATATAACGGATTTGCCTGAATTGAATGAAAGCATCGAATGTAAAACATGTGATACATGGTTTAAAAATATTCAAAGGGCCTTAAAAAATTGTTCGAGTTTTTTTGAAAAAGTGCGGCTATTAACCCCAATACCAACTGATTTTCCCAAATAATATTTATTATCAGCTCTGCCAGGCGTAACTGCGTACATGATTGATCAAGCACGCTCACTGGTGAATAATAAAGATGTCTATATAAAGCTTGAGAATCATAGTGGCCATTCTTTGGATAGGGAAGTTGTGTGAAAAGTCGAAGAGTATTATTTAAACGATGATTATAATTGCTCTCGACAAAGTGCAAATAAAAATGATACAATATCTGTAAAAGAAAATGGTATCAAAACTAAAAAAGGTAAGCGCTTTCTTACGCGAAGCATGAAACAAATGTTTTAATTATTTAAGAGGAGGTCACGTATCTCTGTCCTTTTCTAATCAAAAAAATGATTTTTTACAAAAACTAATAACTTTAGCAAAAAATGAAGAGAAAGCCGCATCTTGTATAAAAAAAGCCATATTTTCTTTGATAAGAAAAAATTAATTTTATTGCTTCGTTCTCAAGAAAACCTTGAAAAACCAAATTGTCCACCCTAACCTCTATGATTTAAGTTTTTCAAGGTTTTCTTAGAAACGAAGCAATAGAATTAATTCTTTCTTATCAAAGAAAATATTGCTTTTTTTGATACGAGATGCGGCTTTCTCTTCATTTTCTGCTAAAGTAATTAGTTTCTGTAAAAAACTCAATTCTTTGATTAGAAAAGGACAGAGATACGTGACCTCCTCTTAAAGAAGAAAATTTCCAAATGGAAAAGAAAATCGGCAAATCAACATTCTATGCCTTGAGACCAAAGTGGGTTATACCCCATCCACCCAATGATGCGTGTCTTTGTATTTATTGTGAAAATTTAGAACTTATGTTGATAGCCTTAAAAAATTATAATACAAACAATAAATATGACATTTCAAAAATTGAATCAAATATATTTTCTTCTTTATTTTGCTCTAAGGCTGATATGAAATGTGTACTGGGAGGATGTGGAAAATGCCCAATTGGAAAAACTATTGATTTAATAATTATTTCCTTGACGAAAGAAGATCTTTATGAAGAAATAAGTTATAGTATTAGGGAAAAATCAGATATACTTAATAAAAGTAGTACTATTAAAGACTTCTTGATACTCATAAAGTGATTGAAGAAATTCAATGTATTGCTATTAGAATGGCAAAAATTTTAGTAAAAAAAGCCAGTTCCAATCAGTCATTCACGTAGACTTTGCCGAAAACTGGACGGTATTATTACAAAATGAAGTACGAAGCTACCACTGGAGCAAAAATCAAATAAACATATTTACATCGGTATGCTATTTTGGAAATGATTCGACGTTCAGTTATGTCATAGTTTGTGGCGATACAAAACATGATTCTTCTCATGCTTTAATGGCTATAAATTCAATTATAGAGAATATAAAGCACAAACACACTCTGCAAGAATTAGGAGAAATCATAATAATTTCGGATGGAGCCGTAAGTCATTTCAAGAATAGATACCAATTTTACGAGTTTAGAAATTCAAAAGAAAAAAGAAAATGGTTATTTTCTGCAATCGGGCATGAAAAAAATGCATGTGATGGAATAGGAGATATAGTTAAACATTATGTCACAATGCATAATTTCTCCAAGCAAAGTGCAGAATTTATCAGAAATGCAGAGGATTTCGCAAGTTATGTGTCACTGTACACTCCATCTATCAACATTCTCTTTTTAAATAAAGAAGAGTTAGAAGTTTTCCGACGAACGAAAAAAATTGAATGGCAAGAAAAAGCAGAAGAAGTCAAGGGAATACAAAAAATTCACTGCTGCAAAGCTGAACAAAATCTTGTTCAGCTTTGTGGAAAATATGAATTTATAAATTCAGACTGAATAAATGATCATTTATTTTTTATCACATTTTTATAATTGAAATTGAAACTTTTGTTCTAATCAACCAAAAAAGTTGAGCAATGGCTTATTTTAAAGGTTTTTGCAAACACTAACAATATACTTATAAATAAAACAGTGAGAAAATGATGAAAGAGCGTAATTATTGGATGAGTACATGGTCTTAATATTCTATGATTGAAAATTTTAAAAATTCATCTATCTTTATAAACTTAAGATTGTCACAACTTGGGTTCTAATTGATCCAAAAACTTGATCAAAGATATATTTTAAAGATTTTTGTTAATATTTTTATTACATTAATCAATAAAAGCATAAACAAATCATAAGGAGACGTAGTAGTTGAAAAACTGGCACGATATGCCATAGTATCAATGCTTCAAAATGGAAAATATAAAAAAATGTTCGAAAACCTGTTTAAAAAAATAAGGCAAAACAGCATATTCTCACCTGTCTTAAAAGTTAGCATTTTTTACGTATAAAAACATATAAAAATTTCAAAATAAAAATTATAATTTTTGAGAAAATTGCATTTTAAAAAATCGTTTTTTCTAGGTTTTTTATGAATAACTCGAAGGGATCAACTCGCATCGCAAAAATCGGAACGGCATTTAAAACTGGACTGTATTCCTTACATTCAGAAAAAAAATCGTCTTGAAAAGTCAAAAATTGACGGAGATAGAGCATTTTGAATATGGAGGTCCATTTTCATTTTTTCACCTTTCATTTCAACAGTTAACACAAAATAGGCTATAGCGTCGTGAAAAAATTTTTTTAAGCTGTATTTTGGGATTTTCACATCTTCTCGTGAGTATTAGAACACATTCACATAGTTTTCAGCCAAAAAAAACTTGATCCGTGACGACCTGCATGAATCTGAATGGAATCAGCTATATATATATATATATTTATATATATAGATGAAGATTAGCAATTATAATACAAGAAGAGCAAATTTGTTTGGTTTTAATAATTACGGTTTTCGCATTTAATTTATAGAAAATGGCGTCGCGTCGCCAAGCATGAACGCCTTTGCACGTGGTTTTTCTCTGTTCTTTAAATTTTACTCCACTGACTCTAATTTTAATTTACTCGCGAACTCTATTGTATAAAAATGATTGAAAGAAAGCCTCTTAAGGAGGACTAAAAAAGATAATGGGAAAGACCAACAGCATTAAAAATCGTTTTTTACTTGCTAATTTTTTCGTCAAATTCCACTTACTGGAGCGTCCCAGATCCTCTCTCAATAATAATAAGAAAACAAAGAAGAATGTGAAGCTGGTCGAAAAAGAAATGGCGTGGTCGAAGAAGAACGATGGTGGTCCCAACGAATGGTCGTACACGGTCACTGGCTCGTCGGCTCTGGAGTGTCTCACCGCAGCTTCCTCTTCTTTCTTTTATTTTTCTTAATCTTATGACTTTCCTGCTCAGATCTCTTCACTGGTGTATTCTTTAGAAAAAAAGAGACTTTAGAAGAACTCTCGTGTGTACTTAAAGGCAGCTATTACAAGAATGACTCTCTTTCAAGAAGAAGGAAATTGCATTCTTTCTCGTTTTGTTGTTTATCTTTGTCGCACCTGGCTACTCTCCATCTTCTGTCCTTGTTTTTCATCGCGTCTCAGTTTCTACTTTAATTTTTTCAGTTATGAGTTACTACGTGTGTATATACCATACATGCTTGCTCCTCTTGTGCGTCTAGCCTGGAGTCGTCTGTTCTATCTATCCTTCTTGCTTTTATGCCGCCGCCATGATAGTTTCTGCTACGCCGCGTCGTTTTATACTTTTTGTTACTGTTTCTCTTCAACTCCTTGTGATTCATTATTAAGAATGGTGTTGTTACTTCTTTTACATGTTGTAGTTAACATCCGTGCTGCTAACTTCTCCAGGATTGGTTGCTATAATGTGAGCGTCGTCCATGTGTGCGAGGTTGAGACTATCATAACGCCCTAACCTATCTTCTACTCTTGTGTGCTGGTGCTACATACTGATTATCTTGTGTTTTTTTCAAGTCTTCTGTCTCTCTGGGCTTCTTCGAGGATTGTTACGACTTCTAATGTGTCTCTTAGCATGATCTATTCTTCATCTTTTGTCCAAGGATCAATCTATTGCTGATTTGAGTCTGTGTGCATTGTAAATGCAGAGTACAGGGCTCTTTTCTCTACTTATTGTTGTTACTTGTTCCCACTTGCCAGCTTGTTTTACTCTATTCCTTTTTCTAAGTGGTTTTCTTTTTAATTTTTTTAAAAATATTTTAACGCGTCTGATTTTTTTTTAAAATCCTGCAAATTACTGTATCAAACATTAATACTTTATATTTTCTTTTAGGTTTTCTCCTTCAGCTTTCTCAACCCTCCTTTTACATCATAATACATTATTCTTAAATTAATTTTATTCAATTTTCTCTTAAGGGTTTGATAAAGAAACAAAATCTTAATACTAATGCATGCGTCATTCTATTTGTATGTTAAGTCCTGGCTTTCACCAGGACTAAATTAAAATAGATATATTTATAGAATTGTATAGATTTATATGTAACTTGAATTGATTTATAATATTAGAATTAATTATCAAAGTTAATTATAATAATATTTAAAAGAATACGTAAGCATATGAATTCTAGTGGTGGTTAAACTCCACCAATATTCTAATTGAGTGAGATCGTTCTCATTATTAAATGTATTGAAGTTTATTTATAAATATTTTCAAATGAGAATAAAAGTATATTTAATATTCTTACCTTTGTAGAATTAAGTAGACAAGAGCTGGCTATATTCAGACAATATATGGATAGGCACGATTGAAATAAGACTCGAGTTAGATGTATAAATAACTTTTAAGGAATTTATTAGATACTTGTAAAGTAATGAATATTGGATATGGCAATAACTTTGTTTGACTTTGAATTTGAATTTGAGTTGAAGTTGAAGTGCGAGAATTAAAGGATGTATGACTTATTAGTACCAACAATAACCCTGGGTCAGTGCCGATTGTCGTCAATTTCAGTCGGCTTTTATAATTGAAATAAGATAAGATTTTATCTTTGACAGAATTTCATTTAGTAATAAGTGGATCTTGTTCTTCTTATGAATAATTTCGAAATGTGAGTTTGATTTTGTAATTTTGAATCGAAGAATTTCGTTACTTATTATCAACTTTGAGTTTCTTTACTGCTTAGGTTAACACACTCTTTTGTTGTTCGATGACTGTTTAATTAGTTCATCAATATCATGTTAAGAAAAAGATATTTAAAAATTGTAAATTAAAAATTAATATAAAAGATACGTTGTGACGTAACGTCTTGGGGCTCAAGAGATTGCATATCAGAAGGATAGGCAATCATAAAAATAAAACAGCCATCGAACATTTTACAAATAATTATCACAAACTTAATTGATAAATATATATTTTTCTATTTAAGTAACTTTGGGGCTCAAAAGATTGCATATAGACAATCGTAATAAATATAATAGTAGCAAAATGTATTTTTAAATGATTTTGGTGTGTTTTACAAAAGGTAAATAACATATTGCCAATGTAATTCAGCAAAAGAAAATGACAATATTCAATATATCTTATAAAATATAGGTGAATGACATGTAAGTGTGCAATTTAGAAAAATTTTAACGTAGCCCATGTTTTTTTTTATTTTACTAATTTTGATGTGTATATTCGTGCAGAATTTATTGACTTGGATATAGTCAACATGAATTTCCTGAAGAGACAGTACCATTACATTTGCGTGAGTGAAAGAAAAATCTTATTAATCATATATTTTTTTTTATACTTATAATGTACTGTAGAAATTTTATGTATTGTTTTGTCATTTTTTTTTATTTGATCCTATTCTATAAAGTATTAGTATTTACATCTATTATTAAATTATTTTTATTTCTATCTATCCTTTATTTTTATGTTTTATATAGTTTGTCGATTGGCAAATAAAACGTGTATTTCGATCGATGGATCGACGTTAGAATGATGCATGGTGGTTCGGCGAACAAAGTGATTTTGATTGCTGGGATCTATGCTCTCTCTTCCGTTGGGAAGAACGAATAGTCATCGTGCAAGGAATCCACATGTGCATGAGAGTGATACAAAACAATTTCTTCATGTATATTGGTGAAAATTTGGTTTCTAGAGGTGAACTTATATCTAATTTGCCAGTAAGAAGACCGCCTGAATGGATCCCGATCGATTGCCAGTCTCAAAATCTGTTTGAAGAATCATGGGACTGAGTCCAATTATATATTTTTTGTTTGTTATTATTTTTCTAGAAAAAATGTGTTGAAAATATACACACTCATACTAGGTGTCGCCACCTATTGAGAATATTTTAGTAGACAGTTGAAGAGAATCAAGTTGCGTCTCGTCGTCGTTCAGTTCAGTTCAAGTCCGTCTGTTAAAGCCAGAACTTGTATTTCATTATTATAGAGAGATAATTTAATTCATTTAATTTAATACCTTTTGTATAGATCAAATAAAGACTTTTTATTTAATATAAATTGTGCTCTGCACTTATTAATTATTTAACAGGTTATGGGCCCAGAGTGCTTTTAACTGCGCGTTTTATTTAATAAAATTGAGAAAGAGGTTTGTGTGGTTTGGAGCGTGCGTCAGTCTGTTTGGTGAATTGTTTTATTGTTCTTTATCTCCTGGTGGAAGCGTCAGAGATGGCGAGTCAAGGAACAAATGAAAAAAAAAAGACAGAGCGAAGGACAGCAGAGGGAGAAAAAGGAGTTGACTCCGGGTAAGAATTTGTCTTTATTCTCTCTCAATTCTATAAGACAGTAATGGCGTCGCATGCACGCTTATAGAAAGAAAGAAAAGGACAGAGAATAGATAGCGTCGTGCGCTAGTCTATAGAGAGAGAGAGTGAGAGAGAAATAAAATAAGTCGCCATGTTGGGTGAAATGACATAATGTGTATCAGTATGACAGATTTATGCGTGCATGAGAAAATTTTGTATGTTTTGTGTGTGTGTATGTATATAGAATGAGAGAAGAGACCATGCACGCACAAAATAAAATTGATAGACTAAATAAACGATAACACGTAGTGAAAAAGGTTTTTTACGTATGAACGTATTATGTGTATATATATATATATATATATATATATATATATATATATATATATATATATATATATAGTGTGTGTGTGTATATATGAATGTATAGTGAATGGACGCCAGGGATCTGAACATATTTATGACGGTATAGACAGAAATAAATGAGAACCGGTTAAAAACTAATATTTGCAAAAAGTGCCGCTTAGATTTGGTTAGATTTCGCTATAATTAAAAATAAATGTAAAAACGGACGCGTTTTTATGTTGAAATACTAAGTATGATTGCTTGAAGGAAGAAAGGCATTGGCCTGACTTCTGCAAACTGAAAGAGAATAATGCACACAAACATGGCGGCCATAGGCCCAAGTCGAGTTGATGAAAAGACATCGACGTCGTGTACAATAAAAAGACCGTGAAGACGTGCGCGCGCAATTAGAAAAAGACAGAAAGACGGTGACTGCTAAAAGGCGAGAATAAACTCGCAGGTATATACATATACATATGTACGTATAACATGGTTATAGCATAAAGAAAAGAGACAGCATATAAGTGTGATCGTATATGTATAGGAATGTGCGCGTCGTCGCGATAAAAATGACAGATTAAGAAAGAGACAGAATTAGTGAAGCGAAACGAACTAAATCAAAGCGGACAAAAATAAAGTTTACGTAAATGTATACAAAAGACCGATTAAAAAAAGACAGAAAAGAACGACTTTAAGAAAAATATATTTAAGAATGTTTAATTAATTGAAATTATCATTATACAGAGGAAAGAAGTTTATTGCAACTTCACAAAACATCCTCATGAGAATATGTATATGACAGTTGTTGAAGGCAGCATTGTATTCAAAATTATGACAGATTGAATACAAATTAGATAATGAATAATGACTATTTCAAATTAAAAATTTTATTTTATCAAGCTTGAACGTACGTATATAAAAATATTTTTTAATAAATAGATCCATGGTTTTAAAAATAATATTGATCGATCATAGTTGCTGCTTTCACATACATAATAATACTTGTGTTCAGTATATTGTGTATGGGAATAATAGCACATATGTATAATTATAAATATAAAAATATACCTAAATAACTGGCAAATTTGATTGATTTAACATTGCTTGTGTTCGGCATGTTAGATTGATTCTCTTAAATTGTCATAAATATGAATGACCTAATATTGCTTGTGTTCGGCATACTAGGTTGATTCACTTTATTTTGATAGATATATTGAGCTTGAAGGGCTTGTGTTCGGTCTAATAAGCTCATAATATATATATATATATATATATATATATATATATATAATTAACTCTAACGTAAATTTTCTAGTTTTGCTTGTGTTCGGCAAAATTATATGAATTTTATTTATATTGGTCTACTATTCCTATATAGTTGACAAGTACGTTATGAGTGAAGAATTTGACCTGGTGATAAGGACAGTCACAGAGATGAAGACAGAGTGAAGACAGATTATATATACCCTATTGTACGACAGGTGGCCACACTATGACTGATAAGAAAGAGAGAAAAGACAGAATTAACGACAGCAATGAGACTGAGAAGACGGAAGGGCTATATAACGAGACAGAACAGAAAGTAGAATAAAGTGACGGTTTTGAAGACGGCTCTGTGAAAACTGTAGTTAAAATAACTGCAGGAGGTCAAATAGCGACAGTTAAGGAAAAACAAAAACAAATCAAAGGTTTGACAGCAAAATTGAATGATGTATTGGAAAAATATGTATACGACGGAAAAACAGATGAAAAACAAGAACGAAGACGGAGCTAAAGACAGAGAAGAGACAGATAAGCATTACAATACGACTGAAACGGCAGAAATAAAGACGGAGACAGAAAACAGAATCAATGAAATGACTGAAGCAAAATTGGCAGACTTATCTGACAAATTGGACAAGATAATGGATAAACTCAATACAGTTAAGGCAGAAATGGCAAAGAGCAAGAGGCGAAAAAAAAAGGGGGATGACGATTTGTTGGCTTTGATGGTGAAGGAGGGAAGCACCATGCGGGTCTTTGGCGGCCAGGCTCTGGATGCGATGAGGGACGAATTTGAACAGGGAAAGGAGGATGACTACAGGTAACGAGTCAGAAAGGACAGATAAATCTAAAGACAGCAAAACGACATATAAGGTAAACAATGATTTTGAAAATTATACACTTAACGCAGAAGGTTTAGGGAACTCGACAGTCTTGAACGAATACTTAGGACTAGTAAATAAATTGAAAATATCGTGTATACAAATAAAGGTTGATAAAAGACTTAATAAAGAAAATGACAGTATTTTAGACGTTTTTAAACAATTGACAGAAATTATTAAAACCGGACTAACTAGAAAAGACGGACCAGTAAAACGCTATTATAAATTAACGACTCAAATTAAATTTGAAAACTTTGGATTATTTTATGTCTGAATTAAGTTTGCTGGACTTATTGTATGTTGTAGATAGTACTATTGTAGCAAATAAAAGTTCGTGATATTTTAATAAATAGAACAGATAAAGACTATCATGCTAGAGTTATGAAAATTAAAGATTTAGTTGAATTGTTGAACAGAATTAAAGAATTTAAAGCGAAATAATTAAATTGAAGCGAGGTAAATGTAACTTCATCTAGTATTATTTAAAAAAAAAAAAAAAAAAAATACAACATACAGTATAATCCAGCGAAAGAAAAGGCAGTTAATTTTATAGACAGATTTGAAGAAATAGTAAGAGGTTATAATGACATGCTAAAAGTTAAATCGTTGCCTGAAGAAGACGATAGAGATTTCTTTTATAATGCTATCATAAGCAAAGTACATCAAGTAGAAGGAATAAGTTTTATGACAGAAAATGTTACAGTGAAAGGGTTATCTTATGATAAACTAAAGTTACTTATTATACAGGTTAAAAGCCATCAAACGACAGCTATGACGGTCAAATCAAGGGCGATACAGAAAGTGCGATGTTTTGAATGCGACAGTTATGGGTACTGTGCCAGCGACTGCCCACGACAGAGAAATAGCATAAAGAAGTGTTACTTTTGTCAGAGATTTACCCGTGACCATGTGATCTCAACACGTCCAAAGTGTCAGGGACACTCGAGACAGAAAAACAGAAAAAGGTATGAATCAAAATATTATAATAATAAAAGTAAAGAAAGTACAGGTCGGACAGCATTCACAAGTAAGATAGCTAATCTAATTAATAATGTCAATTAAATACGAGCAAAATCTGTCAATAAAAGGAGACAAGAAAATTATGTAAAATATAACAGAGGAAAATATCAAAAAGGAGGCAGTTTTTAACCAATTAGAATCTAGAAACAAGAAGACTAACGAACCGCATTCACAAGTAAGATAGCTAATCTAATTAATAATGTCAATTAAATACGAGCAAAATCTGTCAATAAAAGGAGACAAGAAAATTATGTAAAATATAACAGAGGAAAATATCAAAAAGGAGGCAGTTTTTAACCAATTAGAATCTAGAAACAAGAAGACTAACGAACCGAGTGCTGACAGTGGTGCGACAGAACGTTTGACAAATTCAAAGTTGATTTTCAGGACATTTATTGAATAACCAGACGGAATCCAATGCGCAAATAAAGACTGCAGCGTAAATCTTAAATCTAAGGGAGAAGGAAGCGTGCAAACAAATACGACTGATGGAAAATTTATTATTTTAGACTTATTATCCTTACCAATATATAATCAGCAATATTGGTTGATTGAATTTGAATGAGATGCGACAGAAAATAATTTAAAACAAAGACAGGTTGTAGTATATGTAACGACAAGTAGAATGAACGAAGAACAGAATATTGAAGAAAATAAACAATTTAATAAAAAGAAAAAAAAAACTCAGACAGTCAAAGAAGAAAAATATTTAAATTGCAGACAGAAATATTTATAAATCACATCAGATTAAAGTCAGTGAAGAATCTCAATGTGAGATTGAAAATACAAAAGCGACAGAGAAAATAAATACAAACAACTACGCTAATTTGTGGTATTTTCGAATGGGCCATGCATCAGTTGATTATTTAAGAAAATTACAATTAAAATTTCCTAATATCAAAACTTTAAAACAGGCTGTATTTGATGATACGTTGAAAGACTGTGAAGTGTGTATGATTGCAAAGTTTAACAAATTGCCATTTAAGACAGTCAAGCATAGAACAATTGAACCTTTGCAAATAATGAATTCAGACACAATGGGTTTTATGTGAACTATACGAAAGCAGAGATGTACGATTCAACAAAAAATTAGTCTACAAGGACAGATATGCAGCAACTGATATACAAGACTGGAAACAAATTGATGAAAAGATAAAGATACATGGTTTGTGAATTTTGTATTAGAAGACAAAGAAAATGAAACACTAATACAGTTAGACGACCAAGAAACGAAAATAATAAGACTGATAAAAGTAACAAGGATTGGAGGGAGAGAAAATAAAATTAGTAGAACGACCGACAAAAGTTAAGAAAAATACTGAATATGAAGTGCAAAAATCGGAGGGAGAGAAAACAAAACGACAGATTTAATTACCAATGGAAACACAAACAAGTACAGAAAATAAGATAGATGAAGAAACTCATGTTTTATTAGCAGAAATAAATAATGACCTGAGTACAAACTTGGAAACCATAAAGTCAAAAGATAAACAAAAAAAAAAAACAAAAAAAAAAAATGGACCAAAACTATTATTGAAGAATTAGAATGTATGTATAAGAATAATGTATGAAAATTAGTTGACAGTTCAATAGTAATGAATGACAGAAAAAGATCAAACATTATACATTCAAGATGGGTATTTAAAAGAAAGAAGACAGTAAAATAAGATATAAAGCGAGACTAGTAATTCGTAGTTTTAAAGACAGAAATGAGTATGACATGCAAGAAACATATGCACCGGATTCACGATTACATTTAATCAGATCTATACTGGCAATGGCAAACAAATTGGATTTAAAAATATGTCAGATGGACGTGAAGACAACTTTTGTAAATGGATATTGAAACAATGAGATATATATGGAAATACCTGAAGGGATGACTGCTTATGAAAGGATCAAACAAAACAAGATGTGTGTATTGGAAAATGCTTTATACGATCTGAAAGTCAGTTTAAAATGTTGGAATGAAAGACTTAAAAAGACAGTAAAGAAATGTGGACTTAGATCATTCAACAATGAGTCTTGTCTATTTACTCAGCAAGAAAAAGACGGATTTCTTATTTTGATTTAGTATGCAGATGACATTCTGCTAGTTTGTAACAAATGTAAAGAAAAAAAATTTTAAATGACAGAAACTGGTGAGACTAAAAGTTCTTTAGGCTCAGAAATAAAATAAGACAGAAAAAAAAGGATACTGAGCATTAAGCAAGAACAATAAATAAACAAAATGCTAAAGAAGTTTAGTTTGGATCAATCACTCGCCCAACGAACACCTATGGTAATCAATCAGGTAGCCAATAAGAAGAAAAGACAGCGTGAAAAAAAGGAGAAACCAATGCAAGCAGGCCAGAAATTGCATATAAGGTAAATACTCTATGCAGACACCAAATCAACTATACTGAAAAATGACTGGTAGAAGATTGAAAGAGTATTTGAATAATTAAGAAGAACAAAAGACTTTGAACTTAGATATAAAGGACAGAACGACTGTTTACAAGGATTTTCAGATGCAAGTTTTGACGACTGCAAAAATTCTCTTACGACCAGTAGCTTTGTGATCAAGTTTTTCGAAGACGCAACATCCTGAAGAACTCACAGACAGAAATATGTTTCTATAAACGAATGCGCTCAAGAATTGATATCCTTATATCAAATTTTAAAAAAAGATTGTTAAAACAAGAATTAGCTCCAATTCTATTATGGTGTGATAACAAGGCAGCAGAAGCAAGCGTTAAGACTGGAGGTGAAAACAAATTAAGACATATAACCGAAATAAAAGAACATTATGTAAAGGAATGTGTAACTAGAGGTTTAATTAATGTCAGTTGAATTTCCTCTAAAAGTCAGATAACTGATGTATTCACAAAACCTTTGTCATTTGAATTACATGAACGACTGACCAAATAAATATTTAACGACTGATAACATTGACTGATTATATTTCTGATATGTATTTTAGTTAAGTTATTAACAAAATTTTTCTCTATATTACAGGAACTAAATGAACGATCAGAACAGAAACAATAAGAACGAGAGAGATGTTACAACTCTTTTAATTAAAATATGTATGAGTGTGGGAGGGAGTGTTGAAAATATACACACTCATACTAGGTGTCGCCACCTATTGAGAATATTTTAGTAGACAGTTGAAGAGAATCAAGTTGCGTCTCGTCGTCGTTCAGTTCAGTTCAAGTCCGTCTGTTAAAGCCAGAACTTGTATTTCATTATTATAGAGAGATAATTTAATTCATTTAATTTAATACCTTTTGTATAGATCAAATAAAGACTTTTTATTTAATATAAATTGTGCTCTGCACTTATTAATTATTTAACAAAATGAATATTATTGTAATCCACACATGTATACATTCGTATTTTTTTGATTCGTTACATAAATCATTACATATATATACAGATATAAATTGTTTGTTTTTTTTTCGTACATTCCTTTACATTTCACTATTTAGTAATAATATAATAATATAGAAAATTTGTAAGTTTTATAAATCATAATATTCGTGTTAAATTCAGATTTCTTAGTTATCAATCATTTCAAGTTTGATGAATCATAAAATTTTTCTATTGCAAATGAATGATAAGTGTATTAGATATTTTGGATTCATAATTTATTAATTGTTTTCTTAAATGAGTGAAAATAATAAAATAATGCTAAGTTATTTGATAAATTATAAGGCTTACTTAGATTATTTGTATAATTTTAATTATAACGATCCTTATGTTTTCTATTTAATTTTAAAAATTTGATTTTGAAATAATGATTGAAATTTGATTTTTATAATGCTTGAATATATATGAATGACATATGATTAGTGTCATTCACCCTTTCCCGCACGAAGTTGAATTGGAACCGATTCAGCAAATAAAACAAAAAGATTGTTTTACAATGAATGTATATTTCGACACCCCGTACAAAGAAAAGCACAACTCAGAAATCCTAATGCAAATTAGCATTGGGATTTCTGAGTTGTGCTTTTCTTCGTACGGGGCGTCGATTTAACCTCTTAATAAACTTAAAACACAGCTTTTTATTGTGATAAAATATCAATTTCTTTCATTATAGTTTCATAAAAGACTCATCTCTTATAAAATAATAATTTGATTCTATATCCCTTTGTTAGATTAATTCTTAAATAATAATATGCTAAATAATTTAATTTGTAAAATAATTAATTTATTTTCTTTTATTATCTTAGTTTCCCCTTTCCTCTTTATTTTTCTTATATGAATTCATAGAAATTTAAGATTTCGATGAATAATATTTATAATGTAGGTGAAATATGTGCTTACTAAAGTGTATAAGTAAATGACACACAGAAAAATGAAATTTATAATTGCTTAAATATAGATGTGTATCGTATATCCATAATATGTTGTTTTCTATCTTTTTCTTTTATAGTTAAATTAAATATGTTTACGATGTCAATTGATATCGACATGTTTAGGTGAATGACACATACGCATAGTGTCATTCATTCTTTTATGTAAAAAAAAAACAATCGCGTATGCATAATTTTTAATATATTTGAATATCATGTATATGTGATTTATTTCAAATCACAATAAAAATAAATAGTTTTACCAATTGTTTTTATAACTAACAAAAACTTTTATCGACTATATTTATATGTATTTAATTATATGTATGATAATGCTTATTTAACAGAACGACATTTATGGGCTGATTTCATATTTTTCGAATTATGGAATTTGTTATTATATATTTTTTTTAAAAAACTAATTACGACTGAGATTGAATAGTCGTATCTCTTTCGGTTCTTGAGGTACTGATTTAGAAGGAGTAGATGTACTTGTGGGAGGTAGTGTTATGTAGGGTGATTTATTTGGTAAAGGTGGGGGCGTTAGTCGAGGTGGAAGAGATTGAAAAACCATCGGTTCTGATATGACTGGTTTCTTTATTTTCACTTCTTTCAATTTTACTTCTTCATATCTTGGTATTTTTTTATTCGATTGTTATTTAATATAATTATTAAATGCGTAATGGAGCTAAAAATGGCTCTTAATAAATGTATAGACCAGCCATATATTGTATGAAGGGTATATCCCCTTATAATAGTAACCATAATTAATTTAACTATGTGAAGAATGATTAAAATCATTATTATAGCTCAACTTATTGACCCAAATGTTGTAAGTTTATTTATGAATTTTTTTCAGGTGTTTTCTGCTATATTTGATAAAGTATTTTCTGTTAGTAAATTACTTGATAAATCTCCCCTTAAATTTTCTTTATCCTGGATTCCTCTCGCTATAGCATTTAATAGAGCTGCTTTTTCGAAAGGAAATATTATATGTTGTTGTAATTCCTGTAAGTCTTCTAGAGAATAGATGCCACTCGTTGCCAGTGATGTTATTTTTTTAGACATCCATGAAGTTTGGGTATTTGGTCTTAAAATTTTTACAATATTTTTTGTTGTACTTGGTTTTGGTAAAAAATTCATCCAATCTTCCCCAATTCTATAATATTGTGGAATGATTGAATCGCAACTTATTTCAGAACCAGATTTCAATAAAATATGTGTTTTCGGTGTTAAAAATCATGTCTCATTTTTTGTTGTAACAGGAAGTTGAATATAACACTTGTTTGTGTGTTTTAATTGTACTTTTACTGGTGTACATTTTATTACATGTACTACTTCTCCAGCAAGTTTAGCAATATACCCAGGTTTTTGCATGATATTATATGCAAATTCATCGGGAGCTATGGATGCAAGGGATAGAGATTCGCGTATAATTTTTTTTTTCAATTTCGCATTTTTCTTAAAGATATTTAAATACAAATCTTTAAAATCAGTCTTAAAATGTTTTTTGATATATACAAATTTAGAGTTTACGTAAGTAAATATATCTAAGTTCGTTACTTCTTTTCTCATTTCATTATTGTCAAATAAAAATTTATTATATGAAAGGTCTAAAATAAATAATTTAGGGTGTTCAGTTTTTGTTAATACCTTATTACAAATGTTAATATTATTTAACGCTGATAATCAAAATGTTGTCTTAATAGAATTTACAGTGTAAATACGATTTTGATTGTCTGAATTTAGTATTGTTGCAGGGCTTCTATATAAAGTTTCATATTGTGTTTTAAACCCTTTTTCTGTAGGAAAATTTTCCCAAAAAGAATACCCTGCTTGCGAATCAATGCAGTGTTCATCCGTAAATTCCCTTATGGTTCCTGAGTTTAATCGTAATTTATTATTTTTTAAATTCACTTGAGCATATTCTTCTAGTAGAGTTATTCTTATGAGATCTTGGACCAATACGTTATCCAGGATATAAGTGGATAAGAATCATCTTTGACATACACAATTTTAATTGTGTTAATATAATTATTTATTACATTCTTTATACCACTAAATTTATGGATTGTTGTAACAACATTACTGTATACCTGAAGAGGCTCTTAATTAAGAGCGAAACGTTGTAAACTATTATCTAAATAAAGGATTGAACAGAGATGGCCAGTAAAATTCTTTAAATTTATTTACTAATATATCCTGTTGGTGGAATCAGACTTCTATAGTTTTCATATTACTTTGATGATATTAAATTTTTCCGAGCTATGTTTGCAATATCTTTCATGCTTGTAACTTTTCTATATAATCTTTAAAAGTTGGTAATTTTTCTGATCGCCTCAAAAGTTCGCTAGATGGTAATCTAGCTGGGTAGGCGAAAACTAATTCATGTTGTATGAATTTATGACTTGAATGAACATTAATATTATAATTGAATTGTGCAAATTCAAGCCAATCATCCCATTCGATTTTCTTATCTGCAAAATTTTTCAAATATTCGCATAAGTAATGATGAGCCCTTTCTAACGAGCCGTTAGATTGTGGGTGATATGCGGTTGTCTCAATTTTTTTTAAATTTAAATCTTTTTGAAATCGCTCTTATTAATTTGCCTGTAAAATTTGCACCCTTGTCGGTAAGAACTATTTTTGGTGAACCGAAAATGCAAATGGATTTTTTTATAAATGCTTTAGCTACAGACTCTGCTGTTTGATCTTTGAGTGCAACAGCTATTACAAATTTCGATAAATTTAAAGATCCTACTATATCTAAAAAAATCTTATCGAATGTTTTTTCTGGGGTACCTGTTATGATCATAGGTTGTTTAGTTTCAATTCTTTTTAATTTATTTTTTTAGCATGTTTCGCACTTTTTTATTCGGTTTTGTATATCAGTTTTTAAATTTTCTCAAAAGTATTTATTTTTAATTCTATTATAAGTTCTATTAACTCCTGAATGATCTCCTAAACTTGAAGAATGATATGAATCAAAAATTTTTTCTGTTTTCAATTTTTACATGTTCTGTATTGTTTAAACAAATGATAATTTTAATATCTGTATCTTTGAAAATATCATATAAAATTTTTTCAATTTCGTTCCAAGTTATGTTTAAAATTTTAATATTTTTTGAAATGCTGAACATGTTACATTTATTTTTAATTAACAGATTTTTTAATGTATTAAGATTATTTATTAATTTTTTTTTACTAAAATAAATGATTCTCTCATATTCAAGCACATAATAAAAACTTTTCTTTTTGAAAAATTTATTATTTCGATTTCATTGTCTTTTCATTCATTATTTATTTTTATATTATTTTGTACAAGATATCTATCTGTTAATTCGTCTAATGGCTTTTTTTTATTTTAATTAAATGAATAATGTTATCTTTTCTATATTCTATAGAATTTTTCGAATATATTATTGTATTCGATTTGTTTGTACATGTATCTTGTTATATAATATTTCCGTTAGTCTTGACGTCTTGATTTGTTATTGTTTTAATTATTTTTTTGGGGCGACCTCGTTTCTTTTTTATACGTGTACCTTCCTCATTTAATTTCTGTATTTTCATTTCATTTGTTGGTAAAGGTTTTGCTTTATTATTGCTTTCGTTTTCTTTAGCTTTTTGTGCTCTTGTTACGACATTTATTTCTATTGTATCTATGGGATTTCTTGATAAAGCATCACTATTTACATTCATTTTTCCTTTTTTATATATTATGTTAAAATCATATTCTGCTAATTTAAGTCGCCACCTTTGAACCTTATTGTTTTTATCTGCTGATTTAGATGAAAGTAATGGTTTACGGTCCGTTACTATAGTAAATTTATTTCCATAAATATAATTTTTGAATGTTTCTATACCAAATAATATACCTAGTGCTTCTTTTTCGTATGTGTGATATTTTAATTCTGGTCCTTTCCAGATCCTTGAAGCATATGCTATAGGCTTATCTTCTCTAATTTCTCCCTGTGATAATATAGCCTCTAATGTATATCCTGATGCATCAGTTGTTATTATAAAAGGTTTATCTAGTTGAGGAAATTGTAGAAATGGGGCAGAGCTAAGTGTTTCTTTAAGTTTATCGAAAGCTTATTGCTTTCCAGGATCCCATATAAATTTTACTTCTTTCTGTAATAACTGTGTCAATGGTTTTGTACTTTTTGCAAAATCATTGATAAATCGCCTATAATATCATACGAATCCCAAAAATTCTCTTATATTCTCAACTGATTTTAACCGACTTCAAAAAGGAGGAGGTTCTCAATTTGACTGAATTTTTTTTTTTTTTTTTTTTTTTTTTTTTTCTGTTACCCCATAACTCCGTCATTTCTTAACCGATTCGGAAAAACTTTTTCTTATCTGATAGAGAATGTCTGCAGGAAGGTCCCATACGTGTCCTATAATTATTGGGCCAATATTCGGTTTGTATGACCCAATTATCAAATTAAGAAAAAAACCGGGTGTTTTGTTTTCTCATTTACCTCCCTTATACTCCGCCTGCTCTCTCTCTCTCTCTCTCTCTCTCTCTCTCTCTCTCTCTCTCTCTCTCTCTCTCTTACCTGAGCTTGAATATGTATACATGCACACATAACGACACTGTGCTGTTGAGCCTTCTTTCTTTCCTGCTATATATTGCTTGGTAGTGTACTAATGCATGCGTATGAATTAATAATGAAAGTTTAATGTAATTAGTGGGTCTACCTATATTTGCGTTTTTAGTAAGGGGATTCACTAGAAGATAGAAAATAAAAATTTTTTAACAAAAACAAACAATTTAAAAAATTTTTAATAAATAAAAACCATTTTAAAAGTATCGAATAAAAACAAAATTTTTTACAAAAAATAAGATTTTAAAAACATTGCACTAAAACATGACAAATAAAAAATTTTTAACAAAAAAAAACCGACTTCAAAAAATGCACTGAAAAGTAACAAATAATTTATTATCTTTAGAAATCATACAAATAATTGGTAAAATACAATTTTAGAAGTCGGCGTCTAATTCTAAATCTGTGGTGCGTAAGCAGAACGACTTAGTCCATTTTTTCAAAAATAACGTTCACATTCATTGTTCAAAAATAACGTTTACATTTATTGTTAAAAAATAACGTTTACATTCATTGAGGAATTAGATGCCGACTTCTAAAATTGTATTTTACCAATTATTTGTATGATTTCTAAAGATAATAAATTATTTGTTACTTTTCAGTGCATTTTTTTAAGTCGGTTTTTTTTGTTAAAAATTTTTTTTGAAATTGAAAATAATTTCACCGCTTCAACTTTTTAAGGATCGGCTATTATGCCATTTTCGCTTATTATATGTCCCAAAAATGTAACTTATTCTTTCATAAATTCACACTTTTTAGGTTCCAACTTTAGTCCTGCTTCTCTTAATTTTGAGGCTACTGAATTAAATTTGATATTATGTTCTTTTTTTGATTTAGCAGCTATTATTATGTCATCAATGTATACATGACATATTCTTTTACTCATAAGTTCCCCCAGAGCAGTATTGGCTACTCTCATGAATGTTCATGGAGAATTAGTTAAACCAAAAGGTTAAACTTTAAATTCAAATCTTCTTAAGGGATGTACGCTAAAAGCTGTTTTATGAATATCAAATTCTCTTATTGGTACCCAATGAAAGGCCGAAACCATATCTACAGTTATAAAATATTCATTCGCACCTAAATCATCGAAAATTTCTATTATAGATGGTATTAAGTATGGATCGGATATGGTTTTTTCATTTAATTTTCTATAATCTATGACTAAACGCCATCTTGGTTTCCCATCATTACCAGGTTTCTTTTCTACTACGAATACTAGCGCATTATAAGCACTTTCAGAAGGTCTTATTAAATCATTGTCGATTAATTTCTGTGTTTCTTCTATAGCAATTTCTTTTGATTTGTATGGTAATGGAAATTTTTTAACGTATATTGGTCTATTGTCTGTTAAATTTATTTCATGATATTCTAAATTACATTTTCCCATTTTTTCTCCTTCAAGCCAAAATATATCTTCATTTTTTATAATTAGATCTTCTATACTTTGTTTATTTTCTTTGTTTAAATAATTTAAAATTATTTTATTTAATAATTTTTCTTTACGATCGATATTTTCTTCATACATATGATTTATGTTTTCATGTGTTATAGTTCCTTTAGGTTCTTCTTCCTGCATATTTAATGTTGCAATATCTTCTTCAATAAAATAAGTAAGAAATTGTTTATCTTTATTTTCAATATTAAAATTTGTATTATCTTGTAGTTTTAAAAGAATTCTATAATAATCTATATCTTGTTTATCTTTAAATTGATTTTTTTCTAAAATTTAATTAATATCTTTCATAAGATTTTTTATGTTTTTATTTTTATTTTGTAAAAATTGCGTAATCGAAGATTTGTGTTTAGTATCTTGCATAAGCGTGATACAATTCAATGATTGAAATGTGTTAGTAACTGCTGCGTCATTTCTTTCGTTGTTTTGTATATATGAATTTTTTTCATCTTTATAGTCTGTTTGAATGTAATATTTTTTTCCATTTATTCCTAAAATTATTTTGCCCTAAAACATTTATACCTAAAATTTCATCATAGGGTATTGAAAAATTTTTTAACGCTACATGAAAATTTGTTTGTGATTTGTTTATGGGAAAATAAACTATACCACATGTTTTCATAGGTGTATTAGAGATTCCCGATAAATATATTTTAATAATGTCATTGATAAAATTAGGTGGTACTAATTTTTCTTTTATTATATTAAGTTGAGCACCTGTATCTATTAATGATTTACATACTTCATCTGTAAATGGATTCTTTATTTCAATAAATTACAGTGTATCCCCTAGTTTAAATACGTAAATTGGTATATTTTTATCTATATAATTTTTGGAATGACTTATTTCAGTTTTTTTGTTTATATTGTTCATATTTTTGGATTTTTTTTCATGTATTATTACTAATTTTGATTCATTTTTTACTTGTGGTTTAAATTTGATTGTATCATATAGCATTTCTTCATAATCAATTTCGTGTTCTTTTGCAAAATATTGAATGTCTTCATAATTATTGAGCGACTTTTGTTTTGTAACTCTACTTGTTCGCTCCCTCCAAGATGAGTCTAAGCGTTTCCCTGTGTATTATTTGATTCAGTTATTTTTGATGAACATTGTTCATTTGTATGATTAATTTTTTTGCATAATGTGCAAAATTTCTCTTGCTTTCTTTCTAAATTTTTAATTATAAAACATGTATCAAGTGAGTGTCCTAATTTTTTATAATATGGTCATTGTATATTTTGATTATTGTTTTGAGCTTTTTTATTTTGATATTTTCGTTTTCCACATTGCTTTATACTATGTCCTTTAGTTTTACAGTATCTACAAAATTTATGTTGACCTCTTTGTCCATATTCATTATTATTTCAATTATTTCCATTATAATTATTTCTGCAGTCTCTACCTGAGTGACCCCATCTGTCACATAATTGGCATCTTATTTGATCATCTGATTTAATTTAATTTACAAATATCTTGAATTTTTCGCAATTAGTAGTGCTGTGATTCTGATTACAAATGTCACAAGTTTGTGTGGGTATATTTATCTTTTCTTCGATTTAATTACATAATTCAGAATTATATCCGTTCTTATTGCATTTCCAGCATAATTCATATTTTTTTATAATCGGACAACGGCTTACTTGATGACTATTTTCTTGGCAGTATTGACGATATTGTTCATTGTCATCTAAAAATGTACACATACCTCTTGAATATCCTAGTTGATTACAAAATTTGCATATTAATTTTATTTTATCTTCTGTATTAGTGCACTGATATGATGAGTAAGTTGGTTGTTTATAATATACAAAACTTGCAATATTGCAACATAATGCCTCATGACCTATATCTTTACATATTTGGCAGCATGTTATTTGTTTCGGTGATTTTCCAAAGATGTCGCTAACCATAATTTTTTTTGTATCTTGATCTGATTGCGTTCTAATATCTTTATATTTTTCTAATTTTTTTCTACTTCTTTTGCTTTTTCAGTGGCTTGTGAAAAATCCTGGACTTCTCTTATTTCATATCTAATTTCACTACTTCAGCCTTCTTTGAAATATTTTGCTGTATTTTCGCTCAGTTCATTATTAAAACGTTGTAAAGCATCTCTTGTTTCCATTTTCATTTTCCTTTTTATCTTTCATTTTCAAGCTTAATTTTGTTATTCTTTCTATGTATTCGACCACTGATTCATGCTTTGCTTGTTGAATTCGTTCTAATTTTGCATATAATGAGTGTAAATTATCAATCTCAGGATATAATTTTTTTATAAATTTAATAAATTCTCCTATGGTTTCAACTCTACTACCCTTTATAGCAGTACGAATTGTTCCTGATATCTTAAATCTTAAGTAATTCATAAATTTCGCTTGTTCTTCTTCACTTAATATATCTTTTGCAATTTCTAATTTTTCTATATAATCTTCTAAAGGTAAATTTTTTCTATAAAATTTGGGTACTAATCTTAAAATTTCTTTTAGGGAGTATCCTGATGTATTTGACATGTTTGTGTTATCTGGTAAGTTTTCAATTTCGACAATCGAATTGTGATTATTACCCACAAGAATATTCTCTTCGTCTATATCTTGATAACTTTCTTGTTTAAGAGTCAGCCGTATAACTAATAGCTTCGAGCAGAAATAAAGAGATGGTTTCGATTCGTGTAATAGAAAGCAATATTTTCTCTGATAAGATTAATTTAATTCCACCGCTTTATTTTCAAGAAAAGTTGGAATAACTTGAAAATCCCATTATTTGACACTCATTTCTAATTTTTTAAGTTATTACGACTCTTCTTAAAAACAAAGCAATAAAATTAATTCCTACTAATCAAAGAAAATATTACATTTTATTAAACACATCGAAACCATCTCTTTATTTTTGCCTCTTGTTGCTGATTTTGGGAAAAAAGTCAATTTTTTAATTAGAAAAGGACAGAGATACAACGGACTCTTAATAGATAAATTTTTTGTATCGTTCAATATTTCGTCTGTTGCATTATTTTCTGAAAAAGTCGTCACATCTCTCGTTAAAGGGTATTTGTCTAAAAAACTGTCTTGTTAATTATTGTTTTGTGTTGTTTTAGTACTTTTGAAAATTATTTTTGGAATGGTTCTTGTAGATTTACGTAATGGTGTGTTTTGTTTGTTTAAAATATCTGTACTGCTTATATTTGGAATATTATTTTCACTTGTTTCTTGTGGAAACTTTGTGTCCACTGTTAGATCTGCGGTGTTATCTTCAATTGTTTCTTGTGAAATATTCGTTAAATTTGAGGTGTCGTTTTCGATTGTTGTATCTAAAGTTTCATTTGGAGAACGTGAAACTTTTATACTTTTGCGAAATGGATTGATATTTTCGTAGATATGTTTTTTCCTTTTTTTCTTGTTCTCTTGAAACCGATTGTTTTATGTTTTCTTATTCTTTCGCGAGTAGCATTAATATTTTCGCTTTCTTTAGTAGTGTAGCGTGAGCTACACTAATAAAATTTCTAATTTGATTTGAATACTAAAAACTTTCTAAATTTATTTACTAGCGTAATTTATTTTAGATTCTAATTTCTTCTTTAGACTAAATTTATCAAAACCTAAACTTTACACTAGAGAAATTTAATGAATTTGAACTTGATACACTAAAACCCAAAATTAAAACCTTTTTACAAGAATTTACTAAACTCTATCTGTAATTTCCCTTCATTTATAAATGAGACAAACTGGGAAATCGAAATAATTTAAACACAATTTTTTAGAGGGAAAAAGCCGTTAGGGGCATAAAAAACCCTTTTTTACCATATCCAACCCGAAAGTTTCTACTTTCATCCCCACTACTTCAACCGAAAGTCTCACATTCTTGCCGGGGCAAGAAGCAAAAAGAACGTTCTGCGCAGGCGCTAACGACAGAGTATAGCATACGTTATATCCCTCCGTCTCTTTCTTTTCCCATATAATGTCTAATATACCTAGCCTTTTTGCTCTTCATCAAAAGTCATAGTAAGAACAAAACAAAGGCAGATATCAAAATCCTTTTCTATTTCTTTTTCAAAATCTCTTAAATTTGAAACAAAAAAAAAACAAATTGTATACATTATAATGTATATGTATACATTGTATTATATTATTATTTAGTTAAAAATGTGTGTGATGAAAAATGTGGGCATAGAAACAGAGTGTATCGAAGAATAACTCTATCAGATTGAATAATACATTTTTTTTTTTTATTAATGAACTATCATTACTAATGTTACCGTGTAGTGTGTTATTGTGTAGTGTGTATAATAAAACAAAGCATAGATTCTTTAAAAATGTGTGTGATGAAAATTGGAATAATTCATAACATCTTTTTTTATTAATAAATTATCATTACGAGTGTTACCGTGTAGTGTGATATCGTGTAGTGTATCTAGTAGAACAATATAGCATAACGTTTATGTTATACGTAATTTTAGTTGGCAACTTTCGGCTTGGCTATGGTAAAAAATTGTATACGCGCCACGGGAGTGAAGAGGGACATCTTAACCCGTGCGTTTATCGCCCTCGCCTTCGGCTCGGGCGATAACATACGCGCGGGTTAGAATGTCCCCCTTCCCTCCCTTGGTGCGTAATATACTATTATTAATTACAAGCACAACACTGAGAACAAGATTTAAGTAATAAACTAATATGACGTCACTTACGCACTAAACGCCGCTTATCGCAAATTTTACGGTTTTTTCTTAATTGATAGACATGAAAATGCGACGATCGTTGATCGTGCATCGAATTAAATTTGTTTATTAGGCTTGATGCCAGATTATCGCGTGTGCACACGGCGATCACGTTTAGTTAAACGCGCGCAATTAAATTTCAATTTATTTGTTTTACACTGATTTGTCTCAATAAAGATAATTAGCTTTCGACGAGAAAGCTACAGAAACGATTGAATTCTTTGCCTTTGACGAGAACGCTACAGAGACGATTGAATTATTCCGTACAAACTTATCGTTATTCGAAAAATCTAAATATTCTATACGGAGTGCGGTTAGAGGTGTTGCTCGGTTGACAAACTGAAGCCAATTATGTATATATATATATACATATCCTATGTTTGTTAGAGTCGACGTCTATTTAAAGAAAAAATGATTTCATGGAAAAGACATGTTGCGACGCAACAAGTGGGTATTTAAAATCTTGTACAAATTTCGATTAATTCTAATTTAGAGTATGATAATATCCACTGTGTTTTCTCCTCTTTTAAGTAATTTGATATCTGATTAAAATTGATTATATTCATTGGTAATATTCATTATTTATTTTCCAATAAACATCAAATAACACGAAAAAAGGAATATTATTTTATCAATGATTGTATTTTTAAATATCAAAAATAATGCATTTAAAATTTCTTTGACACTATCCTACTGTAAAAATAGATAAAAATGCTGACTTTTGATTTGAATTCTTTTCTTTCTTTGACCTACTGTTGTTGAAAATATACACTAAAGTGTGTCGCACAGTAATTTTGCTGAGTCAATATTTTTATGAGTTTGATACTCTTTAAAGTTATTTGATGACAAGCGTCTATTTTTTTAAATGCCGTTTTTGTTCTGACTTCCAATACTTAATGTGGAGTCAGGTTTCCTTTTATTCACCGAAACGTAAGTAGATAAGCTATAGGCATATCGGATCACCTACATTCTGGATCACCCCCTCTCTTCTCAAAGTGGTCCAGAATTCGTACGCATTGTAGATCATCTCAGTGATCTAGAATCCGAACATGATCCAGAATGCCTATAGCGTTTTCTACTATTTTTTTTTGTCTTTTTTTTTGTCTTTTTTTTCTAACAAATGATTTTGTGACTACTCATGAGACTACTCAGACCAACATTTTTACTTTTATCTATCTCTACAGCATTAGGTTCATATCGAATTTCATCAAACAGATGACAAATGCCATTGTTAACGAAATTAGTTTTAGATAGTGCTTGTCCATCTGATTTTTGTAATTTTCCACATACATGGATGTAACTACATGATGGTAAGAGGCATAAATCTTGATGCTGAATAGAAATACGAATTTCATCACTGTTATTGAAACTTAATGTGGAGTATGGTTGATGTGCGTGAACCTCATAATGAGCAATAAACTCATCGAATGCGACACCTGATTGAATGCTTAGAATTTCGTCCATTTTTCTGAAAGCAGCAGAGAATGATACAATTTATCTTTTTCCACGTACTTTAAGACCTATGCTTTTGAGAAACTGGATGCTCTTCCGTGTTAACGGTTTGAGTACCTTTGGATGACTGATGGTGGTTTGACATGATGACTGACTTATATGCACACTTAAATTATAAACGATTCCCATTATACAGATTTTATGTGAAGTCTAACAGTAATTTCCTCTCCTCGGAAATTCACTAAATTTCTGTCTTGATCAACGATTCGGATTTGAAGATGATCTATACTCTTAACATTGAGTGGTAAATATATGACATGCGATGGAACTTTTATGATTTTATATCCTGGAGGAACTTTTGGAAAAAACTCATGGATCGTGTGAACTTTTTTGTCGTTGATGTAAGCACCTGTAGTAATATTACACTCTACTCTGAGTGCGTTTATTTTCAATATCTCCACAGGTAAATCAGAGCTGTGATAAATTTCATGAAGAACGCGACGAGTGAAACCGAGAAGATGGCCTATTGAATCGTGAGGTCTAAGATCTATCTGATGGCTGCAATAAATTTCACTTCTGAGAGTATTGTTGTTAGCTTTCAAGGAAAACTCGATTTCTTTAGGTTTAAAATCTTTTTGCAAAAATTGATTAATAGCATCAATTTCATAACTGTCAGTGAAAATAGTAATAATCTTCTCTCTTTTTATATGAAGTTTATTATTCGAATCGTCAACATTGGGAATCGAGTTGAATGTTAAAAGTTTAACTAAACCCAAAACAAAATTCTAATGCTGTGGTAGTTCTATTGAAGAAAAATATTGGGCTTCTCAGACAGAAGATTTGCCAGAAAGACTCAAAGTGAAACTATCTTCCATGACTGTTTGAAAAAGAATGATCCTGCTTGTCTGAAAACTCTTCTTTTATAGTCTTTCACACAAGAATTGAAGACAAAGATGTCCACAAATAAATGAGTCAAAATTCTGATATCTTTTATAGTTGTATCTCACTTCTTTTACGTTAAAATATAAGATCTATAGGGGGTTTAAGATCACCAAAACTATCAAAATAAATCACTTCAGAACCTCGTTTTCGATAACATACCCAGTGAGTGCCTTTGTTTTGAAAATCATCTAAGTTAACTATTGGGATCTGACATAGACCAGACGCTCTCTGGTGGATAAAATCTGAACGAATGGTAGCATACAAGCAGAAAGCGTTCGTTGATGCCTCTTGTATGTTCTTGAGTGTCTTACGTGAAAAGATTATTATATCACCGATATTTTTTCTATTTTTAACGTACTTTATTATATGTCCTGCTCTGAAAACTTGTTCACTTTTTATAAAATTACATTTGGTAGGATTAGTATATGCCCAATAGCACAGAAATATTCATAATTAACAAAAACAGGTACTTGCTCCATATATGACAATGTGAATTGTATGCTATGGTACGCCATCTTAGCTTAGACCACGCCCCCATGTCAGATCCCAATAGCAGATTCGATATGCCATGGGCCATCAGAAGGTAGATTATTTCTCATGAAAATACCTCGAGAATATGGGATTTGCATCATACGAACATACTTTATAAGATCATAGTCAGTCAGTGCACGATTTGGCAAAGTTAAATCGAAGTTTTTTTTTTCAACTTGACCATGACCGATATGAGGTTTCATAAATAATCCCATTTCAGTTTTATATGGTTTAAGATAGAGACCTTTTCCTAGAGCAATAGCTTCCATAGTTTTATTATGCCTCTTACTTTCTTTATAATTTTTATGTGCAGTTTTAGCCTCATTTACTGCTTTAGCTATTCCAGCAGCTCCTCCAGCCAGAGCACCAGTTGCACTTAGTGCTGCAAACAATGGTATGAGAAAAGGCAGAGCGCCACCTATTTTTAATGGAATAGGTAGAATACGTGGAATGATAATTTTTTTCTCACCACCAACGATCTTAAGAGCTTCACGTGCACCTTTTAAGGCAGACTGAATAACTTTGCGAGAATGTTTACTTGGTTTTAATGATTTTTTACTTGCAGTTACTAATTTACTCAATTTTACACCCATTCCTGTCTTTCCTTTTAATCTCATAGCATTTGCAGCAACAAAAGCAGTTGCTTTTTCGCTAAGACTGGCATCTTTGGCTCTAACACGCTGCCAAGCTTTATCAGCGAGCTTCATGTCAGCTACTTTTCGATAAGCATTTTTATCAGAATAAGATACGTCATGTTCTTTGCATGATTGATCAACTTGATTGATACCTGCATCACCTCTTTTCAGACGCTTTTTCAGTTTTGTTCCGGAACCACAATATTGATATCCAGGAATATGCATAAAGAAGGGGCCGAACTATCTGTCTTTGTCTAATAGCGTTTTTCATCATTTATGTAAACACTATCCGGTATAACAAGAAAAAAATAGCAGCCCCCGCTAGATATTAGTATAATTAGTAAATTTTGTAATAACAACCAAATTTTTTACCGCATAGTTTTTAACTAATTAGAGACCTACTAGCAATCTAGAATATAACCTACCTTTTTTTGGTAGGTCTCTAATTATTCAAAAACTACGCAGTGAAAAAATTTGGTTGTCATTACAAAATTTACTTACTATACTAATATCTAGCGGGGGCTGCTATTTTTTTCTTGTTATACCGGATAGTGTTCACATAAATGATGAAAAACGCTATTAGACAAAGACAGATAGTTCGGCCCCTTCTTAATAGGTAAGTTATTAATTACTTTATCAAGTAACCCTTTATTCTTAGAGTGCTTCTGTGATTTGTGTACGAGCATCTCTCTTCGAGTGCTGATTTACAACTGATGATCAAAATATAAAACAAGCGTTTATATTTTGAAAAGGTCAATCTTAGATTTAACTTTGTTACGTAAACATGGATTTTACTAAACAAAACGTCAAACTTCCCATCGCCAACTTTAATTTTGGGAAAACGAAAAGAAAAAAGCGACACGGAGAGTTACTTCCAGATAATATACTAGCAGTATGCTGCGGCCCATCGAATTGTGGAAAAACTAATAGTTTATTGGCTCTAATTACACACCCTAATGGTCTCAGATTCAAAAATTTGTATGTATACTCTAAATCTAATTTTTTCAAAAAGTTTTAAAACCAATTGAAGGTATATCATATCTACCGTTTACTGAACATGCATCTGTAGTGTCTCCAGATGAAGCCCTACCTAATTCAATTGTGATTTTTGATTATGTGGCTTGTGAGAAGCAGGATAACGTCAGAGCTTTTTTCTGTATGTGAAGACACAAAAGTGTAGATAGTTTCTATCTATGTCAGTCATATGCTCATATACCGAAACATCTCATCAGGGACAATATTAATTTGATGGTAATTAATCATTAAGATGATGTTAATCTTAAACATTCCTATGAAGACCATGTGGAAATTAACTCAACTTTAAATGAATTTCGAAATCATTGTACTGAATGCTGGAAGAATGACAAGTATGGATTTGTTGTTATTGACAAAGATAGAGCAATGAATGGTGGTAGATATAGAAAAGGATTCGACTGTTTTGCCATTAAAAAGAAAGTATAAATCTTAATCTTTGCAGTTTGATTGTGGACAGCATCTTGTCAGCATACCTTACTTTAAGAAGGAAAAAAATGTTCTTAGCAAGCTCTTACGAGCACGTGAGGCTATTAAAATAAATACTCTTTGTTAAAAAAGGAGAGAGATGATTTTGAAAAGGTTATTGGTGATACTTTAAAACCAGTTATTATACTACTTGAAAAGCTTGACGATTCAACAACTGAAAGAGTGTCACGTTCTAATCACATTTCGGCTATAGACAGTAACAGAAAATGACTTGGGTTCGGCGTTTGATAATGATGCTTCTAATGGCGATGATTTTTTTCGATAAATAGCACAATGATGAATGTATCGTTTAATTCTGCAAATTCATCATCTAAATCTATATATTCACTATTTGCATCTGCGCATAAAGAAACTGAACCGACTGACTGTTTATCAATGCTAAATGGAAGCCACAGCAAAATCGATAACATATACGGAGTGAGAAAAGTCAGTGGGGTATACATGATTGGTGATTCACAAATTCAATTTGATAATAAAATAATAAAAGTGAAAGATTCAAGTTTTCCTAAAAGCAGTGGTCTAATGGAATTGCTTTTCAAAAAAGAGCCAGATGATAATCTTTCAAGTACAACAGATCGCAAGGACTATCGTATTATCCTGGAAGCAACAAATGCCCATAGGAAAAGACATAGCAAAAGTGAGAATATACGCTCTTCGAAGAGTAGAAAATATTCAAAAGTCATAGCACCAATGTTCCGCAGTGATCACAGTAGAATATCTACCAGCGGAGGAGGTCTCATACCTAAATATAAAATAGCAAAAAAGAATACTTCCATTGATCTAGTCTACTGGGATAACCCAAATGAGCTTGTCGAGAGACTACGATTATTAATAGTCGAACGATCTGCTGGAAATAATAATCACAACAATGAAATCCAATCAATTATAGAGGAGCTATGTGAAGCCAGACATATACATTGACGTACACAATTTTCAAATCAATAGTAGTAACATGAGTCTCGATGTGTTTGGAAGAAAACTTGAGGGCTCGCAAGTGAGTCGTGGTCCTCGAGGTATTGGATTCAATTTTACATCAAATGGTAATTTTGATATAGAAAATAAGCGGCTTTGCAATATTGGAGAGGCCAATCATTCAAATGATGCGATTAGTTTGAATTCACTTAATAATATTCTACAGAAAGAAGTTGATTACTTATCTTCTAAAATTATAGAAGTTGCTAAAGCTATACAAGAATATGAAAACAAAGTTGGAATATATAAAACAGAAATAGACGAAAAATTGACTTATCTTTATGATATGACTCAACGAAATTTTGCAAGTATTGAATATATAATTAAAAAAACGAATAGACAGTCGGATATTGCTAAAGTTAAAGTTTAAGATGGAACGTCAAAGAGTAGTTGAAGAGCTACACAAGCCAGCACGTCGCAGGTACAAGCGAAGAAAATATAACATACGCGGATTAGATGAGACTTGGCAAGCTGACCTTGTAGAAATGATACCTTATTTTAAGGAAATAAAGGTTTTCGCTACTTACTAACTGTTATAGATATATTTTCCAAGTATGCATGGGCTGTACCAGTCAAATCGAAGAGTGGCAATGATGTTACTCTAGCCATGAAGTCAATATTAAAACAAGGACGGGTGCCATCAAATTTACAAACTGACTGTCGTAAGTATGATAGAAATCGCAAGTGCATACTCATATGTTATTCATATATATCGACTTGCAGCGCCTCTGATGTCTTTTGTATCACACACACACCTGCATATCATATAATAAATACTATTGACTATATTCCACTGAACATTCTTTTAACAGGTTATGAGCCCAGTTTTTCGTGATAGTCTAATAGTGTTTTTATATGTGTTAAATTTTTTTTTTCTTTTTAAACGAAGCCAGCCCATTGTGCAAAAGTGCAAATAAAGTTTAAAAGAAAAATGGAGAGTGATCTCGTGAAAATCGTAAAACTGAAAAACATTGAAAATTGGTGTATGTGGAAGTTTCAAGTGCGCGTCATGTTTCTTTTGCATGATGTACTTGATGTTGTAACTGGTACAGAAAAGAAGCCCGAAACTCCCGCAGATGACGCGAATGAGGTTACGAAGTCACAATATGAAAAAGACTTGAAAGAATTTACGAAAAAAGATGGCATCGCGCAAAAATTTATCGTTACTTCGGTGAAAAGACAACCTATGACACACATAATGAGTTGCACTTCAGCAAAAGCGATGTGCGATAAACTCCACGCTATCTACGAAAATAAGACTGATACAAGTGTGCATATATTGCGACAAAAATGGTTTAGTTTCTAGAAAAAGCCTAGCGATGATATCGCGACGCATATCTCGAAGATAGGAGAATTATGTAATAATTTGAGAACTTTAAAAGAAGAGATTTCTGATGAAATGCTAATTACAAAAATTCTCATGACTTTGCCATCAAGCTTAAACCATTTTCGATCTGCTTGGGATTCGGCCGCGAAAACAGAAAAAAACCATCGAAAATCTTACTTCTCGGTTAATGATAGAAGAAGAGCGAATAACGGTACAAGATAATTCTGAAAATAGTCCCTTCTTTACAGAAAATAAAAAAATGCAAAAGTGTCAATTCAGCGGTGCTGATAATTATTTGAAATCATACAGGCAAAATTCAAATTTCAAAAACAATTCAGTGAAAAATATTCTGAAGCAAAGGTGTTGGAATTGTGGAAAAATCGGCGAGACTGTTAGTAACTACGCGGAAACATTCAAAATTCGTCGAATCCTACACAGCGTTCCAAGAACTCGATGAAGCAGGACGAGACTTTATTGGGAGAAGCACTGCTGATGCCCAATGATGATCGTGAATTGACATGGCTTCTTGATTCTGGTGCATCGCAGTACATGAGCAACAAACGTGAATGGTTTTCAACATATGAAGATTTTATTTCGTTGGTGCGTCTCGGCGATGGTCGTATTGTTCACAGCGCAGGTAAAGGTTGTATGAATGTATTAGCATTTGACGGTTTAAAATGGGTTAAGAAATATTTATCCGAAGTATTGTACGTACCGGAAACTCAGTGTAATCTTTTTTCTATGGGAGCGGCACTTTGAAAAAATATGATTTTAGAATCAAATGTAACAAAATGTGCTTTTTATAAAAATAATAACGTCGTTGTAATTGGAGGAAAATCTGAATTTCATCGTATATTTAAAATGAAAATAATCGTTGAAAATAAAGACTATTCGTATTTAGCTATAAGTAATGTAAACAATGTAAACAAAAATAATAACAATGTTGAAACAATCTAAATATGTTACTATATATTTTGTTAAATTTAAAAGTGAAGTAAAAGAATGTAGCGCGAATTTTATTCAAAGATTTGAAAAAGAAACTGATTGTCAAATAAATATTTTAAGAACAGACAACGGTCTAGAGTATATTAATAAAGAGTTGTCTAATTTACTTTTTAAAAAGGGCATAAAGCATCAACGAACTGTTAAATACACGCCTTAACAAAACGGCAAGGCCGAACGCGAAAATCGCACGCTCGTAGAAGTGGCTCGTACTCTCTTGCTTTCTAAGAATTTGCCTAAAAATCTATGGGCTAAGGCTATCAATACTTCTGTTTATGTTTTGAATCGTAGTTGAAAAACATCGTTTGAATTGTGGCACGGAAAGCCAAGTAATATTAATTATTTCAAAATTTTTGGTACCGAGGTTTATAGCCATATAGATAAAAGTTTACGTAAAAAATAGGATGCAAAATCTAAACTTGGAATTTTTGTCGGCTACGATGATTTTACGAAAGGATATAGGAAGCAGAAAAGTAGAAATTCATAGAGATGTCTTATTTAAAGATGAGTTGAAATTTAACGATGTATCGCAAATAAAATCAAGTGAATATGAATTTTGTATTTTTGAAATTCCGTGAGAAAATAAACAATCAAAACTAAATGAAGTAATCGTTGATGGCTATGAAAATAATTTAGTTTATGAAAATGTTGATGACTATGAAAATAATTTGGAGTCCAACAACATCATTGAAAATATAAATAATTTAAATGAAAATAATTTTGAAAATAATGAGAATAATAATGAAGAAAATGAAAATAATAATATAGAAAATGAAAATAATAATGTAGAAAATGAAAACAATAATATAGAAAATGAAAATAATTTAAATGAAAATGCAAATGTATAAAATGAAAGAAACGTAGGTGGTTATGACTTGCGAAATCGTCAAAATATTCAGCCATTGAATTATTTAGGTAATGTCGTCAATAATTTTGTTTTTGATTTTGAGAACATTGATGATTTTTTATTGCTCAAATAAACAATGAACCAAAAAACTATGAACAAGCGTTAAAAGGTGAAAATTCTAAATCATGGAAAAAAGCCATGCATGAAGAAATATTAGCTTTAAATAAAAATCAAACTTGGGTTATGGTTTACGTACCGAACGATGCTAAAATTTTATCTAATAAATGGGTTTACAAAATTAAGACGAATTCTAGTACAAATAACGTACGCTTTCGTGCTAGATTAGTAGCTAAGAGGTTGAATCAAATAAAAGATGTAAACTTTAAGGATCTTTATAGTCCTGTTACGAGAAATAACTCAATTCGAACCTTCTTTGCTATGTTAGTTTCTGTGAGTATGTACACTAAACAATTTGACGTAAAGTCAGCTTTTTTGAACAAAAATCTCCAAGACACTGTATATATGAAACAGCCAGAGGGATTTGAAGACTGTTTGAATCGAGTGTGCTTACTAAAAAAGAGTCTGTACGGATTAAAGCAGTCGGCTAGGTGCTGGAACGCAAAGTTCGTTCAGTGCTTATCGAAGTTCAATTTATTTCCTACTGAAGCTGATCCGTGTGTTTTCGCGAGTAAAGGGTCGGAAGAATTATTAAAACTCATTATTTATGTTGATGACGGTGCAATCGCCTCGAAAAGTAAAAAGAGAATACATGAATTATTACAATTTCTTGAGAAAAATTTTGAGATTACCGTAGATAATTTAAAAATGTTTTTAGGATTTGAAATAAATTTTTTACTGGATAAATCAATGCTCGTAATTCAAAAATTATATGCTGAAACAATCATAAGTAAATTTAATATGGAGAGCGCGAATACTGTTAGCATACCAGCTGACCCTCATAGCATTTCTTTAATTTTTGAAAAAACCGCGAGAAATGGTAGTCTTAATGTTCCTTTTAAAAAAGCTATCAGATGCTTGATGTTTCTGGCAAACGGAACACGAGCGGATATTGCTTTTGCAGTGCGAGATCTTAGCCGATTTGCTGAAAATCCAACTAAAATTCATGGGAATTGTATAAAACGAATCATAAAGTATATAAATGGAACTTTAACATATGGTTTAATTTACAAAGCTAAAAATGATTGTACGCGAATTGTAACGTTTAGTGACGCTGATTACGCAAGTTATCATATTACTCGCAAATCAGTTAGTAGTTTTATTATTAAATTGGGTAAAAGTTAAATTGCATGGGGTAGTGGAAAACGAAATACTGTTTCTCTCTCGACAACTGAGTCAGAATTTATAGCAGCGTGTGCTGCTGCACAAGAAATGATATGGACAGAGAAACTGTTAAAAGACTTATTTCAAAATACACTTAGAAAACCAATACTGTATGTAGACAACCAAAGTGCGATTGTAATAATCAAAGACATGCGCTATCACTGTCGTACTAAGCATATCGACGTCAAATACAAATTCGTTCAAGAAAATTATAATAATGGTTTATTTCAAATCGAGTACGTAAATTCTGCAAACCAGCAAGCCGATGTACTAACGAAAGCTCTTCCCATAAAACTGTTTGAGCACTTACGAAATTTAATAAACATTGGTGCTTAAAGTACATGTGTACTGTATAGAAATAGAATTATTGAAAATGTTATTTTCTGCACTTGCAAGTTCTAAGTGGGAGTGTTGTAAGTATAATAGTGTTCGTGATTATATTTTGAATGATATTTAATTTATAATTTATGTTCAAAATTCTAACATTGAATTAGGTGAAAGCTTGAGCTTTAGTTAATCATCGTTGGGCTGTGTCACGGCGAAACATAAATATCGTCCGGGGACATCTCTCTCCTTCCCCGAATACAGTAGTATTCGATAATTGAAGGGGCACCGAGACAGAGAATTGAAGTTTTCTGTGGATGGGCGTGCCATAGAGACGATTAACTGCCTAGCAATGATTTGTTTATGAAAATAACAAAGTTAAAAATCATTAATAATAATTATTTTTCTGTCACTCTTGTTGGATCGTTAAAAGCTTAAACTTCATTCAACTGTATTTAAAAAAAAAACCTAAAAACTTGTATTGTATAAAATATTTATTTCATTTCTTGATTGTAATTTATTTAATATGTTAATTAATTTTCATAAGTATTAAATTGTTATTTTTTGTTGAATTTCTGTGTTTTTAATGACTATAATTTCATTTATTTTAAAGGTTATAGTTTCAGTATTTTTTTTTATTGCATTTATATTTGAATCTATATTATTTGTAACATTTTTTAATGCCGAAACCCGGGACTTGAAAAATAATTATTGAGATTCTAATTTTGCTATTCTTTTTTCTAACAAGGACGTGAATTCGAGAGATGAGCAAACGAAAATCAGCTACATCAACAGGGATTCCTTCTGATAATGGTAGTCAAATGACTTTGCGAGAGCAACAGTTGCCTGCAACATCCTCGGCAACATCTACGGTAACGCATGGTGCAACTACATCTGGCAGACGAACGGAGGTAAGAGTTCCATTGCTTTCACCGGGGACATCTGCTTCTACGTTGCAATTAGCGGTGCCTCAGCGATCACGAGAACCTGCAACAACAGAGACACAAATACATGCGCCTCCATCAATAGCAACACAAGTTCCTGGACGCCCTAATAGAATCGTGAGTGCATCTTAAGCTGTAGGAGAAAAAACACGAGCATCACGAACTTCAGCAGGAAAAACACAAGCACCACGAACTTCAACAGTAAAAACACGAGCACAACGGAGAGTAGCTGGACAAGTACGTGCTCCTTCAACAACAACAAAATCAAAAGTAGGTGCGGCTTCAAAAACAAGAAAAAATAAAAAGACAACGAATGATATCGAGGAACAACTTTTGATTGAAGATGACGAGGATAGTGAACAGCAGTCTGATCAGCTAAATGATAGCGAAAGCGAAGAAGAGAATGCGTATGATATTAATTTAAAAAATATAAATAATGATTGAGATGAGCGTTTTCATGGCACTAGTTTAGGTAGCCAAGCTCATTCAAGCGATGTCACGGTAATGAAATTTGCAAAAGCTCTTTCACATTCATTTTATCAATTAAATCAGTCTAATAATTTAAATGATTCTAAATTAGTAAATAGATTAGCTAAAACAAAATCATTACCAACTTTTGATGGATATTCTCTTAAATGGGTTAGGTTTAAACAAGTTTATGATTTGTCTACCGAGTTAGATTCTTACAGCGATCAAGAAAATCTTTTAAGGTTATTCGAAGCTTTAAAAGGCGAAGCTCGCGACGCGGCAAAAGCTTCATTTGCGGTCGGTAAAAGTAGTGCTGAAATTATGCAGATTTTAAAGATGAGATTTGGAAATTCAAAAATTATTTTACAAAATTTAACTAAAGAAATAAAAGAATTAGATCCGATTGATGATCAAAAAACAAATTTAATAAAGTTTGCTACTAAATTAAAAAACTCTGTGGCGGCAATTAAATCACTTAAAAATGTTGTTTATCTTTATAGTCCAGAATTATCAGAAAGTATATTAAAAAAGTTACCAAGTACGACGTTGGAAAGTTACATAAAATATGCAGCTTTTGAAGATAAAGATGAACCAGATTTAGTAAAATTATCTAATTTTCTTTTTATAGAAGCAGAAATGATGATTGCTGCTGGTGTAATTCTATCGCAATCGAACTTGGTAACAAATAAATCAACTGAAAAGACAAAGATTTCCAAGAATAATCAAAAAGCGATTCTTACAACAAGTATAAATAAAATTGGAGAAAATATTAAAAATAATATTGAAAATAATTATAATGCTAATTGTGCACATTCTAATCGTAAAAATCATAAAATTTATCAATGCGATGCTTTCTTAAAAATTCCAATTTCACAGCGTTGGAAAATCGCAAGAAATGCTAGACTTTGTTATAAATGTCTTGGACGAGGTCATGGAATGTCACAATGTAAAAAATATAATAGTAAATTATGCGGTCGTAACCATTATAAGCTTTTACATAGAAATAATTATTCTAGTGAATCAACAAATGTTAATAATTCACGTGCTCATGAAAGTTCAAGTAATAATATTGCTTTGCGAAATAAAGATAAAAAAGATTGACTAGAATCGAAAACATATTTAAAAATAAGACCACTTAAAATTATTAATGAGAATAAAATGATTGAGATTTTTGCGCTTTTGGATGATTGTTCGACCGCTTCATTAATTAATTCCAATATAATCAAGGAAATCGGAGCATCAACTTCAAGAATTTCTGTTCAATTAAAAGGTTTTGGCGGTGAAGAAACAACTATTTTAGCTAATGAAAAAGTTAACCTAAAAATAAAAGCTCAGAATTAATTTTTTTCTCTCGCTAATGTTATTATGGTAGAAAATCTCGCTTTACCCAATCAAATAATCGATAAAACTACTACAGATTTATGTTTTTTGAATATTGGAATTTTTACTATTCCTAATGATAAAACACCTGACCTTTTAATTGGACAAGACAATTGTCATCTTATTACAACAAGAGAATTTTGTAAAATAAATTCTAACAATCTTTTTGTATCACGATGTTTGCTTGATTGGGTAATTCATGGTTTGAATAATTATAACAATAATGTTTGTCAAATTAATGTCTTACGATCAAAAACAGTGAAAAAACCTTCTCATTCGCGTGATTTGAAATTGGATAAATTAGTTCGGTTCTATTTTGACTTAGAGGCACTAGGAGTGAATGGCTTACCTAGGATTAATTCAGACGATCAACATGCGTTAGAAATCTTAGAAAAGGCGAGTCGTTGTGAAAATAATATTTGGGAAGTCGGGCTTCTTTGGAAAACCGATGACATTACTTTTTCAGATGGTCGAATAACAGCTTTACGACGCCTTGAATTATTAGAAAAACGTTTAGATAGAGATTCTAATTTCGCTGAATTATATAATACAGAAATATCGCGGCTATTCGAAAACGGTTTTGCTCAAACCATCAATAATAATATGCCTAATACTAAAATTCGTTATCTTCCTCATTTCGGCGTGCAAAACGTTAACAAACCAAGTCGAGTACGGTTAGACGCGGCCGCGAAAAGCTCTAGTCCAAGTTTTAACGATCTTTTATTATCTGGACCTGACTTATTAAAAACTCTTCCTAGTGTAATTATGCGTTTTCGCCAATTTAAATACGCAATCAAATCGGATGTTAAAGATATGTTTTTGAAAATTAATATTCGAAAAGAAGATTGTGACGCACAGAAGTTTCTTTGGAGAGGTAGTGATAGAGTAAACGAACCGCAATAATATTTTATGAAATCTATGTTATTCGGTGCTAAATCTTTGCTGTATACTGCGTTGTTTATTAAAAACAAAAATGCTAATTTATATACGTCTATTTATCCGGAAGCAGCGAAAAGTATTATAAATAATTGTTACATGGATGATTTTTTGGATAGTTGCGAAACGATTGAAGAAGCCTCTGAACGAGTTAAAAATGTTATCGAAATAAATGCTAATGCTAATTGGCAAATGCATAGTTGGACTAGTAATTTTGATTCGATAATATTTGATACTAAGGATACAAATACTCAATTACTAAAATCAAATTTAAATGAAAACGGTGGGGAGAAAGTGTTGGGTTTGCGATGGTTTAATTTATCTGATGAATTAGGTTTTAACGTAAATTTACAGAATTTATCGAATGACTTATATAAAGGGGTTAAAAAACCTACTAAAAGAGAATTTTTTGGGAATAATTATGTCAATTTTTGATCCGCTTAGTTTTTTAATTCCATTTACTATTTAATCACGAATTTTGATGCAAGAGATATGGTATGGCGGGATCGATTGGGATTCGAAAATTAATGATCAAGAATTTTTAAAATGACAGGATTGGTTAAAAAATTTTAAAATCGTAGAGAACTGCAGAGTTCAACGTTTTTATCAGTTACATGATTATCAAGTAAAATCAGCAGAATTACATGTCTTTTGCGATGCTGGTAGTAAAGCATATGCAGCTGTAGCGTATTAGCGATTTTCATTGAGTAATGGTTCTTTTCACGTATCTATAATAATGGCAAAAAGTCGCGTCGTGCCAATTAAACCTACAACAATACCTCAACTAGAACTGCAAGCTGCGTTATTAGGTACTCAAATCGCGAAATTAATAACAAACGAGCATACTTTTAATATAACACGTCGTGTATTTTGGTCAGACTCTATAACCGTTTTACGATGGATTAGAAAAAAACTAAAAACTTTAAAAATTTTTGTTGCTTATCGATTAGGGGAAATAAACGAAACAGGAAGGATGGCGTTGGGTTCCATCATTAGGAAATCCAGCCGATGACGAAACTAGAATATCTCCGAACGCCTTAACAAAGAACAGTAGATGGTTTCTCGGTCTGCCATTTTTACACTCCGACGACTTACAGTGGCCAAAAGAAAATTTCAGGAATTTCGACGATACTTCTGATCGCAATGAAATTGAAAAATTAAAAATTTTTACAGTAACAGCACAGTCGTTGATAATTGATTTTCATTGTTTTTCTTCGTGGGAACGTTTAATATCGGTTATATCGAAAGTATGTTTAGCAATAGATTTAATGAGAAAAAGAAAATCCTGAAAAGTCGATCATTACGCGAGGAAATATGTATTAAAGAAAGTCAAAATTTATAAGTTTTCACAGAAATAAACGAACTTAAAGCTACTAAATTGGTGTGTAAATCTAGCAGATTACTTTCTTTAAATCCTAATATAGACGATCAAGGAATTCTTCGTGCCAAAGGTCGATTGTCCAATTTTTCAATAAATCATTTTAAATTAAAGCTGATCATACTTGATAAAAAAGAAAAATTTACAGAATTATTAATAAAACATTATTGAAACATGAGACTTTTTGAATTAAAAAATAAGCGGACACCGGGTGCGAACCCCGCTCCTCGAGATCTCCAGGCACGAGCTCTAACCACTGAGCCAGTGCCACACTGCTATATACAAGTTAAAATCCTACTTATAAGGCTCTTCGCCGGTATAGTAGGTATCTATGTACAAATATAACATGTGGATGGAAAATCCACCATGTTACAATCCCCCCCACCACACGAAAGTACTTCGGTGGAACCGATAATTTCGTCATACTTGCTCTGCTCGCTCTGCTCTCCTCTCCCCCACACGAAAGTACTTCGGTGGAACCGATAATTTCGTCATAACTGCTACACCGAGAAAGTTTCACATCATAAAAGATAGTGCGTTTTTAAAATGCTCCACAAAGTGGCTCGCATGCAAGATAAATATCGAACATGCATCAAGTTTTTCGATGCGGCGCCACCGTAGGCGACGAAATACAGTGCGCCGCCTCCTCGCGCATTGTGTTTCGGCGCTTATGCACTACAAAAAGTGATGCATGAATTATGAAATGCGAAGCATTATTCGTGATTCACGGTGCAAAAGGCATCACTTTTTTTAGTGCGACGCGCATCATCTTTATTGAGGCAAAACTTTCTCCGTGTACTGCTACTTGCTCTGCTCGCTCTGCACGCTCTGCTCACTCTGCTTAATGCTAATAACTTAATGCTAAATTTTAAAATGCTCTATGGTTGCTCCAGTGGGTTATTTCGTTGGGCACCATTGAAACATGAGACTTTTTGAATTAAAAAATAAGCGGACACCGGGCGCGAACCCCGCTCCTCGAGATCTCCAGGCACAAGCTCTAACCACTAAGTCAGTGCCGCACTGCTATATACAAGTTAAAATCCTACTTATAAGGCTCTGCGCCGGTATAGTAGGTATCTATGTACAAATATAACATGTGTTTGGAAAATCCACCATGTTACATTATCACGAAAAATATTTTCATGGAAGTAACGAGATAGTATGTAATGAAATTTGGCAGAAATATTAGATTATCGGTCTTAGACAAATGTTACGAAGAATTGCGACCAAGTGCATAATTAGTAAAATATTACGCGCATAACCTATAAATACTAAAATGGCTGCTCTTTTGTCTGCTCGTCTAGCTTACAAACTTCGTCCATTTTCTCATAGTGGTTTAGATTATTTCGGACCAATAATGGTGAAAATATTTCCGAAGACGCGAGAAACGATGGGGCGCGTTATTTACTTGTATGACTACTAGGGCCATTCATCTCGAGTTAGCCTATAGTTTAAGAGCAGGTCGACTTTTTCTGTCCTTTTCTAATCAACGAAATGATTTTTTTGCAAAAACTAATAATTTTAGCGAAAAATAAAGAGAAAGCCCCATCACGTATTAAAAAAAGCTATATTTTCTTTAATGAGAAAGAATTGATTTTATCCCTTCGTTTTCAAGAAAACCTTGAAAAACTTAAAAAATAGAGGTTAGATTAGACAATTTGGTTTTTCAAAGTTTTCTTGAGAACGGAGCAATAAAATTAATTCTTTCTCATCAAAGAAAAGATAGGTTTTTTTAATACGCGATGGGGCTTTCTCTTCATTTTTCGATAAAGTTATTAGTTTTTGCAAAAACTTAATTCTTCGATTAGAAAAGGACGGAGATACGTGACCTCCTCTTAAGTACAGATTTTGTAATAATGGTATTAAAAAGATTCATTTCACGACGTGGAACTCCTTTAAAGATTTATTCTGATAATGGGACTAATTTTAAAGATGCTGTGAGAGAACTAAAGTAATCAATAAAAGAATTAAATTCAAGTCAATTGCAAGACTATGCAGCTAAAAATTCGATAAGTTGGATTTTTAATCCACCCACAGCCTCTCACATAGGAGGCACGTGGAAACGATTAATACGTTCCGTAAAAACTGCGCTTAATGTTATTTTGCGAGATCAAGCTCCTAAAGATGAAGTTTTAGTTACTGTTTTTGCGGAAATTGAACAAACGGTTAATTCGCGTTTAACTCATGTTTCCGTAGATCCAAGAGATCAAGAAGCGTTAACGCCGAATCATTTTTTAATTGGTACATTTTCTTGTAATATTAGATTCGGAGATTGCGACGCTCAAGTATTATGTACGCGAAAGGGTTGGAAAATCAGTCAATATTTCGCTGTTGCCTTTTGGCGTAGGTGGCTTAAGGAATACCTACCTTCATTGATTCCTCGTAAGAAGTGGCATACAAGTGATGAATCTTTAAAAGAAGGAGATATAGTTTTAATTCTTGATAATAATATACAAAGGAATCAGTGGAGGAAAAGTATTGTTGAAAAATTTACCCTGGAAAAGACGGTGAAATACGTGTAGCTGAAGTTCGAACTCAAAGTGGAAATCTAATAAGACCGACTAAAAAATTAGTTCGTTTTGTAGAGGTACAAAATTAATAGATTTTTGTACGGAGGAAAGAATGTTCGTGATTACATTTTGAATGATATTTAGTTTATAATTTATGTTTAAAATTCTAACATTGAATTAGGTGAAAGCTTGAGCTTTAGTTAATCATCGTTGGGCTGTGTCACAGCGAAACATAAATATCGTCCGGGGACATCTCTCTCCTTCCCCGAATACAGTAGTATTCGATAATTAAAGGGGGACCGAGACAGAGAATTGAAGTTTTCTGTGGACGGGCGTGCCATAGAGACGATTAACTGCCTAGCAATGATTTGTTTATGAAAATAACAAAGTTAAAAATCATTAATAATAATTATTTTTCTGTCACTCTTGTTGGATCGTTAAAAGCTTAAACTTCAACTGTATTTTAAAAAAAACCTAAAATCTTGTATTGCATAAAATATTTATTTCATTTCTTGATTGTAATTTAATTAATATGTTAATTAATTTTCATAAGTATTGAATTGTTATTTTTTATTACATTTCTGTGTTTTTAATGACTATAATTTTATTTATTTTAAAGGTTAAAGTTTCAGTATTTTTTTTTATTGCATTTATATTTGAATCTATATTCTTTGTAACAGATAGAAATCGCTATTGCATACTCATATGTTTTTCATATATATCGACTTGCTGCGCCACCTATAATACAAACGTATAGATGTAAAGCGTCTTAACGCGAGCTCGTAACGCTCGATCACTTGTACCGTGACTACCGTGCAAGCCGGATGTCTTTTGTATCACACACACACCTGCATATTATATAATAAATACTATTGATTCAATATAAATATAATAATTATAAATGGTGGTGATAAATAAAAACAATTGTATAATGTTTAATAATTTTCATTTATTCATGTATTCTTATTATGTAAAATTTACAATGAATAGTTTGAAAAATAATTTGATGAGTATATTTTATTTATTTTAAGCCCGATCGAATTTAAAAGATCTTCCCAAGTATATTGCAATCAAACGGAGTTTATTTGCATTATTACAGAGATTGTAGAAAAATTCTTCATCTTTTAGGATTGCAGATAAAATCTTCTCTGGTAAGAAGACTTGGAAGCTTTGGTCGAAATCTGCTACGACCTTGGTGCCAAATCTTGTCTTGACTTGTTTCAGTGCAGTCACCATGTACTGTTGATCTTTTTCTAAGTCTGTGACTTTCTTCCTTGGCAGGAAGTCGCTTCCAGCAATCTTGTTCAGTATAGATAAATCCACTCTGAAAACAAGAAAAAATAAAAAAATAAAAATTTCTGTTGGAGAAAAATTTTGATAAAAAAAAATAATGTTTTTTTGTTTTGGTAAAAAATAAATGGCCCATTCCGCACTTCGATGTCTGCCTTTTCCATTGCTACTCATAATGTATCCTTTTTTCTCCTTCCTGGGAACTTGCCCCCTCCATTGATGGATGCCAGTCATTCATGAACTCCTCTAACACATTATAGTCAATGATAATTTGCTCGCCTTCATAAAGTGTTATCCCCACTCGCTCTGCACTATTTTCATTGGTTGCTTTATCCCTTCTCTTGATTTCCCTCTCTCTTTCATTCTCTGTAGCATCCATCTCCACTCGTGTATCTCCCCTCCTCATTTCTACCTCCCGCTCTTTTTCTTTTTTTTCAGCAGCCATTTTTCTTGCATATTCCCTCTCTACTTCAAGTGCAGCTTGTGCCATCTGTATTTCTTCAATTTTATAATGTCCCCAAGGTAAAGTATCTGTACTATCAGGCAATAAACATCTCTTATCATCGTGAGGACTTAGAGCAATTATTATCGGTTTTTTAGTATGCACAGTGTGCAATTTCAAACGGATATTGCACTCTTCACGGTATATAATAGTGAGATCCTGAAGACAGCTTCGGTAATCCTCAAAAATAATTGATTTTTCAACAACACTGGACTTAATACCTATGGCTTTCTTTATAACTTCTCGTCCATCGATTGAAATACTATACATTTTGCTTCGTAATCCTATAAATTCTGTCATTATCTTACCATTACATTCGTCTTTCATCAAACCCGGAACTTTCTTATTAACTCTATGAGACTATCATTATCAGTATACAAGAGTTTGCAATTGTCTCCAACTCGCTTTTTCATATACGAATAACGAAAATTATAAACTAATATTTTTGATAATTCTAAAATGCAAAATCCAACATTAATTGGTTTCTTGATTGTGATGCTCGTTCTCTTCTTTTGAATCAAAAATAGCACAGCTGTGAAAATTTGGTAGAGCTATGCGTGCTTCTGCTCCATATCTACCAGTAAATTTATTTACCAATCGGACATCAATTCGAGACCACTCTCGCTCAATGCACTTTCCATAGACAGCATTGATTAACAATTTATAAAAAAGTTTTTCAAATTCGTTCTTAACCTGCATTCTTTTTAGAGTATTCAATTCCACATAAGGTTTGAGCCATGCCTCCTGCTTAAAACTTAAAATTCTATGCACTTTTTTCAGCCGAAGCCCATTTTCCAACACTTGTCTAAGTGTTCGATAGTAAATAACATACCTCTTCTTGTTCTTCAAAGTAGTAAGAAGTTTCTTTTGTTTCAAGCCGTGTGGCGCACTATGCTCTGCGCAGAATGGAAAATCTCGATATTCATCGTGTATTTCCTCAGGATACTCCAAATCTACTTCAGCAATATATCCAATATCTGAATCTGGCGGTGCGTTGTGAAAGTTTGGATTCATCTCATATTCTACCCATTTAAATTTTCCGACTGGCAAATATTAAACCATTGCCCATCCATAAAGATTATTAAGAGCAGGTCGTATATCTCTGTCCTTTTCTAATCAAAGAATTTATTTTTTTGCAAAAACTAATAATTGTAGCAAAAAATAAGGAGTTAGCCCCATCTTGTATAATAAAAAACAAGATTTTCTTTGATGAGGAGAAATTATTATTATCAATTCGTTTTGAAGAAAACCTTGAAAAACTTAAAAAATAGAGGTTAGGATGGACAATTCAGTTTTTCAAGGTTTTCTTAAAAACAAAGCGATAAAAATAATTTTTCCTCATCAAAGAAAATCTTGCTTTTTATTATACGAGATGGGGCTTTCTTCTTATTTTTTGCTACAATTATTAATCTTTGTGAAAAAATCAATTCTTTGATTAGAAAAGGACAGATATACTCGACCTCCTATTAATATCAAAGTACATAAGTGTTTTCATTTTCTGTTTTTCATCATATTCAGAGCCTATATATGGATTGTTCGCCTTGGCATAGCGATTACAGCATTGACTTATTCCTTCCCGAATACCTGCTTTAATCAACATCAACATATCTATATCTGTAAGAAGCTCCAGTTCTACCTTCGTCATTTTTAGCGCTGCTGAAAATGTCAAGCCTGGAGACGTATAAAAGTGAGCTGGTCATAAACCGTAAGCTTTGAGAGATGTTTCTCGAAAACTTTCAAATACATTTGCCAATAGTAAAACATCTGTTTTAAGTATAAATCCGAATACTCGCCTAATGTCCTTATATTGAACTTACTCCAGACTTGAATAGTATGCTCATAGTCTTCATCAGGAATATGAGAATCGGTGAGTTGGTTATAAAACTGATTTTCCTCTGGCAATTTTGGTAACTAATAATTTATCCAATCCATCTACAAAATCATATGGAAATATACCTTTACGTTTGAGAAAATAAATTTTCTCATCTGTAAATCCATCAGTTCGAAACTCTTTTATCAATATCGGCACATTTTCCAAGTATGATGTAAGCTTTTCTAATGACAAAAGAAGAAAACGCCAAGAATCTATGAATCTAAAACTTAGGTCACTGCCATCTATGCATTTTGTAAAAAAAATATATTTCTCCTTATTATGTGGCAGTAGCGTAACTCGTCCTCCCATCAATAAAGATGTGGCTATCTCATTAAAAATGAAGTGTGTATCATGATTGAGGTTATGGAAAACCACAGGAATAAATTTTGAATACTTGTAATTCAAATTACATGAATTATGCGCTGCACCTCTGAAACTAATGTAAAAAAATAGATATTTTTAAAAAATTTGCATGAGAAAGTACATTTTTTCATTGAAATATAACTATAATTAATATCTTACCGTCCTGTGAGATGACAGTGATCTCGTCCTGCGAGTTCTTTATCACGGATTAGTTTTCGGCTTATGTGACAAATGGTTAACCTCTGGAAAGATAATTCTTCTGAATGCGTAAGTTTCAATGGTTTCGGATTCTTGTAGAGTTTATCAATTTTCTCACTGATTGGTTTTAATTCTTGAACAAACCATTGTGCAGGAGTCTGTCCATCTTCGATATTATTTCTATATGACTTATAAGCAGATAAGCTGTCATCAAAGCTACATTTTATATAATATCCTATGGTATATGCTTCATGAAGTTAGAAGACGGTCTCATTCATTGTAGGCTTCAGTAAACATTCTAAATCAGCATAAATAATAAAAGGAACTTTTTCGCTCTTATAATAATCTTCAAATTTCAGAATGTTGTTCTGAGAGTCAGGTAGATTAATTCGACAATAATTCAAATTTTTACAATTATTCTCATGAGCTTGCAATCTTTCTTCATTATAGAAGACTTGTAAACATCTTTCACAATGGAATAATTTTACATGTGTCATAGATAGTTGAGATCTCAGAAGACGAGACATGTTTTTTATCCAAACGTAGTGGTATTTAGGTAAACTCCTATCATCAGAATGATTATCTTTTTCATACTCATTGATGTGAAAGTCTTGGATGATGAGTAGATTGACATGCTTTTTCTTTTTTTCCGATAATGTGACAAAATAATACTTTAAACTATTGTCCAAACTTCTTTAACATGTAGACATTTACTAAAATATTATTCAGTTCTTCAAATTTTGGAACATTTTTAAGTGTCACTGGAAATTCTATGTTATCAAATTTTAACTTGTTCTCATGCTTGCTATATTGATTAACTCTATTAGTATTAGTTTCAGTAGGATATATTGCTGAGAGAATAGCATACTTGAAACATTGATTGTCATTGTTACGAACATTGACACATGCTTTTTTCTTTTGTATAAATGGTAGTACACTGTAAAAAATCCTGTTGTAAAATTACTATAAAATTTAGGTAATTTTCAGACCCACATTAAATATAGTAAAATTACAGTTGATAGTAGTAAATTTACTAACTCATTTCGTACTTTTACTAAATATATCATAGTAATTTTACAAATACATTTGTAAAATGAATTACTACTGTTCATAATAAAATCACTACACTCAACGTGGGTCTGATTATTACCTACGTCAAATGCAGTAAATTTACAACACGATTATTAATTTTACAATCGTGCTAATAAAATTATGATTGAAGTTGGAAATTTACTGCATTTAATGAAGTATTTTTATTTGTAAAATTACTGAACACATATGTGATTTTACTTTAGATTTTTTACTGTGTAGAGGAATGTACGAGCTGCCCTTGATCGGAGAATATTTTTTTATATTTATACTCAGACTTATAATGCTTTTTAGAGCCCAGCCAGAATCTTTTTCCTGAAATTCTTCTATCTGTGTTAAAATAGAATCTTTGATATTTATTTTTAACCATTCTTCTAGATTCGATGACATGAAAATTGAAGCACTTGTGGTTGTAAAATATTTAATATCTGTTAATTCTTTACTACTTTTCTGTATGGAAAATTTTGCGGTGAAATCCGAATTCACTTTCAGAGCACTATATTTTTCTAAGCATGGCTCTGCATGTACTTTAAAGAGTTCTTGGGCGTCGTTTAAAAAACTTAAAATATCCACATAATTTATATTTACCACTACGCCAGTTCTAATTCTGTTTTCGAAAGCTGACTGCACATCTCGCCATTCAACAGAAGCTTCTGTTTCTTAAGATTGCATACCACTTCCTCGTTGAAGATGATGTTCAAATTGAACTTGAATACCCGGAAGATGTAACACACAAGTTTGACATCTCTGCTTTTCTCCTCTTGTAAGATCAGAATTGACAATTTTTTCATTTAATTTCTCTAAACTACCATTGCACATATCTATCCAATAATGGAGATCGGTATTGTTCAGTTCATTTACATTTTGTAAAGCATCATGGAGTAGTTGCACAAGACGTTCAAAGAAATTAATAGAAGACATTTTTTTTCTTTTATTTAAAATAACCTTTCACAAACACAAACTTTCACGATTAAAAAAGTTTAGTCCCGATGACTATGTACACTCACGACTCCTCTGACAAAGTATGCTCATTTTGTAAAATATCACGGAGTAGTTGCACAAGACGTTCAAAGAAATTAATAGAAGACATTTTTTATCTTTTATATAAAATAACCTTTTACAAACACAAACTTTCACGATTAGTAAAGTTTAGTCCCGATGACTATGTACACTCACGACTCCTCTGACGAAGTATGCTCATCCAGAAAACTTCAGTCCTTTTTAAAGGTAAAGTTAACATAAGGAGACATGGAAAATTCAATTAACTAACCAATACTAAAATGGAGTGCAAGTTTTTTAGAAAAAGAGAGGTTTTCAAGTCTTAACCAATGAGGGTTGAGCGATTTTCATCGACCAATCTTAAAAAGTAAGAGGCGGAGTAACTATCATCTTTTAGTTTAACCAGTAAAAACTGACCTATTTTCCATCGTCCAATCTTAAAAAAGTAAGAGGGGGAATTGCTTGTCATAAACTTACGATTTGAAAATTTTCTATTCTCATTTCCCGATATTGATTCATACTGAAACATCCAACGCTACGAGATGGCTAGAACTCGTGATTACGATATGCTGTTCAAAAATTATATCATGCAGTCTGCGGAAGAAGAAAGCATTTATGTATGTGATATTCAAGGCTTTCAAAGATTATCAGAGGATTCTTTTATTTTCAAAAAGTTAGTTTCCTCAATTTTAGAAAAACAGCTTTACCTACAGTCTATGTTTTCAAATCTCCAATGACATGGGAGGAACTAAATACAGAAAAAAATGCATGGCTCAGTGGGTGGAAAGGTTCCATCACAGTATAGCATCGGATTCCAGAGATATTCCATATCATCGTCTACAACGAGTTTTCCACATCTGCTCGCAAGAAATCAAAAAATTATTCGTCAAAGGAGAGCAGAAAGTGCAATGGTTGAAAAATCTTTTACCAAGTGATTAAGTAAAAATATATTCAAATTTTTTATATTCAAATCAATCATTTTCTTAATACTTTTTTATACTTTTTTATACTTTTTTCATACTTTTCAATACTTTTTTCATACTTTTTAATACTTTTTTCATACTTTCTAATACTCTTTTCATACTTTTTTTATACTTTTATATTAGTTTAATTATTCTGTTTATTTTATTCGCAGGTCAATTTCAAATGTTGAAGATTTCGGCTGTCCAGCATTAGAAGAAATAATAAGTGATAAGCGCCACTTCTGTTTGAACCACGTTTTCTGTATAAGAAGAAAAAGACCCATGTGTGCAGTTAATAATGTGATTGCTATACGAACATGGCTACGAAATTACTTAAATATTAATGATAAAGATGAAGTTGATAATTATTCTAAACAAAACAAAAAAATTAAATGTACATGCTTATATTTTGCAAATGAATAAATTTTTTTATTTACTATCATCTTGTTAAATAGTATTACTAAAAAGAAAAAATAATTGTATGTTATAGATTTTAAAAATAAAAATTTCATAAATGATTTATTTGCTGAATTTATAATTTTCGAACCAATTTTCAATTATAATGAGCATATTTAAGGAAAAACAAAAATTTTATAAATAGATTATATTATATTTTTTTAAGGAAGGCTTGTGAAATAAATGGGTTTAACCTCAGATATTATGAAATCTTATTTATTTTTTTATTGAAACTTAAATTTTTATTATTATAAATTTTTTTTTAATTAAAATTTTACAATTTCACTATAAAAATTTTTTATTAAATATACATTTTTTCAAAGACCACTGCATGATGAAACTGATTCCTCATCATCCTCCATTGCTTTAGGGCAACTGGATGCTTTAATCTGTTTCCCCTTGCTGATTAGCCGCAGCGAATTTCGTCTTGGAGGAGCAGGTCTATTCTTCTGAAGAGTAGCGCCTCCATTCACATCTGAAAAGGAGACAAAAAAATTTTATTAGTGATGGAAATATATATATATATATATATATATATAGATATATATATACATTAGTTTTTATTTGTAGAAATATACAAAATGCGTGTGAGAAAATGGTATCACAGAATTATAATAAAATACACGCATAACAATATAGTTAAAAAAAATAGACATTTAATATAAAATTGTAAAGAAATGTCAGATCAATAGTAAAATGAACTTGATTTTGTAGATAAACTTATTTTTTCGTTTGGTTTTAACTTACCCATGTGATGACCTAAAGGTCCAGCTTTCGAAGAGTTCTCTTGAACAGGAGCACTTTCATCCTTATTTGTTGCTAAAACAGAAAAAAAAATTCAATTAAATATTTTATTCTTATTCTTTTTTTTTTTTTACTTACCTATGTGAAGTCCTGAAGATCCAGGTTGCGGCGAGTTCTCCCGAAGAGGAGTACTTGCATCCTTGTTTGTTTCTAAAACAGAAAAAAATTTAATATTTTTTATATTTTCTCTACACCGTTAAAAAATGTATTAAAAATTTAAAGTAAAAATTGAAATTCCAAGAATGTATCGGAAGCAAAATTTAATCTTTTTAATAATGTAATGAATGAAAAAAAATTTACCTCCTGCGTTGTAGACTTTCTTGATGATTTTTTTCGATTTCTCCGAATGGCAAGAAGAGCAAGTCGATGAGGTGTCATTCGAACTCGAACTGGAACTCGAACTCGAGCTGGAAGTCCTGACCCTCGGAGTGCGCTTTCTTTTCAAGGAGCACTTAGGTTTAGGGCTTGGGCTTGCCCCAGGGATTTCCATCCCCTCAAACAGCTGCTGCATTGATGCACTTACCGGTGGCGGTGGCACTAAAACAAGAAAAAAAAATTTTAATTATAAAAAATACATAAATAAATAAAAAAAGAAAAATAATTATTAAAAAAACAATAAATAAATGTACTTACAACTTTTGATTGTATCCATTGCCCAACTAACATGGTCTAGCATTAGTAATAATAATGATCCATTTTTTATAAGCCACTGAATGCGTTACCGCATTACTTTCAGGATATTACTTGATGTCATTTTGTTATTCGACATTAAAAAAAATATCTTAACTCCAATCTAATACTAAACTTTAGGAAGCTTGACAGACGATTGAATACTAAACATTGCATGCGCCACGGTATTTATACAAAAAAATTTACAAAAATTACCTACCTGCAGAAAAAAATTTTTTAACAATCTCCTGAGTATTTTGTACGCCCTCTCTTTAACCTAAAAAAAATGTATTCGCGAAGGGCTTCGTCCTCAGAATTAAATAACCAATATATCGTTTAAGGAAAAAAGTAAAAGGCCTCTTTTCTCAAAAAATAAAATAACAGGTGACTTTCAAAAATATAAATCGGTCAAGAAAACCTTTTCTAAAAAGAAAAAAGTTTACCAATAACCTTATTTTTTTAACTTGATACATGGGTGTAGGATGAGTACAATAAAAGTTTCAATTTTTACAGAAATAGGTGTTTTGAAAGAAAAAAGATCGTAAGATTATAAACATAGAAAACAAAAAAGGCTTCTTTTCTCAGTAAAAGAAAACATATTTTTACAAAAAGGAAAAAAAGGTCTCTTTTCCACAAAATGAAAAAAAGTGACTTTGAATAGTAAAGTATTGTAAAAGTGACCAAAGAGAAAATATCCATCGATCAGGAACAGGTGGCTTAAAAAACTATCATAGAGATGTTAAAAGAAAAAAAAACATGCGAAGGTAAAACAATGCCGTGACCGAAAAACAAATGCCAGCCACAATTTTTACATGCTTGCTATTTTTGGATCAGTGATTTATGGTATTTAGGGTTTTCTGTGTATACCTGCGCTCAAAGACTTTAGGTACTGCATGTATCCTTCAACGTTATGTGAAGTGCCGATTGCGCTAAGGTGATCGGAGCAATCAGAGTCAATTTTCAGGACACTGATCGTGCCAATTGAGTGGCGCTGCGGGGAAGCGAAAGTGGAAGGTACACTAGCAAGCGTAAAATTTTTCGGTGGATAGAGAGTGAGCACAATAAGAGTTTTAATTTTTCAAGAAATAGATGTTTTGAAAGAAATAAAAGGTCGTAAGACTATAAACATGAAAAAAGAACTAAAAAAAGCTTCTTTTTTTCAGTAAAAGAGAACATTTTTTTTTACGAAAAGAAAAAAGGTCTCTTTTCCACAAAATGAAAACAAGTGACTTTGAATAGTTAAGTATTGTGAAAGTGACCAAAGGGAAAATATTCTATTAATCAGAAGCAGGTAGCTTACAGAAAAACATACAATCGTAAACATTATTCTTTTTAAAATTTCTCAGTAAAAAAAAAACAAATTTTTTACGAAAAGGAAAAAAGGTCTTTTTCCCACAAAATGAAAACAAGTGACTTTGAATAGTAAAGTATTGTGAAGGTGACCAAAGGGAAAATATTCTATTGATCAAAAGCAGGTGGCTTAGAGAAAAACATGCAATTGTAAACATTATTCTTTTAAAAAATTTTCAGTAACAAAAAAAATATTTTTTACGAAAAGAAAAAGGGTCTCTTTTCCACAAAATAAAAACAAGTGACTTTGAATAGTAAAGTATTGTGAAAGTGACCAAAGGAAAAATATTTTATTGATCAGAAGCAGGTGCCTTAAAAAAAAAGTCATAGAGATGAAAAAAGAAAAACATGCAATAGTAATCATAAATCTCTCAAAAGAAAAAAACATCTTGGGACTCCCTACCGTATAGGACTACCTACAAATCAAACAAAGAAGAGACAATTCTCATGGGTTCATACACACATTGGGTTCTAAATCACATGGAGTAGGGGAGGGTGGGCGTGAATAAAAAAACTGAAATTCAAAAAATCACACAGAAAAGGGGCTACTCTAATGTGCTTGTACACACGTCGGATTCTCGATCACATGAAGTAGGGAAGGGTGGGCGTAAATAAAAACTGAAATTCAAAAAATCGCTCGAAGAAGGGGATACTCTTATAGACTTATACACACGTCGGATTCTCGATCACATGGAGTAGGGAAGGGTGGGCGTAAATAAAAACTGAAATTCAAAAAATCACTCGAAGAAGGGGATACTCTTATGGGCTTATACACACATCAGATTCTTGATCACTTTAAGGAGAGAGGGGGTGATCCAGAATGTAGGTGATCCGGAATGCCTATAGCTTATCTACTAACGTTTTTCACTTTCAAAATTATGTAATAAAAATTATGTTATTTTCATGATTTTAATGAATTGTCAATGTATCAGATTACTGATATTATATCAAATCAATGCCAAAAACTTTTTAAGATAATTAATGAAAAAAATGAAAAAAATTTTTTAAATTATTAAAAATAATTGATGGATGAACTTATTTATTCGATTATTTTAATTGAATATAATTTTTAATCGCGCACTTCACGATTGTATATTTTAATTAAGCACTATGCGTACGATATATGTATTTAAATTTTTGCACTTTATATGATATATATATTTTTACTGATTGACACAATTCGCTAATGATGCACTTCGCGTATATATTTTTTTAAATTTTAGATAACACTATTCATATTTAATGACTTACTTCGCGTTTATGTTTAATGACGCTATTCGCTTTAAATATTGCACTTCGCATATAAATAATTTATTTAATGGACGCTAATTTGCGTAAAATTTTTATTTGATTTGTGTCGTTTTATATATAATATTTTTATTCTGACGCACTTTGCGTTTGATTAATGCCTTTTGAAACACTTTATTATTAGTCCCTTATATTTTCATGCACTTCGCATAGATATGTATATAGATGGAGAATTATAAGTTTTCTCCGATTATTCTACAATACATCCAATACGATTTCTCAATCAAAAAACAATTTGTACCGGAACCAAAATGTTAAGTCCTGGCTTTCACCAGGACTAAATTAAAATAGATATATTTATAGAATGTTATGGATTCATATATAACTTGAATTGATTTGTAATATCTGAATTAATCACCAAAGTGAATCATAATAATATTAAAAAGAATACGTAAGTATATGAAATCTAGTGGTGGTTAAACTCCACCAATATTCTAATAAAGTGAGATCGTTCTCACTGATAAATGTATTGAAGTTAATTTATAAAGATTTTCAAATGAGAATAAAAGTATAATTAATATTCTTGCCTTTTTAGAATTAAGTAAACAAAGGCTGGATATATTCAGACAATATATGGATAGACACGATTGAAATAATAGTCGAGTCAGATGTATAAATAACTTTTAAGGAATTTATTAGATACTTGTAAAGTAATTAATATTGGATATGGGCAATTTTCAAAAACTTCATTCATTTTGGTCGCTCGATTTTTAACAATTCAAAAGTCTATAATACAAGTTTCTGAGGTGGCACACACTTCAATAAGGGCTTAAATTACTAGTTTTTTAAAGTAGAATACGTAATTTGATTTTGGTATCGATTGGAAAATTGCCCTTCACGGTATATAATTTTATACGTCAAAAATGATACTTTTTTTTATATTTTTCTACGTGTGTTTCTTGAGCTATAAAAAAAGGTGCATACTTTCGATTATTCTCAAATTTTTAGAGCATAATAAATACGGTAAATACAAAAGTTCAAGCCTATCATAGTAAGTGTGCTCTTCTTTATAAAGCTGTTTGACTATTTTTAATGTAGGTGTAATTTTTAGGTGGAAATTACGCTTACATTAAAAATAGTCAAACAGCTTTATAAAGAAGAGCACACTTACTATGATAGGCTTGAACTTTTGTATTTACCGTATTTATTATGCTCTAAAAATTTGAGAATAATCGAAAGTATGCACCTTTTTTTATAGCTCAAGAAACACACGTAGAAAAATATAAAAAAAAGTATCATTTTTGACGTATAAAATTATATACCGTGAAGGGCAATTTTCCAATCGATACCAAAATCAAATTACGTATTCTACTTTAAAAAACTAGTAATTTAAGCCCTTATTGAAGTGTGTGCCACCTCAGAAACTTGTATTATAGACTTTTGAATTGTTAAAAATCGAGTGACCAAAATGAATGAAGTTTTTGAAAATTGCCCATATCCAATATTAATTACTTTACAAGTATCTAATAAATTCCTTAAAAGTTATTTATACATCTGACTCAAGTCTTATTTCAATTGTGCCTATCGAACAATTTTGTTGCTCAACATCAACTTTAAGTTTGTTTACTGCTTAGATGAACACATTCTTTTGTTGTTCGATGATTGTTTAATTAGTTCATCAATATCATAACAAGAAAAAGATATTTAAAAATTGTAAATTAAAAAGTAATATAAAAGATACGTTGTGACGTAACATGTATAATAATATCTTATCTTAAACGCTTCATTGTCTCTTTCTAAAACAACAACACAAAAAAATTTCAATTAGTGAGTGTTACAGTTAATATTTTAAAAGAAAAATAATATGAAATAACGAGTGTAGTGTCAATTAACCAATAATAGAAAATAATAACCTTAAATCTGCTTAAATGCTTTCTTGCCTCTCTTTAGGAAAACAACAAAAAAAAGATTTCAATTAACAAGTATTCAAGTTAATAGCTTAAAAGAAAAATAATAAAAAGTGAAGTGTGTAGTGTTGATTGATTCATAATGGAAAAAAATAACCTTAAATCTAAAGAGACTTTACCTTGCTTTTAACATTTAAACTTGACACGCGTAGACCAAACTTTTTTCTTTATTCTCATAATTCAAAGCTAAACTCTTTGGTAAACATAAAAACAATTTTAAATCTATTATTTGTCATAAAAAAATGTATAACTAAAATTAATCTTAGAAGTTCTGATTAAATTTAGTGATTATGTTCTATAATTTAAAATTTATAAGATTGCTTGCTAAGTTCTTATTATTTATACCTAAAATATTTACGTATGATTGTCATGTCTCACACATCACAAACTTCTCAAAAATATTTGATATTTTTCTAAATATTAATGATTTTTATGTTTTTGATAATGGCTTTCTTCTATATAAAGTTCGTTGGGATAGTAAGAAATCCATTAATTTTATAATAAAACAATATGTGGATTACACCATTTAACATTATGGTAGAAATTGCCCTAGTGTTTTCGATGGACACCCCAAAGAAATCAACGTAAAAAGCACTAAGGCCGCCTAGAAATCACGAAGAGAAAATAAGAATTGCAGTATAGTATCAAAGAAAATATCATAGGAGATATTACCGACATTATAATTAATGATGACAATGACAGCAATTTTATTTCACTACAAGATGTATTTGAATCTCAAAATGATTCCGGGGATGAATATGTGAAAGAAGACAATGAAGGATAAAATGAAGATTAACAAGAAGAAATGAATAATGATGCTTTTGTTGAGGCATCAAAAGCCAAAAAAAGAAAAATTTCTAAATATAAAATCCAAAAACATAAGACAATTATTTTCTATTCAATAAAAAAATATACATTCCTGACTTATTACTTATTTATTCATGATTATTAATATTTAGTAATACAAAGGAAAACAAATTTATAAAAATAATCATTACACCTATTTCTTTTTTTGATGATGTATCTTTTTTCTTAAAGAATAAGACTATATAAGTACTACTAGCTATTTCCCGATTAATTTGATAATATTATACCTTGTTAATTAATAAAAAGATAACAGTAAGTGAAATAATTTGATAATTAACTAATTAATTCTATAGGAAAGCGAGTGGAAAATTTAAAAAATAAATACATGTATCAGTTTGAAGTGGATAGTTTTTGAAATCATGGTGAGGTTTTAAGTTATTTTACACTTCATAGAAATTAATTCAATTGAAAATTGCAAAAATTTTTTTATTGTTTATTCATACTTGCTGGATAAATATTTGGGGGACAATAACTATGCCAAATGTCAAAATTTTCGGAATCCACCCAGAATTAAAAAAAAAATAAAGACTTTATGTTGATTAGTTAGCAAGATAAATTAGATTTTTCCCCATAGATTACTTTGAACCATTAGACTCAATTTTGTTATCATATAACATTTTAACTTTCCACATTTTAACTTTCATCTTTATAATAATTTCAATGTTTAATAAAACAATATAATTTAATAATCTACGTGCCACAATATTTTTTTTTAGATATTACAACTATTAACGCGATTTTCGTTTTAGTTGCGTTTCTTAATTAGCATAAATAAAGTCGTGGCGATTTTTTGAAAAAAATTATCGGCTCCTGCAGCACTTACAGAGTTGTTCAACCTCTCAAAATTTCAGTAAAAATACTACCTATCCGATGAACCTACTTCTATTTATCTACGACAAACAGTTTAATTGCAAATCAAAAGTTAATTAGCAGAAAACAATTTTTTTATATCGCGATTTTAAACAATTAAATTTAAAAAAATTAATTAGCTATCAATTGTACGGTAAAGTAGAGATGTTGAACATTCAGAATTACTGTGTTGCACTCTCATATGATGCATAACGTCTTGGGAATGAGATGGCCATAATACTCCAATATGGCCTATTTCTAATGAACAGCTTCCATTATGCCAAAACTATTAAATATTTTTGCTTGAAATTTTTACTGTTAATTCACTACCATCATAGCTTGACTTAAGCCAATTATCAAGCCCCTAACTATTTTTACAACGGAGTCATAAACAATCTTGATGATTTTCCGCCATTCGCAAATAAACAAATTAAGATCATCAAATTCTAAAAAATGGGTTTAGTAGGTCATTTTAATATCTTCAAAGTTTACTTAAAAAATTTTTTTTCGAATTGAGTTTTTTGTCTAGGGCCAAAAATGTGTTTTTTTTTATTAATTTGTTAATAAAAATAAGTTAATATGATAGGTCTTTGGTTCATTTATCGGACTGATGTTTCTGATGTCCTCCCCTACAAGAATCAGTTCGGAAACCCTGAGTTACAATTTTTTCTGAAATGGGGCTAAAATATTCTAGTTTGTTTGACCTAGAAAGGATGAACTTAAATGGCCGTTCTCACTTCTTGTTCGTGCTTGTTTCTTATTTCCCAAGCGCTGCACACGTCATACAAGAGGGATGGAGAATTTCACTATAGGCTCAAGCCTGACTGTTGAAGTCGTTTTGTATCTACTATACATACCTATACGTGTATTAGAAGCGTCTGCTGGTCTTCATACTGTATAGTGATAAATTAAGCATAGCAGCGTGTGCGTGTGCTAGGCAATTGGGCTCATTTGCCAAACATGTCGCTCATTAACTTATATTCGAAAAAGGACGGTAAAGCGAGACGTAGGGGACGCTCCTTATCTCCTATAAGAAGTCCCCGCATCGAGGAGTATGAAAACAGAGTTGGAAACGAAAACAGCGATAATCCTATAACTTTGGGTCCGTGCGGGAAATTCATGCCGATTTACGAGTCTGGAAACACACAAGTATAGGGCACGCTGGAATTGCTAGGTAGGTCGGAGGAAGCAATGAAAGAGATGAGGAGAAGATACGCAATAGCCACGTCGCAAGGATCCAAGTTGCCACAAACTACATAAGAGATTGTGAGAGGGATTGGCGGAATGAGACGGGATATCGGTAGAGAATTGGCAATCGGTGCAATGCAGCGGACGAATAGAATAGAGTAACGGAAGCAAATATTGCGAGCTTTTAAACTCGCAGGATGTCCGCCGCGATCCTCAGGCGCCGGGCAGGAATTAATTATTATTAATCAGAATATTTTAAATAATAGTAATAATAAGCATGTAAAATTTAGGCGCACAATAAACATGTAACTGCGCAAAGCGTAACCCGCCTATTGTTAAACTGGAAAGTCGGAATTTAAAAGGAAATAGTGCAAGATTTTATGTTGATTCAGGAGCAGATATTATCGTAATAAAGGCCAAATGTATAAATAAAAATACAAGTATAGATAAGCAGTATATTTTAGAAATTACAGGCGTTGTATCAGGGGTAATGTATACGTTAGGAAAAGTAGATATGACTCTTCAAGGACTAAAGTGTAAGGTCTATATTGTCCCAGATAGCTTTCCTGTAAAAACGGATGAGCTATTACGCTGGGAAACTATTAGTGAGCACAACGGACATATAAATGCCATAAATAAGTGCATTGATTTTGTCAAATCATCGATTCCCTTTGAGCGGGTCGAGACAGTAGAAATTTACGCAAGAATGAGACGCGTTATTGCTGCAAAAGTTATTAATAATGATGCAGAGGTAAGCTGGGTGCTACTTTAAAATTTAGGGTCTGGAATATTATTTGGAAATTTTATTACAGAAAATGAAAATGGTAGAGCATATGCAGTATGTATAAATACGAATCATAAAAATATTGAAATTCTAACTCCAGTGGTAGAAATTTGTCCATGCGAAGTTATAAAAAGAGATAATGATTTTTACGTCGGTGAGGACGGCAACCGCGAAGGAAACAAAGTTTCCGATTGCAAAAAGATTAGACGCGCAATGTCGGAGTACGCGCAACAAAATTCAGAAAAAAAAGTGCTGATGCTGAAATAAAATATGTAGACAGATGCAAGATAAATAAAACTCCAAGTGTAATAAAAAAAAAAGTTGAAAACGTGATGGAAGTGTTAGACTTAGAAGAATTAAATAAATAAGAAAAAGAGCAAGAAGCTTGATATCCGAGAATCCCTTTGTCTTTAGGTTAGATAATGAATTATTGCCAGCTACAAATATTTTAACACAGAATAAAAACGACACACGAGGAGCCAGTTCGTGTGAAACCGTACCGTTACCTGATAGCACTAAAAAATATCATGCATATATCATAATCATATATCATAATAAATAGAGAAGTTACTGGAAAAAGATATTATAGAACCATCTATGTCGAGTTAGAGTAGCCCAGCATGGATAGTTAACAAGAAACCTGATCCTCAGGGCAGGAAACGCTGGCGTTTAGTAACAGATTTTTGTGAAAAGCTGCTATCCACTGCCATTAAATTTTGACATCTTAGGAAATTTAGCCTCAGCGAATTACATCACCGCCGTAGACCTTAAGGACGGCTATTATCAGGTAAAAATTGATTCAAAAGACGCGCATAAAACTGCGTTTTCGGGGCCATCAGGTATATATCAATTCAAGCGTATAGCTATGGGTTTATGTAAAGCACCTATGACCTTTAGTAGGGCCATGGCTCTAGCTTTGCAGGGCTTGCGAGGTTCAGAGCTTGAAATTTACTTAGATGACGTGATTATACACGCCGAAAATTTAGAACAGCACGCTCTTCATTTTAAAAGATTTTTAAAACGCATTGAGAATGCTAATTTGACTATTGAACCAAAGAAATATCAATTTTTAAGACGTGAGGCACAGGTATTAGGACACATAGTAGAAAAAGAACAAATTAAAACAGACCCTAAAAAGATAGAAGCGGTGCGTGACTATCCTATACCTACAAACAAAAAGAAAGTTAAACAATTTTTAGGCTTCGTTGGTTATTATCGCTGATTCATAAAAGAGTTTGCAAGCATAGTAAGGCCACTGCATAAAATAAGTTCAACAAAAGAGAGATGTATGTGGCTAGAAGAACATCAAATAGCATTCGACATGTTACGTGAGAAGCTATGCAAAGAGCCTGTGTTGGCTGCGCCTAAGGTGGGCGAGCCATTCATTGTAACAACAGATGCATCTGATTATGCGATAGGCGCAATATTAAGATAAGAAAAAATCGGCGAAGATCGACTTTCTGTCTATGCCTCAAGATGTCTAAAAGGAAGCGAACTTAGATATTTTGTATACAACGAAGAATTATTAGCAGTTGTCTTCGAAAAAGAACAATTTAGGCCTTTTTTATACGGTACAAAATTTACTGTAGTTACTGATTATAAGCCATTAAAACATTTTCATACAAGCACAAAGCCTGATTCAAGATATAATAGGTTAAAAGCAGCTTTGCGAGGATATGCTTTTAATGTTGTATATAGACTGGGTAGAAAAATAATGCATTCTCGAGAAATCCAGTAATTGCAGACGGTGAAGAATTACCATACGCAAAAATGTATTAGTTGGCAGATAAACAAGAAAAATTGGAATCACGAAAAAAGAAAGAAAGACCCTTGGAAAAAATCGACGTACAGAAGAAAAAGGCGAAACAAGAAAGTATTCAAAACACGCAAAACTTAAGCAGATAGGAAGAAAGAATTAATTCAGGCCGAAAACATAATAAGTCAAGCACAAGACGACGGTAAGCTCGCCTATATGCGAAAAAGCACAAACATGCGAGAAGGAATTCTTGCAGCGAGTACACTAGTTGATAGACCGCATGTACTGTCAGCAAGAAAAGAGCAGAGAATGAATGCAAGTGAACCAGCAAACAAAACATCAAAAATTGGAAATAAAGGTATATTGAAAAATACTAATAATGGTTATGACACAGATTCACTAATAGAAATATTGGAATATAAATCTAAAACTGAAAAACAGGAAGACTTAGAAAACACAAATCAAAGTGAGGAAAGTAGCAAGAAAATTATATTAGAAATGATACCTGAAATCTGAACAAAAATGCGTGCTCGATTTTTAGTTGATTTACAGGAACGAGAGATAATTGGTAGAGAAGGTGTACAAATAAATATTTGGGAAGAAACACCAGGAGAGGTAGCAGAAGCATTGAGAAGCAGTGCACCTCAAGATGTAGTTAATCGAACAGATATTAATGAAAAAGAAAAATTTCGTTCACATATGCGAAAAAAATACTACCGGCTAGTGCCAAGTATTAGCTCAGAAAAAGAGAGAGAAAAAAAGTAGTTAAGAATAAACTCGGACATTGAAATTATAAACAATGAGACAGACGAAGAATCATATTTTGAGGACGAGTTTTAGATAAAAGATCCAAGTAAAAAACAAGAGAAACAAATTATAAGTGAGAACGAAAGCGAGAGAGATAAGCATGACGTCAGTAAATCTGAATCGTAAGACGAAAGCATGGAGCAAGAGGAAAATGAGAGTGACGTAGAGCTAAATAAAAATGATTTGAATGAGACTGAGTCGCAAGGCCTTGAAGGAAAAAAAGCTGACGAAGAAAATGAGCATATGAATATAATAGAAACAATAGAAAACAACGACGAAAAGGGGCCAATAAGTTGGAGTAATTCTTTTAATGATGGTGCAGGTGTATTCGAGGTAAATGATGCAATTGATGAATGTGCACAATACTGGTTAGATTTGATAAGGGATGACAATATACCGAAAGACGGTAATTGCTTTTTTCATTCGGTAATAAAAGTATGTAATTTAGGAATGTCCGCAAATAAATTAAGTGACATATTATTAAATGCAATATTATTAGGTGCATGCGGAGACTCGAAAACAGCAGAAGCTATATTAACATCACGGACATGGATGAACAAAGTTTTTTCAGAAAATTGGCAGACTGCCACAGTTGTTCCGATCCCAAAACATGGAAAAAATAAGAGCAGTACTGAGGGTTATAGACCTATAGCGCTTACGAGCTGCATGTGCAAAGTTCTTGAAAAAGTGGTAAACAAGCGCCTCCGATGGTTTTCGAAAAAAAACAATCTATTATCGGCAGACCAACATGGTTTTCGACAGTTCCGTTCAACCACCGACTGTCTTATCACGTTAGAAACCAGCATATGCAAAGCCTTCTCCGACAAACTACATCTTATAGCTATATTTCTAGACATTGAGAAAGCTTACGACATGCTATGGAAATCTTGAATCATTGACATAATATCAAAATTTCAAATAGGTGGGTAACATGATCAAGTTTATTGTCAACTCTCTCAACAACAGAAGCATCAGAGTTAGTGTCAACGACGTACACTCTGACAGGTTCGACATAGTTAACGGCGTACCCCAGGGTTCTGCTATCAGTGTCACACTATTCCTAATAGCCATAAATGCTATGACAAGCTACATTTCCTCACCTTTCAAGTATACAGTATTTGCTGGCAATTGCACAATATTTGCTAATGGAAAAAATATTAATACCACGCAAAAGCTCCTTCAGTCAACTCTAGACAATCTAACAGAATTTTCTAATATCTCCGGCTTTAAGTTCTCCAAAACCAAAACAACGGCTACTATTTTCTCTAAGAGCAAAATTAAAAACAAAAAGCTGATATTACATCTAGGAAACCAGGAGCTTCCAGTTGTTGATAAGGTCAAAATTCTTGGTCTCACCTTCAACTCAAAAATAAATTGGGCAGCTCATATTCGTCAACTAAAAAACGACTGTATCAGTCGTCACAACATCCTAAAAATGATCGGATCCAAGAAGTGGGGAGCTGATTATTCTGTACTAAGCAAAACGTACCAAGCGCTCGTCAGATCTAAAATTGACTATGGATCAATTGTATACAACTCTGCGTCAAAAAGCTTTTTAAATATACTTGATTCGGTCCACAACTCAGGAGCAAGAATCTCTACTGGTGCCTTTCGCTCAAGTCCAGTAAATGCAATTCTCAGCAAACATGCAACCCTTAAACATTAGAAAAAGTCAACTTAGCTTATCCTACGCTATTAAAGTTGCATCTACACTAAATAACCCAGTATATCAATACACATTCTGCTCTGATTACCTGGATACCATCGACACTAAGCCGCATTCACCAAAACCTTTCTACGCTAGAGTATTACAATATTTTAAATAGATTGACTTGAATATGACGCATATATACAGCAGAAGCCAACCAAGATTCCCACCTTGGACGCGCCAAGCTCCAAACATCGTTAAATTATTCAATACCAACAAAAGGTTACTTAATCAAAATCTAATTATCGACACCTTCCAAAATTACAAAATGACTTACTCAAATGAATTGTTCATATTTACGGATGGTTCCAAATCCGATGCAGGAATTGGGTGTGCTTTCTATAATATGCACAAATCAACTCAATATAAACTTCCAGACGATTATTCCATCTTCTCTGCTGAAGCCTATGCAGTGCTTAAAACTGTAAAGTGCATCTCTAAGTTACCACATAACAACAAAATATCAATGTGTGTCGACTCTCAAAGTCTCTTAAATGCTTTGAACAACAACATCACAGACAATCCCATTGTTAAAGATATCTGTCAAGAAATTTCACACCTTCAGCACATAAATAAAGAGGCTGATATCAAGTTTATCTGGATTCCATCGCATGCAGGAATAAATGAAAATTATGCAGTTAATCGCGCGGCCAAGGAAGCAGCTAACCAACACCAAGATCACCGACGAATAGCTACCTATCATACAGATTTCACAAAAAAGTAATACAAGCCTCTGATCAACATTGGAACAGAATCTCGAAAAGCAATAAAAACCTCAAAATTCACGAAATCAAGGAAAACTTTTTCGATGAAAATAAGGTTTGGCTAAACGATAAGAAGAACCAGGTCATAATCACCAGACTAAGAATTGGCCACACCAATCTCACTCACTGCCACCTCTTCTTAAAAGAACCGCCTAAGCGCTGTGATGTGTGCGACCAAGTCATAACAGTAAGACATGTCCTTCTTTAATGCAAAAAATATGACCAAGAAAGAAGCGAACATGGCTTACCATTTGACCTCTCAAGAAACTTAAGTGATTCAATCTCTTGTTATAAACTATTAAATTACTTAACCGACATTAACGTGGCACATTTAATTTAATAAAGTGTATTTCAAATGTTTTTTTTTTACTAAGTTCACAAATGAAATTATAAATTATGCAATCTCTAAATCAATGTAACAACTATACGAATTCGTGGTCACTAATGACCTATACCGGTTGATGTGACCTTAAATCTCAATAAAAAAAAAACATCACGGACAAGACATGCTGATGTGGATTGCGTATTTATATTTTCTTGCGAATTCAATCAAAACATCTGTGTGAATTTTATAACAGATTATGATGAAACGCTATATTGTCATTTCAAGGCAAATAGTTGAAACAATTTTATATACTGACATTTAAAAGAAAGACATTTTACGCCATACCTTTATACAAGAAAAAATAATATAGTAAAAAGACATCAAAATAATAAAGAAAACGAAGGAAGTACAGCATCGAGCGAAAACGACAATGAACAACGGGATAATGATATCAACAAGCCAAGTACTCCTATTACACCTACAACAGACTTACTGGCGCAAAGAGAAAAGAGTCAATCACATAAGATAAGTGATGCGCTTGAACGTTGCCTTGTAAAGAATGCAAGGGCGCCACGTGAGAATCCACCTTGGGCTCAGTTAGATAGCAAAGTATCACAGCCATTTGATTAATTAAAAATATTAAGAGGTCACCCATTTAAATAAAAAGAAAATTTAATTTATAAAATGTCAACAGATTGTTACTTAAATACAGAAATAATTGAAGCGCTTATAGAGCGGCAATATATAGATTCGGAAGAAATATCAAGCAGAAAATTTGCAGTCGGTGAATTACATGTATCTAATTACAAAGATAATTTTATATTTTGTGCATTAGTTAAAACACATATAGACGATAAAGTATTAAAAGCAGACATTAAAAAATCTATTAAAAATTTGAAAAGGATAATTTTGCAATATGAAATTTCTTACGTTAGCGTGGTGAGAGATTTGGCAATGCCTTCAATTACCGACTGGACATATTTTATAGAAAGTTTTAATGAAATATTTACAAATACACCTTTGGTAGCAGTATTTTATTAAAACAATATTCTAGTACCGCTGGTAGAAGATAGATATAGGCTGCTAAAGGAATGTCATGAAGCAGCTATAGGTGGTTATAGAGGTATAAATAAGACATACAAGAAAATAGCAGCTGACTATTATTGGAAAAATATGAGACCAGACGTTAGACAATTCATCTTAGGCTGCGAAAATTGCCAGACTAAGAAGCTAGTACGCGTCAAAACGCGATTGCTTATGCTTATAACGGACATACCCTCGAAAGCTTTTTAAAAATTATCAATGGACTTCTATGGACCCTTAACACCGACGGAAGAAGGGTACAGATATGTTCTTACAGTACAAGATTGGTTAACAAAGTATTGTATTTTAATATCAACAGTACGTGCGGACACAGAAGAAGTAACGCACGCTCTTACAAGAAAAGTACTAGCATATTTCGGGCCGCCATCTGATATAGTCACGTACCAAGGCAGGCACTTTATAAATAAATTACTCGAAAAATTTGCAGAAATATTCAGAATTAATAAATACTGTACAACTGCGTATCAACCCCAAAGTCAGGGAGGAATTAAACGCATGCATCATACAATAACAGAATATTTGAAAGCGTAAATGGAAGAAAAATCGGACTGGACTGGGTGGCTAGATTTATGCCAATTAGCATATAATTGTACAGTACATGAAGCAACGGGTTATACACCATACGAACTTGTTTTTGGCTATAAAGCACGAACACCGACAAGCTTTCCATCAAAAGAAAATCTGCAAATATACGATGAGTATTTAAAAGAGAAAGTAGACAATCTTTCTTAGTTGCAAACATTAGCGGCAATGAATTTAGTGCAAGTAAAGTATAGATCAAAATATTATTATGATAGAAAATTAAATACGAAACATTTCCGAGAAGGTGAAAGCATCTACTTGATAAAACAACCGTAAAAAGAGAAATATGACGCGCAATATGAAGGACCGTATGAAATTATCGAAGTAAATAACGCGAAACATAACGTAACGATAAAAAACGCGAATAAGATAAAAACGGTTTATGTAGATAAAATAAAACGCGCAACTACAATAAAAGATCCTCTTCCTTTTACAGTTGAATCAAGCAATTAATTTCTCATATAAAAAATGTAGCGAAAACTTTTATTTTTTTCTTTTTCAGACGAGAAAAAAGAATAACGACATATTTATGGTCACTGCTTATTAAGAAAATAAATGGAAAATTTATGAAAGGCTATTTCTATTAAAGTTGTCACATGTTCGTATATATTTATAAATTTGATGAAGTTAACCTCTTCTGATGCACACTTTAACGATACAAAGTAAGTCGTTTTCAAAAAATTTTGTTACCTTCCGATATTAACCAAACGAGGCAAAAATTAATTTCTACCAAGAGTTCAGTCTGAATAATTGATTGTGCTCATTGTTCCATAAGAAAAACTTAGGGTATATCACAATTAAAAAATTCAATACCTGTCCTTAAATGATGATAAACTTCAGAAGAGGTTTATTTGTATGAATATGAGGTTCGCCTGATTAAAGTTGAAAAAAATCTTAAACTGTAAATAGACTCTTTATTATTTTTTTAATTTGTTTAACACTTTGATTTCTATTTGTTTTGTTGACATCGATGTTATTTTCATGATCATTTTATTCTCATCAATCGGAATATAGCAATGGTGCATTTTAATTTTTGGGAACGTGTGAACTTTATCAAATCGTTTTGTTAAACGTTTTTGATATTTTTTTACCTCACTTTTGGACACCCATAAAGTTTTGTAAAAAAATATAAAATTATTTGATTAAAAGTGTTCTTTACATTTGCTTATACCCTACTGAAAAATATGAAATGAGATCTCATACCAAAATTTTATTTGACAATATTTAACTTGGCATGTTTAAAATTATTGGTTGGGGACTATTTGAATAATTCGGACTCAAAATTAAATAAAATTTTCTGAGTTTGAATGTTTCAAAGATAATTCCCAATTAATAATTTTAAACATGCCAAAATAAAAGTCACGAAATCGTATAACTACTTTTGTATTGTGAAAACAAAATGCCGTCTAACATGAGGTTACATCGATCCTGTTTAAGAGCTATACGGTCTTAAGAGCAGGTCGTATATCTCTGTCCTTTTCTAATCAAAGAATTTATTTTTTTGCAAAAACTAATAATTGTAGCAAAAAATAAGGAGATAGCCCCATCTTGTATAATAAAAAACAAGATTTTCTTTGATGAGGAGAAATTATTATTATCAATTCGTTTTGAAGAAAACCTTGAAAAACTTAAAAAATAGAGGTTAGGATGGACAATTCAGTTTTTCAAGGTTTTCTTAAAAACGAAGCGATAAAAATAATTTTTCCTCATAAAAGAAAATCTTGCTTTTTATTATACAAGATGCGGTTTTCTCTTTATTTTTTGCTACAATTATTAATTTTTGTGAAAAAATCAATTCTTTGATTAGAAAAGGACAGATATACTCAACCTCCTCTTAAAGAAAAAAAACCGCTTGGACTCAGGATAGCGGCTTATATGCTCTTAAAAGCAGGTCGCATATCTCTATCCTTTTCTAACCAAATAATTGTAACGAAAAATAAGAAGAAAGCCCCATCTTGTATAATGAAAAGCAATATTTTCTTTAATGAGGAAATAGTACATTATTGACCAAGCATACATATTGATCATTCTCGGCGAGAGCGAACTTTTGGGGCCGAGCGTAGCGAGGCTTCGAAAGTTGCACGAGCTAGAATGATCAATATGCATCTATGGCCGAATATACTATTTTTTTGTCCCGAGGCCGAGATATTCAAAGTTTTTCCGCAGGACGCAAAATGGTCATTTTGCGGCCAAGGGCAGAATAATTATTTTTATTGCTTCGTTTTTAAGAAAACTTTGAAAAACTAAATTGTCTATCCTAACCTCTATTTTTTAAGTTTTTTAAGGTTTTCTTCAAAACGGATCAATAAATAGTATATTATGCGTCAAGGCCGCAAAACGTATCATTTTTGGCGAGTGCATGCTGAGGGGCCCAGTGTAGCAAGGCCGCTCCAGCTGCACCAGCAAGAATAATACGTTTGTGGCTGTGACTGCATATACTATTTTTTGCCCGAAGGCCGTTAAGTGGAAGTCGGGGCAAAGCCCTCATCTATTAAGAAATAATTGATAATTCTTAAAATATAAAAAAATTTAATTATAAACAATAAATAACTAATAATTCTTAAAATACAATAAAAAGATACAATAAAAAAATTTTTATTATAAAAACCACTAATAACTGTTAAAATATAACATTAAATTTAAACAAAAATATAATAAAATATAAAATAAAGCTAAACTATAAAAATTATAATTAAAAAATATTATTTAAAAAAAGAAAAAAAAAGTTTTAAAAAAATAAAATGAAAAAAATTTGATTATAAAAACAACTAATGATTGTTGAAATATAATATAAAAATTAAACATAAATACAACAAAATATAAAACGAAGATAAACTATAAAAATTATAATTGAAAAATACTATCTAAAAAAGAAAAAAAAAGTTTTATCACGCTAAACTTGTAACTATGTCTTTTCCTCTCTCTCTTTTTTTCATTCATAATATACATATATTGAGTCCACGTTATTCGTTGACGCATATCCAGTATTGTATATGTAAGAAAAGGATAGCGATATTAAGGAAAGCGAGCAGTTCATTCAGTTCAATTCCAAGAGTCCGTTTTTCTGCGAACTTTTATTAAAATAATACATTAAATATGCACATTTTTCTTTTGCGACCTAGGACAAGAATACACTATTTTGTGCTCCGTATGGAGGACACAAAAATTTATTTTGCGGCCTGAGGACAAAAAAATAATTTTTCTTCATAAAAGAAAATGTTGCTTTTTATGATGCAAGATGGGGCTATCTCCTCATTTTTTGCTACAATTATTAATTTTTGTAGAAAAATCAATTCTTTGATTAGAAAAGGACAGATATACTCGACCTCCTCTTAAGGTTCATAGATCCAAGCTCATAAGAGCTTTGGGCTTAAGAGACTATCAGTGTATATTCATCGATACACATGTAATATATAAATATAGATAGAAAAACATCACAGCTGTACCAGAGGTGATGGCGAACGCCTCTTGCGGGGCAATAGCGCTGATCGCGAAAAATGAGCGTCCACAGATTTGATACTTAGAAATTCACTATAAATTGAACTGGCTATTGCATCGCTTTCATAGCACCTAGAGACTTTATCCAATGTTTAAATTAAAGGTTTTAAGGTCTTTTTTATGATTTTTATTATAATATGTATCTCAGCACTCTCAAAATGTAGTAAGAGAGCAAAACTTCTGGACAATTTAGCTTACTTGGGACGCAAAATATTCGGAAATACTCGATTTTTAATATAGAGTTGTCCACAACTTGCATAGTAAAAACCGATATTTTTTCTAATAAGGACACATTTATTTTGATGCTTTGTTTTCAAGAAAAATTTGACATACTTGCAAAATCATAAGATAGGTTAGAAAATATGATCTTTAAGTATGTCAAACTTTCCATCAAAACATAACAACAAAATTAATTTTTCCTCATCTAAAAAAATATTGCTTTTCCTATACAAGTTGCGGACAACTCTTAATTTCTATCAATAATTACTAGTTCTTTCAAAAGCCTACATTTTTTAATTAGAGAAAGATAGAGGGATCCAACGTTCTCTCAAATAAAGTAATTAATAGAGAGAAATTTTTTTGTTAAATTTTCCTCGTACCATGAGGAGAGCGATAATGCTAGCAGGAGCGCGCGGCAGCTATTACGCACACACTCGTAGACCGTGTATGTGTGCTGCTAAGATAGACTTTAGGTAGAGAGTACAGTTACTACGAATACAGAGCAATGACCGCGCGTGAGTTAGGAGTTGATGCACGATAAAAAAGATGTTGAAAGAGAGGGAAACTCAAGAAATAGGAAGAAATCAATAGCAAGATTAGTCTACTGTGAGAGCAAAGTGGTAATGATGGCGCGCCTATTTCTCGTGCAGTGAGAAAAGAGGGAGATGCTGTACCCTAAAGGGAGATGGTTAGAGCATAGAGAAAGGGAGATTACCAATTCTTTTTCTTCACTTGAGTGCATATGCGCTATATGACAATGCATACATGTATAGATGTGTATGTAACTACACTTACAAATACTAAAGAAAATCTAATATTTTTAATTCATATTTCTTAAATTGTATATTGTCAAAAAAGTTCAATGATTCATATTATATTACAAATTAATGAATTTCTTTCTTTTTTATCATTTATTAAAGACACGAAACAATCACATTACGAGAATGTGCTGTCAGCCTGATAGTGGTCTATAACACCGATAATCCATGATTACATGTATATATATATATATATATATATATATATATATATATATATATATATATATATATATATATATATATATATATATATAATACTAGGGGTACCTCTGCTCGCACTGCTCACAACCCCCAGTTGTGCTATAAATATAATTATATATTAAACATTTAAATCATTTTTAAATTTTTAAATCATTTTTTTTTAGTTTCGTTGATAATTTAGTATATTATTTGATATATCGTAATGATTTTGAGTTTTATAAGATTTATAGGATTATTTTGTTATAATTTCTTTTTTATCTTTTTTTCTCATTTTAAACATTTTATGAGATATATCAAAAATTCATACTAAAATTTATAAATTTATTATGATATTGTAAATGAAATTATTACATGATCATTATATCATATTTTATTTAAAATTTAGTTATTTATATAACAAATAAATAAATAAAATAATTTTAAATTATTTTATACTTACTTATATTACATTTACCTGTATAAAAGTTATGAATATGTTTTTTTTATTTATTGTTGTTAGTAGTTAAATTATTTATTTATTAAAATTTCGATTTATAAATTTTAAATAATCATAACTTTTAAATATTTGATTTAATTTTTAAATATTTTATTTTTTTTTTATTTTTAATAATATTGATAATTTTAAAAAAATTTTTTTAAATTTATTATTATATATTGAAATATTTATGATTTATTTTAATTTTTCATATTTTATTAATAATGTTAGCTAATCTTAATAAATATTTAGAATAAATTTCATGACTTTGATTAAAGTAATATTCTGCTATTGGTTCGCGTATTATTTTTTTAATATTTCTTTTTAAACTATGTTAGGTACAATATCTCTGTTTTTCGATTCATTTTGAATATATATTTTATTTACATTTTTACAAGGTGAAAGAGTTATTTGTGCTTCTATGTTATATTTGAATAATTCAGTTATTTTTAATCGCGTTTCATTACATAATCCATTTTTTATACTTAAATTTCGAATTAACATAATTATGGTATTTACTTTTAATTTCAGTTCGTGTGGGGGTAATCCTTCTCTTATGTTATTTAACATTTCTATTGAATAATTCAAATGAATATTATCATCCGTTTGATCTACACCTTTGTAAAACAAATATAAATAGTTTTTAATCTTGAAAGTTATATAAATTTAAACATAAATATTAATATCAATTAATTTTAAAAGTTGTATAAATCAATACTATTAAAGGTTTATAATGTAAGGTGGTGTGGAAATCTGAATCCTCAACACTATATGCTTATTTTTATTTTAATACAATAAAATATTTATAATATGAACAAATTATTAAAAATCATTATGTTTTCAACAAATGAATTAATTATAGTGTTGAGGAATTGTAATAGAATTAATTTAAATTTATATTTATTAATTTCAGATAAACTATGTAAAAAATGGTAATAAGATATCTGATGAGGCACATGTTTTTCATTTTAAATATTATAAATTGTAATTTTATGCAACTACTTTCGAGTTTTCAACAAAAAAAAAAAAAATTTTTATATTTTTATGTAATATTATACTTAAAATATAATAAAAAAATATAAAACTATATTATGCAATATTTGATGGTTCTGAAAGGTTGTTGGGGGATTGTGGGGGGGTTGTGGGGGGATTGTGGGGGGGGGGGGCAAGAGGAGGGGTCTATGGGGGGATGTGGGGGGGACGTGGGGTGTAATGATCGATAACATAAAATAACGTAAATTTACGTTATTTAATTAATAAAAATCATGTGGGGGGGCTGTGGGGGGTTGTGGGGGGGGCGTGAAGGGGATGTGGGGGGGCACCGACTGAATTTTGGTTCATATAACTATATAATATAGGGAGATATATATATATATATATATATATATGTATGCAGAGAAAGAGAGAAAGAGGGAGAGAGAAGAGAGAGAGAGAAAAGAGAGCCTAATACACACCTACACTTGAAAACAATGAAAATTTAAAGAATTTTCAGTTGCAAAATCGTCATGTTATAGTAGTATCGATCCGAGAAACACGGGCAAATATATTTAATGGTTTTCTATATGTTTAAAGGAAACTTTTAAAGCAAAGAACGTCCAAATCGAAGTCGATAGAAAAAAATTATAAGAGTTTGAAAACGGCTAAAAAATCGATTTTCCAGTTTTTTGACATTTTCAAAGTGTCGTATCTCCGTCAATTTTTGGTCTTTCTGAGCGTCTTAAAAAAAAAGAAATTATATGTTCTTTCCAAGATAAAGGCATAACTTTTTGTAGAATTGAAAAACATTAAGATTTAGAATTTCTACACATGTTTAAAGACAGGCAAAAATGATAAAAACATGCCTCTGCTTTTGAACTACTAGCTGCGAAACTATACATTTTTCAACACAGACACTACTTATCGTTTTTGAAGATGGCAAAAAGACAAAAAAATGCGAGGTAAAACGTCAAAATCGGATAAAAATTGAAGATTCGGCAGGCATTTGAATTTATATAAAAAACCGCTGGAAATCACTAAATTTCAGGTCTTTCAAAGAGCATAACACAACTTAAAATTGGTCTAGAGGTCTAAAATTTTGGCTAAGTTTCTAATTTATATAGTACTTTAATATATCCAAGCTGCAGCGAAATCGGTGACCTACCTGCGCCCAGCTTTTTAAAAAAAGTAGAAGAATAGCTCATATATATTTATATATATATATATATATATATATATATATATATATATATATATATATACATACATACATACATACATACATGTGAAATTCCACGTCAACTAGAACGCACCCACGAACAGGTTTATATATATATATATATATATATATATATATATATATATATGCGACGTTCCATGTCGTTTCGCATGCATGCACGCACACGTTAATATTCATGGGATTTATGTCAATTGAAACGCAAGCAGGCAAAGGTTTATATATACGGGGCATTTGATGTCAATTCACATGCATGCACACAGACTTTAATAAACATGGGATTTTTTATGTCAATTTCAACGCACGTACATACAGGTTTATATATATGCGACATTTCATACCAATGCGCACGCACACACACAGGAATATATATATATATTTATATATATATATATATATATATATATATATATATACACGGGACATTTCATGTCAACTCGTACGTACTCATAATCACAGGCTTTTCTATATATATGGGACATTTCATGACAACTCCCACACACCTATCCGAGTTCCTTCAGGTTTACATATATGGGACCTTTCATGTCAATTTTCATTCATGCACACACACGTTAATATACATGGGATTTTTCATATAAATTTCAACGCACGCACATACAAGTTTATATATATGGGACATTCCATGCCAATACGCACGCACACACACACAGACACAGGATTATACGAATCGACATGAAATGTCCCATATATATAAATCTAAAGGTACTTGGATGGCTGTGTGCGTGTTGTCATGAAATGTACCACATATAAAGAAAACCTATACTTATGAGTACGTGCTAACTGACATGAAATGTCCCATGTATGTATATATATACATATATATAAACCAAAATATATACGGGTCAACGGATGCAAGTTGACATGAAACGGACCATGTATATATATATATCAACTTGTCCGTATGTGTGCGTGTGGGATGACATGAAATGTTGCATATATATGAGCCCAGGTGCGTATGTAGGTGCGCGTCCACATATGTTTTTCTATATACATATATATGATAAAAATTCCTTAGTACGTTTAATTAAAAAGGAATTGTGGAATTTTTTAATTAAAGCCTTCGAATTCACAAATCATAATCATTACTGACGCTCTTTCAATTCACGATTACATTTTGATTTCTTAATTGAAATTTATTTAATTAAGGATTCCTTTTGATTTTGTAATTAAAGCCATTTCAATTCACGATTAAATTTTGATTTCTTAATTGAAATTTATTCAATTAAGAATTCCTTTTGAATTTGTAATTTAAGCTTTTTCAATTCACGATTACATTTTGATTTCTTGATTAAAATTTATTTAATTAAGGATTCCCTTTGATTTTGTAATTAAAGCCCTTTTAATTCACGATTACATTTTGATTTCCTAATTGAAATTAATTTAATTAAGAATTCCTTTTGATTTTGTAATTAAAGCCCTTTCAATTCACGATTACATTTTGATTTCTTAATTGAAATTTATTTAATTAAGAATTCTTTTTGATTTTTTAATTAAAGCCTTTTCAATTCACGATTAGATTTTGATTTGTTAATTAAAATATTTTTAATTATTAATTTAAAAGGAATCGTTAATTAAATAAAACTTTAATTACGAATTCTAAAAGGATTTGTGAATTAAAATTTATTTAAAGCTCAGAATGATTCAAATATTTGCAACCCTGCTATCAATAATCGTTAGTTTTTCCAAAAATCTACAGTTTTCAATTAGAAAAGGATAGAGAGATCCAGCGTCCTCTTAACGGTAGTTTAAATGTTGTATGCACTGTTTTTCCATCGACTAATAAATTTGCTGCTATAACTGCCCAAACTACACATAAATAATGTATAGTATAATATTTAAAATAAACTATTAAAACGTTAAGTAAATAACTTTTTCCACTTTCACCTGATCCATCTATAAAATATATTTTTCTTTACTTCGGTTGTTTAAACTTTTTATACTAAAGTTGAATATTTCCCTTTGTATATCATTTAAAGAATTTATTTCTATTTCTTATTCATTAAGAATCTTTTCGTTATGATTTAAAATTGTTTGATTATTATCTTCTTCTATAAATGTGCGCATGTTAGGTAAATTAAAATCAATTAAAGAAAATCCATTGACTTGTAAATTATTTTTAATAACATTCAATGCAAGATTTTCACCTATATTTTTTTCGTATTTAGGATGGTATAACTTATCCTTATATTTTTTTCGTATTTAGGATGGTATAACTTGTCCTTATATTTTTTATATAAATCTCGTGCATTCCCCAGTGAAAATGGTAAATGTATCCAAATCATACGAAAGTGTATCAAAGTGTATCAAAGTGTATCTAAGAGCGATATTTCGGACCAAATGCTAATACACTTTGGTACACTTTGATACACTTTCATACATTTTTATACACTTCCAAAAAAAAGTTTCTTGGTATCAATTTTTTATATTCGTTAATGATATACACTTTGATACACTTTAATACACTTTTGCACATTTTCATATATTTTTTGGACACTTTCATACACTTTGATACACTTTCATACATTTTTCTAATAAAGGAAAAATGTTGATTTTCTTGGATACACTTTTGCATACATTGATACACTTTTGCACACTTTGATACACTTTGATACACTTTTCGAAAATGTTGACTAAAATTAATTTCTACATTTGCTATGTGTTACACACTTTGATACACTTTTGCACACTTTGATACACTTTGATATACTTTTGCACACTTTAATACACTTTCATACATTTTTCCAATAAAGGAAAAATGTCGTTTTTATTGGATACACTTTTGCATACTTTGATACACTTTTGCACACTTTGATACATTTTAAAAATTTTAACTAAAATAAATTTCCATTAAATGAAGCCTCTTCCTTAAATAATCAACAAGATCCCTGTAACATATTGACTGTGCAAAATGGAAACAGCAATAATACTAATAATAATGAAGATGCGACTGCAAAGACTACAAAAAATAACTTAGTCTCAATAGACAATACAAATGAAAATTTATAAAAAAAAAACTATCTTAGAAACAACAATGTTTAAATATTTATATTTAATAATGTTATTAAATTAAAAATGTGTTTATTAGTATAAATTATTTATCTTATCTCATTACTTGATATGTATTACAAAAGAATAATTATTTTTTTGAAGTTGTCTCTATTAAACTTTTATTATTTATAAATTTCTAATAATATTAATGTTTAAATATTTAATGCTAATATAGAATGTAAGTTTTTCATTACAAATTATATTTCAAATATATATTGCTAATTCTTATGTTTTAAATTACTTTTTATATTTTACTTTTATAATTTATAAAAATATTTTTCAATTTTTTCAATATTGTCGTTTTATTAACCTTACATTTATCCCAAGGGCATTAATACATTAAAATTTATGAAAATATCTAAAATGAAAACGGCTTATTTTAATACACCGTTTCATGCCTAAAAAGTGTATTAAACACTATTAAAATGTATAAAAAATGTACGCATGTGTATCAAAGTGTGCATGGTAAAACCATTTTTTAATTTCTTACTTAAAAATGTATCGAAGTGTATCGTGTTTTATTAAAATGTATTATATTACATAAAGAGAGCGCGGTGGCGTAACGGATAGAGCTCTTGCCTTCAACGCGGAGGGCATGGGTTCGAATCCTGGCCAGGTACCTCTAAACTTTTTTTTCGAAAGAAAATTAGTGTAAGTGCCATTTTATATCGCGACTCTCAAAAATCCGATCTCATTGGGTATCGGTTGATTGTTGGTCACCAAAAGTGGCTGACCATCCATCGGTAGTCAAAGTTTTCGGTATGGTGGGTCTGACAGTCTAGCCTGATGTAATGTGATAAACAGATACCGGGTGGGGACTCCCTCGACCTCACCATAGAAAAAAGATTAATCATATAGAGGACAATATCCTTTATATATTAATCTTTAAAAAAAAAAAAAAAAAAAAAAAAAGTATCAAAGTGTACAAACGTGTGCAAAATAAAACAGGAAAAGGATAATACTCAGAAGTGTATCAAGATGTACCATAGTATATTAAAGTGTGTCAAAGTGTGTAAAAGTGTATCAACGTGTACAAACGTGTGCAAAATAAAACAGGAAAAGGTTAATACTCAGAAGTGTATCAAGATGTACCATAGTATATTAAAGTGTATCAAAGTGTGTAAAAGTGTATCAAAGTGTGTAAAAGTGTATCAAAGTGTACAAACGTGTGCAAAATAAAACAGGAAAAACAATTTAGGCTAATACTCAGAAGTGTATCAACATGTACCATAGTATATTGAAGTGTGTAAAAGTGTATCAAAGTGTGTAAAAGTGTATCAAAATGTGTCAAAGTGTATCAAAATGTGTCAAAGTGTATAACATCAAAAAAATTGAGGAAATTTAATTTCAGCTCACTTTTTAAGAAATGTACCAAAGTGTACCAAAGTGTATCTAAGTGTATCAGAGTGTATCAAAATGGATCGAGAATAAGGTCTGAAAAATCGCTCTTAGATACATTTTCATACACTTTGATACATTTTTGTATGCTTCAATACACTTTCATACACTTTTATACATTTTGATACACCGAAAAATTTCCATTCGGGTTTATATGATTATGAAAAATGCAAATGAAAGCAAATAATTCATAAAGAATATAAAGGAATTTTGTTGAAGATGCTTCTCCCAAACATCTATTCCATTCTTCATCTTCATTAATTAATTGTTTTGTCTCAGCTGCCTCATAAAGCAAATTGTACATCACATCATCAACAGTACGCAAAGCTTCAAAAGATGTGGCTCCTTTAACATGTAACAGTAATAACCTAATAAAACAATGTCCTCTATCTTTTGGACTTACTAAGTACATTCTACTAAGTATTGGTTTTCTTTTTTTTTCTTTTATTCCACTTCTTCAATTTTTCATCAAATGTATAAAAATTTGGTATTTCTGAATACAAGTAATTTTATGCTTCAAAATCTTCTCTACTCAATTCAAAATATGCTGTTAATGTTGTTCCCACATTTTTTTGCATGATCATTTCTTCTTTTCCTTCTTTAAAAATACGTTTTGTTGATTTTCTTTATGAACGCTTAGACGTTCTATAGTATGTAAAATAACATGTTAAGGATATTCTCATAATCTGTGCATTGCTTGAGGTGGACATAAATATCGAGAATTAATGTATTGTTGGGTTTCGTCATATTCATATTCAACATTTTCACGATTTTCATTTTGAAAAGTGTCTCTATTTTCTGATTGAAAATCCACACTTACTTGATGTATTTTAATGTATGCACAATCATGACCTTTATAACAGTATTTGAATAGATATTTAATGCAATGTACAATGGAACAAACTTCTACATTTATGTATGCATTAAATTTCAATAATGAGTAAGGATTATAAGGAGCAACAAATCTACTATCGGCAATTCTTTCTGTAAATTTATTTTTGAGAATGTTTACTTTTTTAGGGGAAACTTTACTTCTATCTAGACAGTTCATAAATATAAATTCATAATTAGAGACATAATCAGTAAAATTTATTCATATTTCATATATTTTCCTATCTTTATAATTGACTATTAAAAAAAATTTAATATCAAATAAATAATTTTTTTAAATTGTACTTCATAAAATTTATGTTCAAACGATATTAAAAAAAATATTTTTGTATTATGTAATGATAATTTTGCAAATGAAGTAATCTGATGTATTCTAAAAATTAATATATTTCTCCTTTTAAAAATATTATTGCTTTAATGAAATTAATTTTTATGGCAGGCCGGAGTAGAACCTGATACCGACCGAGTAACAATTGAGTTTTTTGTTATTTACTCAAGTATTAATCGGTGTATCTTTGAATTAAAGGTTGAGCGCAATAAATATTATTATTATGAACATTTATGCACAAGAAAAAAAAAATCTACCGATTTGTTTTTGAGAAAAGTAAATAACGCCAAAGTAAAAGTTTACGTTTATAATATTTTCGCGTTACTTACTTTTCTAAAAAACAAAGCGATAGGTTTTTTTCTTCTTGTGCAAATATTTGTAATAATAATATTTATTGCGCTTAAGGGGCGTCCTCATACCGGCACAGAGATCTACCTTATCTACATTTAAATTATGCATTTTAATAAAAATTTAACTATTTTTGACTAAAATCCAGAGAAGAGGCACATTCTTAACATTTTAAAGAATTTATTGCAACGTTAAAAGTCAGAATAAAAGTGAAAATAGAGACAAAAACTGCATAATACGATTATTCATAACTACATTGAAAAGTTAATCGTATTAAGCAGTTTTTGCCTTTATTTTTACCCTTATATTGTCTTTTAACATTGCGATAAATTCTTTGGCATGTTAAGAATGTGCCTCTCCTACGAATTTCAGTCATGAATAGTTAAAGTTTTATTAAAATTCATAATTTAAATGTAGATAAAGTAGAACTCTATGTCGGTATGAGGATTCCCCTTGACCTTCAATTTGCAGATACGCCGATCAATACTTGAGTAAATAACAAAAATCTCAATTAGACAAGGATAGCGAATCCAGCCTGCTCTTAAAATATTTAATTGTTAACAATTTTTATATAAATAACAATTCATTTAAATACAAACACGTGTACAAATGAAAATGTAATTGAGGTAAATATAATTTTAATATATTAAAACGTAATTTTAATATATTTAATTGTTAACAATTATTATATAAATGACAATTTATTTAAATACTAACACGTGTACAAATGAAAATGTTATTAAAGTTAAATGTATGTTATTTATCAAAAATTGTTAACAAGTAACTTTTTAAATAATATATTTCCATGAAAACTAATTTAAATACTTTATTTTCTGAATGATAACTGAATAAAATTTTAATTTTTTAAATTTAGTTATACAATTATGAATATATAATATTTATATAACGATTCATCAAATAAAATTATTATTTTTTTAATATATATATTAAAAAATAACTATTACAATAGAATGTAGTTAAATAAAAATGTTTATTTCAATAATTATAGCGTTGAAATTTATTTTGATGAAAATGTTATTTGATTGACATTTACAGTATTATTTTAACCATATTTGAAAAGTTACTTGTCATCAATGAAAAAATATTTAATTTTTTAAATTAATAATTCATTAATATCAAGAATTTTCTCAAAATTATAATATTTATGATATGCAAACCTTACTTGTGATACATACATTTTCTAATATTTGTATCTCATTAAAACTTTATATTAGATGCAAAAAGGATTGTTAAGTAGTTGCAAATAGTTATTTTATTATTCTGAAATATTTAAATTTAAAACTAACCAAAAATGTGTATTATAATCTTATGGTTTTTTTATCTAAATTTTGTATTTCATATATATAAAATACATTTGCGAAGATATGTTTATTAGAAATAAACACAAAATTTTTTTTAAGCATGTTTCACGTAAAAATTAATTTCATAATTTAAATTCATGGTCATATATTAAGGTCTGAAAATTATAGTTGTTACTCAGTTCTCAGTTCTCAGTTTATTTATATCAAATATCGTACTATCTTTGTTTTTTTTTTATATAAGTAGAGTGAGAAACAGTCACTTGATGGAATAAATTATATGCTTTTTTACTTTGAAAAGCTATGATTGCTAATTATATGCTACTTTTTTCTGTTAAATAAGTAAGTTTTTTAAAATATTCAATAAATCCCATATGGAAAAAATTTTTGGATATAATTGTAAATAACTGTTAATAACTGTAAATAAATGTAAATAAATGTAAATAACTGTAAATAACTGTAGAAAAGTGTTAAAAAATGTGGGAATTGAGACATAAATAACAGTTATTTACAATTATTTAGAATTATTTACTGTTATTTACACTTATTTACAGTTATTAACTGTTATTTACACTTATTAACTGTTATTTACACTTATTTGCAGTTATTTATATTTATTTACAGTTATTTACATTTATTCACTTTTTTCACAATTATTTACAGTTATTTACGATTATTTATAGTTTTTTACAATTATTTGCAGTTATTTACATTTTCGAAAATTATCACAAATTTATTCAATAATTTTATATATAGGCGAAAATTTTTAAAAATGTGAATAACTGTAAATAATTGTAAAAAACTATGGAAAATTGTAAATAGTTGTAAATAATTATAAATAACTGTAAATAACTGTAAAAAACTGTAAATAACTGTAAATAACTATAAATAATTGTAAATAACTATTAATAACATTAAATTATCCACTAATTAAAAAATTTTTGAAAATGTAAATAACTGTAAATAATTATGAATAACTGTAAATAATTATGAATAGTTGTAAATAATTATAAAAAACTGTAAATAATTGTAAATAATTGTAAATAACTGTAAATAACAGTTAATAACAGTTAATAACTGTAAATAACTGTAAATAATAGTAATTAATAATAAATAATAGTAAATAACTGTAAATAACTATTATTTATGTCTCAATTCCTACATTTTTTAACAGTTATTTACAATTATTTACTATTATTTACAATTTTTCACATAAATTATTTCCATATGGGATTCTATATTTAATCATTTATTTGAATAACAGTGTAAGGGTTTCTGAAGCCTATTATAAAACGCGATTTTCTTGCTGGCATCCATGTTTCATTTGCTATTATGGAACATCCTTCATTTTATAATGTACAGATCATTATTAATATTGAAATTAAAAATCGTTAAAAATTCTTTAAAATTCATTTCGTTAAGATTTTTATGTCAAATTTAATGTATTTTGGCCATTTTTGTAATTTTAAATAACTGTAAAAAGTATAACTATATTTAGGTAAGAATTTAAAGTATGATTGCGCATCTGAAAATAAATAGAATCACCGTAAGGAGCGCTTACATGCTCCCTGATTTCCTGTTCCATAAATTGGAGTCTATTAAAATTTTAATCTTATCAAGAAACACACGTTTATTTTAAGATTATTATTTTCAAAACAAATAAATGACGATATAAATTAATTCTACGGTCTTTCATCTACAAAACAAACAACTGTTTAGGTAAAATTTTTATAAAATAGCAATAAAATTAATAGAATAGTTATAAGCTGTAATCGTCCATAATTAGCCAATTAGTCAGTATTATTTAGTGCTTATCTAAAACAGTCTCATTACATTAATTTTTTTTAATTTGTATGGTTTATATACAGATTTTATTTTTATTGTCTCGAAAAGAGGAGATCTTGACGAAAACGCTTATATTTTATAAATGATTAAAATTAAAAATGAATTAAATTTTATATTTAATAAAAGTTTTTGAGATTATTATATTATATTGCTTTTATAAGTATATGGTAATATAATTATAATAAATTAAAAGAATAGTTTCATTGTTTATTTTATTAACATAAAATAAATTATTTCACAAAATTGTTTATTTTATAAAACTTTGTTATATTTGTAACTTATTATTTTATAAATAATATAATATTAATTTGTTTCATTCATTAAAATAAATGCCTTATGTAATATCAAATTAAATTAAACTTTAGAAAGCGGAATAGAAATTCGTACCACATTGCGTATATCGATATTTTATGTATTTAGATACATTGTACGCATTTTAGGTTTATTAGCTATACCAACCAAACTTTAATATATTTTACAAGTAAAAATACACGGTTGGAGTTGCATGAAAATAAATTAAATTTCATGCAGTTTTCAACGAAATTAAAGCTTGAAATTTAAGATTTGAAGTTTAAATAAATTATAATACCTATGAATCTGTTGAGAGCGTAGCCTATACAAAATGACGAAGTGCGGCGCCACTAAAAATTGTAATGTGGGGCTACGTTATGGTATGTTAATATTTATGATTTAATCTGACTTCAAATAATTAAATTAATACTAATCGTTCAAGTGGAAGGTTGAAATTTAAATAACACAAGAGAAATGTATTAATTACAAGGTTTATTAAAGTTTATACGCCAGCCACTGCCAGCTATTCATGTGTCTATCATGAGTGTAGACACGAGACTCTCTCGCCGCTAAAACTTGTCTGAATTCGCTAAACTGAATATCTTCTGTTTCACTCTAAAGAGACGCGTTAGCGCAAGTTGATTTACTCAGCGCCTATAATACTCCCCCCCCCTAAATGTATACGCGGGAAATGATATTTATTCAAAAAATTATGTTGGTAAAAAAATCAACATAAAAGTATATATATGATTAAACGCGTTCGCATTAAATCACATTATTGGTTTAAAGTTAATACATTAACTATCGCTTTTACATATTAAAGCTAAATGTTATTAATTTATACATATGGGCGTTTTTAAATATTCACATTGTTTACAAAAATATCATTATTATATTTTAAATTACATAATATTACTATTATATTATTACATTCGGCCCGAGATTAAAGCTGGTCTGTGGTTCAAACTTTGTGTACTTTTTTAATAACAATTATAATTTTTAAGTATTTATAAGAGGACTAGCTTGGAACTTTTATATATATAACATATTTACATTTTCTTATAATTAATAAACAGCTGGTCAGACTCTTCGATCCACACAATGATTTTACTACTAAAAACTTTATTTTGTTTAAATCTAGGTGAGACACGACACTTATTTAATATAACTGACACACAGTTAGAAATATAAAAAACCCTAACAAAAATATCTAATTTTAAGAAATTAGTCTTCTTTTTACCTAAAGTAATCAATATACTCGAATAAGTTAGTTTATTAGAAGTTAGCAAATCAAACGTTGAGTTAAGAAATTGATTATAATTAATTTTAAGATAATTAATCCTAATACAATTATGAAAATTAATTATGTCAATAACAGCAATATTAGTTAAATCGAGAATTTGAATGTTTGGAAGGCAGGGTACTATCGCATTAACATAATTGTCGCAATAGCCATTATTCGCTAAATTAAGTTTTATCAAAGTTTGAGAAACTATCAAAGATGGTCTATGTTCAAAATTAATGCTAGATTCCATTTTACTTGTAAAGTTATAATAGAATGTTTGTAAAACATTTTGTCCATTAAAAACATATTCTTAAATTTTTCCTAACACCAGTCTTTATCAATTGCGCAACAATCTGTTATATTAAGTTCCTTAACTATCTTATTATTATCTGTATATTTGCATAAGGTTTGTGATAAAATCTTTCTACAGCCTATGAGATTTCAACTAACTATATTATCACAAATGGAGTTTCGCACAATCGAAGACGTAACATATTGTTATTAAATACCGACAGCTGGCTTAGACCCTCACTGCAAAGGTCACCCTGAGAATCATCCGCGGTATCTCCTAAACTAAAATCCTCAACAATAAATCTTTGAGAAAGAATTTGTAAAATATTTTGAAAAGTGATAACTTAACAACTAGTTAAATCTAAGGAATCTAAAACATAGTAGCCAATTATCTACTTTTTGCGTACGCTATAGCTAAAAATACTGAATTCAGTCCTAATGATATAATACTGTTTATTTGCAATTTAGGGTATATCGACCTTACTCACAAAGGATGGAGCAAAAATTTCAAGTGTAAGCCGATACACTTCCTGATTACCATAATTTTTCTTATACTTCAATTTGAAGAAAGTCAAATTCTTGTACAGAGAAATATTTGTTGACTAACATATTAGCATAGAAAATATTTTTTAATAGCTTAGAATCAAGTTTATCTTCATATTTTATCTCATTGATATATTCGGTGAGGTCAATAACACAACGAGGAATAAGTGGAAGTCTATCAATAAAACATTCGTCTAAAAAGTCATTCATATCCTCAAATGCTCTTCTTTTTAAAATCTGTACAGAAAATTCTTGGTCTAGGTATTGCTTCCAAAGTAACAAACCACCTAGCCATACAATCAAGTTATAAAAGAGGCTTTCTAAATCTCTTTACACGTGGCTATTTCAGTATAAGCGTCTCTAGATAGAAATAATAAATCACTTTTATCTAAATTCTCAGGTCTACTTATGTGCTCTCCAATGCGAGTCGCATGACCGAAACCAGTCAAAAATATTTGGCTTAAACTAGAAGAATCGATACATAATTTATCTGATCTAATATCACCGTGAACGTATCCTCTATAATGCAGAAATTTGAGAGTGCAAATTAATTGATATGCCATATGAATAGAGGCAAAGGCGAAGCTTATGATTATAGATTTCAAGAATTTTATTTAGATTGTTATCTAATTTTCGAACTATAGCGAATAAGTATTTTTCTTTTTTGAATTGATAAGTACCAGAACCGTAATACGTGGGGACTTTTGCAAAAATAAAATGCATTTCACCCATCCATTCTTGAAAATCAGATTTATTAAGGACTTTATCCAATAAATGAGTCTTAGTTGCAACACTCTGACTCGGGATTTTGTTAGTTTTTACTATTGCAATAGTTTTTTTTAATAATTACATCAGGCTGCTAATAATCTCATAAATGTGCTAAAGGCCCTTTCTAAAAATTTTTATATCAATGTGCCACTTCAGACCATTACAAGCCGTTACCATTCTATTAGAAGGAACAGGTAATAATTCTTTTTGCTGAGATTGCAGGCACTTGAAAAGATGTATGTCGACTTTATCATTAAATTTAACTGATTTCTTTTCCTTATTCTTGTTAATATAAGTTCTGAATACTCTATCATTATTATTTACATCTATATTCTAATTACAGTTATCGCTAGAATTGTCAACCTGTGAATTAAGAGGAATATCTAACTTACTACTTTGAGAAACCTCTTGAGAGACTTGTTGCTCATTTCAAGTGTTAAAATTATGAGCGAAATCCTGTAAAATTTCCTCTGGATCCTGTTGAACCATTTCAGGTTCGTGTCGAACGACTTGTTGTTCATTAAATGTGACTCAATTATCTTGATCTTCATTATTAGAAGTTTTAATAAATTTACGATCCAGATAATCAGGGACAAAATGAGCCGATTTAGTCAACTCAATATTCACCAGCTTATGAACACCATTAATCTCAATTAGTAAATTTTTATTATTAGCCATGCGTTCGAGGATTTCATAAGGACCAGTATATAGTCTTTCTAGGTCATTTTTAGGCTTTTTTTAAATAAAAAACATGAAAACAGTTATGAAGATCCTTGAACACAAACAGTTTAATTTCATGGTGATGAGAAACTAGAATTGGTTGTAGATCTCTCATGATCTTTCTAAATTCCTCTAAAAAGAATTTTTTATTCGGTTCGAACTCTCCAAATGAATAGAACTCGCCAGAAAGACGTAAGAAAGTGCCGTAAACGTAACGGCTGGACTGGCACCGACATCGCTTCTCATGCTTGTTCTAAGTCCTAGCAATACTGTTGGTAATTTCAAAGGCCATTCTTCGTATTCCGCTGCGCATTTCAATGCAGCTTTTAAAGTTCTGTGCCAACGTTCAATCATTCTATTCGCCTGAGGATGATACGGAGCTGAGAGAACTCTCTTACTTCCCAATAATTGTGATAAAGCGTCAAACATTTGGGATTAAATTTATGAACCCAGGTCAGAAGTGATGTAAATAGGGGCACTAAAATGAGTTACCTAATTGTTAAAGAAAGCTCTAGTAATTGTTGGAACTGAAATATACCTTAAGGGAATAGCCTCAGACCAACGAGTGAATCTATCAATGATTGTTAATAAATAATTAAATCCATCAACTTTCGGCAATGGTCCAACAATATCGATGTGAATGTGAATAAAGCGACCATCAGGTGTACCGAATTTATCAAGTATCGTCTTGTTTTCTGACGAGAAATCTTAAGCTGTAGGCAAGCTAAGCAACCTTTACACCAGCTGACTATGTCTTTCTTCATTTTAGGTCAAACAAACTTACGCCTGATCATTTGATCAGTAACTTCAGCACTTGGATGAGCAAGTGAATGGAAAATCTGAAACACTTCTCTACGATATTTAAGAGGTAAGTATGGCCTAATTACTTGACCTTGCAAGTCACAATATAACCAGGTATGGTAAAGGTCTTCTGTGAATTCCAATTTCTGAAGCTGTAACTGGTGATGAGGATCTTCAATTATTTTAGTCAGCTGTTTGTCGTTGAACTGAGCACTAGACAAATCTTCAAGATTAATTACTGTTGGTACTTGAAATACATCCATTTTAGTTAATACTTGACTAAAATCTGGATGAGTTACAAGCTCTTAATCGTTCTAGTTAAAAATAGTTGGCAAACAAATGCTGTCAATACGTGATAAGGCATCAGCAACAGGATTATCAATGCCTGCAACATGACAGATTTCACAGTTGAATTCCGATATGTATGCAAGTTGTCTAATTCTACGAGGAGTAGCTTTTCCAGCACTCTGTCCAAACGAACATTCCAAAGGCTTATTGTCAGTGTATACTTTAAACAATTTAGCATCAACATAGTAATAAAAACACCTAATGGCTTTGTATATAGCTGTAAGTTCTTTTTCATAAACAGCATCATTCATCTGTAATGCAGAGAATTTCTTCGAAAAAAATGCTGACGGTCACCATACGTCATTCTTAAACTGCTTGAGTACTGCACCTGTAGCAAAATCAGATGCATCTGTACATATTCTAATGCACGTTGTTTCATCACAGAACAACAGAAATGATGCATCGACCAGTTGTTGCTTACTATCTAAGAATGCCTTATACGACTCGTCCGGCCATTCAATTGGTCTTTATCCTATTTCTTAGCACTTCTAAGATATTTAAAACTCTATGAGTATGGGCGGCTTTGGGCAAGCATTTACGATAGAAATTCAACATACCCAAAAATCTTCTTAAATCATTAATAGTTTTAGGTTTTGGAAATTCTTGAATTACCTTAACCTTTTCAGGTGCAGGTTCGAAACCTTCTTCGCTTATTAAATGACCAAGGAAAGTCAACTCCTTAACATTAAAAATACACTTCTCAGGATTTAGTTGTAGATTAAATTTCTTGAGTCTATCGAGTACTAGTTTAAGATGTTCTTCATGCTCTGCTTCATTTGTAGATGCAATAAGGATATCATCTATGTAACAGAAAACGCTTTTCAGGTCTCAAAGAGCACTATTGACGTATCTCTAGAACGTTTGTGCTGCATTTCTAAGATCAAATGTCATATATTTGTATTCAAATAGGCCGAAAGGCGTTATTACTGCAGTTTTCTGGATACTTTCTTTCTCTACTGGTATTTGATGGTAAGTTTTGTGAAAATCCAAAGATGTAAATATTCTCATTCCATGGAGGCCAACAGCAAAGTCCTGTATGTTTGAAACAGGATATCAGTCAGGAACTGTGACAGCGTTAAGTTGTCTATAGTCTTCGCAGATCCCCCGATCACCATTCTTTTTCTTTTTAATTTTATCATATACATGGAAGCGGACTGACTTATACTCCTGAAACGTCGCTGCACAATGAACATGAGTTATTCTTTTTCCTGATTAGTAACCTTTTTATTTGTTAAATTATTCTGTTTGGAATGCTTTTCTTTCCAGTTACAAGAAGGTGGAGATAAGGCAGCTTTCGCACCATATTTTTGATGATAATAGCACCAAGAATATTTTCTTTTACGAGGCAAAGATGGAGATCTCTTTTTATAATTTGGAGAAGCTTGATTGATTTTCCCTTTACCAGGACTAACAAGGAGAGTACCCCTCCTCTGGGAAACGGATTTGGCTGAAACTGCAAGATATGATTTTTTGATGAAGAAAAATGAACCCGTGTTTTTTCTTTTCGTCGAATAGGCCCCCAAGGTATGAATATAGACATTTTTTCAAAAATATGGTGAATAAGAACCTTAATAAGAACTTAAATAACGAAAGAACTAAGACTCTTAAAAAAAATACACAAAAGATAAAATGAAGCACGAATTGAATGCTTTCATTTTAGCTGCGTTGCATTAAAAAATCTTAAGTGATTCAACAGTTACAAGCGATTAAAATATGTTAATGAAATAACGTGTAAAATTGATCATATTTTATATGCTAAAAATATTAAGTAAATACGTGGTAATATTTGATTGAGAATAATTTTTAAACAACAAAAGCTTTTTTAATGCAACAAAGCTTAAGTTAAGGCATTCAATTCGTGCTTCATTTTATCTTGCATGCATTTTTTTGTAAGAGTTTAAGTTCTTTGGTTATTTAAGTTTTTATAAAGGCTCTTATTCATCATATTTTTAAAAAAATGTCTATATTCTTGTCTAGGGGGCCTATATGATGAAAAGAAAAAACACGGACTCATTTTTTACATCAAAAAATCATATCCTGCAGTTTCAGCCAAATCCGTTTTCCGGAGGTGGGGTGCTTTCCTTGTAAGTGATTTACTATTTGATGTTTTTCTAACAATACATTGATGTTGTTGTCTAGACTGATGTCCACCTCAATCTTTCTGAAACGCATCTATCTTAACAGACAGTTGTTGTAAGTCTTCAGAAAACTTTTTAATTAAGTTTTCATTACTTTTATCCATATACAAGGAATCAACCTTTTTACAATCTTTAGAATAGACGTGATATATATTGTCTGCGTTTCCAACATTTTCTTCTCTATTAAATTCAAAAATGCTTCTAGATAAACGAGAAATCCTGTAAGGTGGTAGTCTTTCTTCCCAAACTTATAAAATTGTTGCCTCAGGAACGAAATCCTTTGCTAAAGACATCAATCCATCTAAGAATTTTGATGGCTTTTTTTGCCCATTTCGATATTAATAAAAAATTTGTTCATTTTATCTACCTTCACTGCAAATACTTATCAATTAAAAGCTTCTTGAATGCTTCATATTTACCATGTACAGATACAGTTTTCAACCAACCAGCCATAATTCTAGTGGTAGAAGGACCAACGTTTTGTATCAAATTCCAATACTTAGCTTTGTCATCAACAATACCACGAAACTGCAAATTCACTTGTAACGTCAAAAACCAAGCCGCGGGATTAAATTTTCAAAAACTTTGGTACTTCACCTCTTGGTACGCATGGGTCTTGAGTGACAAATCTTAAACGGTTTCCAAGGCTCTCTGATAGGTTATTACCATCCTGAGGAGGCAAACCTTGTTCATTGTTATGTACCACAAAATAAGGCGAGTTTTGAGTATTATTTTGTAAATTAGCAAAAAGCTGGGTTTGACTACTTAATTGAATAGAAGGCGGAATTTGCACGTTTTGATTTTGACCATGTAATGGAAACAAATGCGGTACAGAAGCAAGAGCTTCAACAGAATTTAACAAACCACTAATACTTTGATTTTTCCGTGCCGAAATTCCTCTTAGCCACTCATTCTCTTGAGGAATCCTTCTAAAATCAGTAGCTAATCCTTGCATCTAATTTAATAGCACTTCATATGATTGAAGTTTACTATTAAGTTTTTTTAACTGTTTCCAAGCCATTGCAATTTCTGTTTCTTCGTTATCTTTATTCAGAGTATTAGGTTCCTTGTTAATAACTACATTTGTGCCTGAATCTAATTCGCTTGTCTTATTATCGTTAGTCGACATGCTGAAAACCGAACACTACCATCTATATAATAATCGAGCTAATAGGGATTTGTTTGAAATAATTCGTTTCTAAAACGCAATACACACTTTACAAGGTTCCTGAGGATACACGTAGGTATCCGATAAATTTTCGCTCTCTAAATTTTCACTCACATCTCTTAGAAACTAAGCATGCTGACAAACAGAATAGCGTTTAATGCACACCACGATACAAAGAACTAGGTAGGCTGAGGAAACAACACTGGCAATTTGAAATGCTTGAAAATAAACGCACTGTTAATTAATACCAATGAATTAAAGTCCTTCAAATAAACGCACTGTTAATTATATAAGAAAATTTACTCTATATACGATATATACGTAAATTTATCATCTCACAAGTGCCGAAATTCGCCAATAACGTTTCACGATCTACGCACTGATTGCGAAACGCGATTCTAATAGTATATACAAAAAATAAGAGAAAAACGTGAACGAGCTAAAATCCTTATAAGCTAAAGGCCTTATATTGAGAGCCTGAGTCAGGACGCACGCAAATAAAAACGCTTAGTTAAAGGCAACAAGAAGTTTTATCGTCTACATCTTCAATTATGCAAAAGGAAGAAAAATCTAATGTCAAACATTAAGTCATGTACCTAAATGTAACAAATAATAATAAAAACTTCTCGTTGCGTTTCTGTAATGTCCAAGGTGCTGGAATTGTCAATAAAAAGAAAATCCTTAAAATATAATGTATTTAGACTGTGTGTCGCTCGATGAATGTACAATGGACCATAAATTGTTCATAATTAAATTTTATAAAACCATATCACTACCTTAATAAATTTGCAAAAAGCTCGAACGGTCCAGGGTAAAAATAGAAAAAAAAATTATTTTGAAAAATTTTGGCACAGCGTCCAGCATCACGTGCCATGCAAATAATTATAAAGACAGAGTACTGTGAATAAATAAATAAAAATGTATCTCCAACAAACAATTTATAATCACTAAAGATGCTAGGCGTCGTATAAAAACTAAATTGATAATTCTTTAAAAATAATTAAATTTGCCAACTCCAACGGATTTCTTAAGCAACTTTATTAAATATGGTTTACGTAAAAACTTAATGTGTATGTCGAAAATTTTAATTAGACCAACGTTAATTTACATTAAAATTAACTTCTGCTTCACGTGAAAGCTGCAACATCTTTTAAAAACTTAAGAACTTTCAATGGAATCACATAGCCAACATTCTTTGAAGCAGCAACAGCAAGAAATTGAATTGAAATCGATGATGAATGGGATGAATGTTTAGAAGAATCATGTAAATCTTGATTTTCAAAAGCTCTTTATCACTTATTTGGTTACATTTGTACATTTTACAATCCAATTAATGCTCGAGAATCATATGAAAAATATAAAATCTATTTTTATCCTCTAAAAATGAATGAACAAAAAGCTGAAGATAATGTAACAAGCATAATTACTGATATTTTAACTAATAATGGATTCTTATTAAATGACTTTAATTTACCTACTTCAGAATATTATATTGAAAATAACGAAATCGAATATAGTACAGTAAATAAAGTTAATAGTATTGAGTCAACCATTGATACTCTAACAAATGCTCAAACGGCTATTTTCAATACAGTAATAAATTCATTAAATACAAACTGCACTGAAAAGTATATATACAGACGGTCCAGGCGGAAGTGGTAAAAGGTACTTATTGAATACAATTATAACTTATCTAAAAATTTATGGAATTTCCTATTTAGTTGCATTATGGACAGGTATAGCGACTAATTTATTACAAGACAGTGTGATAATACATGCAGCATTTAAATTACCGATAACATATCTGAAGACACAATATGTAATATGAGTGCAAACAGCGAAACAGGTAAAAAAATAAAAAATGTATCAATTCTTATCTGAGATGAAATCACAATGACATCAAAATACGCTTTTGAAGCCGTCGATCACATGTTTAAAGATATATGTGATAATAAGTATCCGTTTGGAGGTAAAACATTTATTATATCAGGTGATTTTAGACAATCATTACCAATAGTAGAACATGGAAATAGAACACAGATAGTAGAAAATTGTGTCAAAAGAAGCTATTTATCGGAACATTTTCAATGTATGTCTTTGAAAAAAAATAATCCTTTATCGGAATCAGTTTTTGGGGTCGCTGAATCCGAATCCGTAGTCTGTTTGACCCCATGACCTCAGGGTCAAGTTCATTTGGAGGTCAAATCTACGAAATTAGTGGGATCCATATTTTAACAGTATATATTCATGTTTTTGGGGTCGCTGAATCCGAATCCGTGGTCCATTTGACCCCGTGACCTCAGGGTCAAGGTCATTTGAAGGTCAAATCTACGAAATTAGTGGGAACCGTATTTTAACAGTATATATTTATGTTTTTGGGATTGCTGAATCCGATTCCAAGGTCTATTTGACCCCATCACCACAGAATAATGGTTAATTCAAGGTCAAATATACAAAATTTTGCGTATCACAAATCAAATTTTATGCTATTTTTTTCTTACTATACCTTACACTTTTCTCGTCAAATGATCGGTGCAAAGGTTTGCTTTCACGTTTTTTTCCAGTAGTTTTGCAATCTCTTTTCGACATCTAGCAGTAATCAGTCAGCATACTAGTATCCCATCTACCTTTATAACACTCCTCCATTACTTTGATGTCTTGGTGAAAACGTTCTCCTCGTTCTTCACTATAATCTCCACAGTTGTCAGGTAAACTATCCAAGTGATTGTGTAGAAAATGTGATTTATAGTTCATTAGGCAACCCATTTTCCCAAAGTTCTCAACCATTTTAAATACAATTTCTTTGTTATTTGGGCTTCTGCGATTACCCAAGAAGTTTTCGGTAACTTCCTGGAAGCTAAGACATGCAGCTCTTTCAATGTTTGTCATGGAACTAATAGACTGATCATCAGACATCATTTTTCTCATTTCTGGACCATCAAAAATACCTTCCTTCAATTTCGCATCTGATTTATTTGGAAACTTGCTTTCCAAGTATTTAAAGCACTGACCATCTTTATTTGAAGCCTTAACGAATTGTTTCATTACAATAAGTTTTATGTGTGATAGCAGTATGAGAACTTTTTCCAGGTCAACCAATGAAGTAGCTATAACGTTACTTTTTCCGACTTCAAGTGATTGTCTTCAAAGCCATTTATAATTTGTTTAGTGCTTTGCACGGTCTCTTCTATTCCATAAGCGCAAGAAACATGGCGTCTTTGTAAATCCAGACTGCTGTCATAACAATATTTCGGAATCTCTTAAATTGCCAGATATAAGCCGTTTATGCTTGTCATACTGGATTTTTTATAGTATAATTTTGAGATTGTCATATGTTTCCTTCATTGTAGTGGAGTGCGCTATAGGAACTGAGGCATAGTAGTTGCTGTCGTATAGTAATACAGCTTTTAAACTTTTGTTTGATGAATTCATGAACAATCTCCATTCTTCGACTTTATATACATTAGGCTGAATTTCATTTATCAAACCTTTCACATCTTTACAATATACAATTTCATTACCATCATGTTTCATTTCTTCAAAATATGGTTTGAAACTATTGCTTCTTGTTCTGTAAAAAGATACTTTAGTAGAATTTGCCAACTAATTCATGCTTTTCAATGCTAAAGCTAAATATTCTGCTCCATCTTTAGGTAAGTTGAGCTCTCTAACTAAGTCGTTTAGTTTATTTTAAGTCCGTAACTTTACGCTTTTGTCTTTTTGGCCCGCTGGAAGGAAAAGGTTGTCATCGTCATCATCATCATCATCGTAATTTTCAGTTTCTTTATAACTATCGCTTTCATAGGATTCATCTTTTAAATCATTCTTATCAATTGTATCTCCATGAATGCCGTCATGGACTTTGTTGTTATCTTTATCATCATGTTTTTCATTGTTGGAATCTGATTCAATTGATAACCTCTCAAGAAGATCTATTTTTTCGTCTCTTCTCGTTTTTTCGATAGGTATTTTTACAGAAATGACATCAGCATAATTCACATTTGTTTTATGTTTACTATCAATTTCGATAATTTTGGTGTGGCAGCAGTAGCAATCCTCTCTTCCATCTGCTCGATACCATTCTATCCGGCTATCAAATTTAACTTTGTCATCTTCTTCTTCGTCATTATCTTCGTCATCATGTTGACTAGACTATGTGCAGCTTATGTTTTTTAGGTCGCTGAATCAGAATTCGTAGCCTGTTCGCCCCACCACATCAGGATCAAGGTCATTTCAAGGTCAAATCTACAAAATTGATTTTAAAGTCAAATCTACAAAGGTAATTTTAAGGTTGAATATATTAATTTCATGCAAAATAGACCTAATCCACGGTATCTTAGGGTTGTTGTAAAATATTGAATAATTTCAATTGAATACAAGGTTACTTTAAAGAATAAAAGATCATATTTAATTTTCTCTTATTTGTGAGATCGTACATTATACAATTTTAAAATGCATTAGAGTTTTCTGTGATACTTGAAGAATTTTGTAAAAAATTAGCGTGTCTTTTCTAATTGTATAAATATACGTTTCAATAAATAAATAAAATTTAAACATGAATTTTTTTGTTAAAATAACCTTTACCTGCTGCCTCGATGAAAACTGTGACGATGACACTGCCCCAAATGGGGATGTCTGAAATGATCCGCTGATAAGCTTGTCAAGGTAACGATGCCAGTGAAAGCGCACTGCCTTGAAGGGGGACGTTAGGGTGTGAGGATGAAGCTGCAGTGTGTCCGACGACAAGTTGACATTGTCCTTGTCAAAGTTGGAAAGCTCTTATACTTAGCTCCGGAGAGGTATAAGAGTTATCACCTCTGGAACAGTAGACTCACCTGCGATCGGACCAGGATCCCTAACGTGCGGGGTTATATAAAAGACCATGGATCATTCACCTTCTACATCTCGAGGGCATATTTGTCCAAAGAACAGTAATCTGTTTTGTTTTGTCTGTGGAGTATTCACTCCGCTAAAATCTCGAAGACATTTCAATGAAAATCTTCAAAACATTTACAAAACTTGCTTTGAATTAAAAACAGATGTAAATATAGAAAAGTGGACTCCATGTAGTATCTGCGAACAATATCGCAAAATGCTTTGCATGTGGGATAAAACAAAAGAAGATGACAAAGTTAAATTTGATAGCCCAATGGAATGGTATCAACCAAATAGAATAGAAAATTAATACTTCTGTAACACCAAAATTATTAGAATGAATAATAAAAACAAAACTAGTGTGAATTAGGCTGATGTTATTTCTGTAAAAAGACCTATCAAAAAAACGAGAAGAGATGAAGAATCAGATTTTCTTGAGAGGTTATAAATCGAATCAGATTCCGACGATGAAAAACATGATGATAAAGATAACAACGAAGTCCATGACGGCATTCATGGAGACATAATTGATAAGAATGATTTAAAAGATGAATCCTATGAAAGCGATAGTCATGAAGAAACTGAAAATTACGATGATGATGATAATAACGATGACAACCTTTTTCTTCCAGCGCGCAAAAAAGACAAAAGCGTAAAGTTATGGACTCAAAATAAACTAAACGACTTAGTTAGAGAGCTCAACTTACCTAAAGATGGAGCAGAACATTTAGCTTCATCTTTAAAAGCCATGAGTCAGTTGGCAAATTCTACTAAAATATCTTTTTACAGAACAAGAAGCAAAAGTTTCGAACCATATTTTAAAGAAATGAAACATGATGGTAATAAAATTGTATATCGTAAAGATGTAAAAGGTTTGATGAATGAAATTAAGCCTAATGTATATAAAGTCGAAGAATGGAGATTGTTCATAGATTCATCAAACCAAAGTTTAAAAGCTGTATTACTACACAACAGGAACCACTATGTCTCAGTTCCAATAGCGCACTCCACTACAGTGAAGAAAACATATGACAGTCTGAAAATTATAATACAAAAAATTCTGTATGACAAGCATAAATGGCTTATATGTGGCGATTTGAAAGTTTCTGGAATATTGTTAGGACAGCAGTCTGGATTTACAAAGACGCCATGTTTCTTGTGCTTATGGGATACTAGAGACCGTGCAAAGCACTATACTAATCATAAATTACCTGAAAGAAAATCTCTCAAAGTCGGAAAAAGAAACGTTATCGCTGCTCCATTGGTTGACCCGAAAAAAAGTTCTCATTCTGCCATTGCACATAAAACTTGGTGTAATAAAACAATTCGTCAAGGCTTTAAATAAAGATGGTCAGTGCTTTGAATACTTGGAAAGCAAGTTTCCAAATAAATCAGATGCGAAATTAAAGGAAGGTATTTTTATTAGTTTATTAGTTCCATGACAAACATTGAAAGAGCTGCATGGCTTAGCTTTCAGGAAGTTACCGAAAACTTCTTGGGTAATCGCAGAAGCCCAAATCACAAAGAAATTGTATCCAAAATGATTAAGAACTTTGGGAAAATAAGGTGCCCAATGAACTATAAATTACATTTTCTACACAAGCACTTGGGTAGTTTTCCTGACAACCCTAGAGATTATAGTGAAGAACAGGGAGAGCGTTTTCACCAAGACATTTAAGTAATGGAGAAGCGTTATTAAGGTACACTGAAAAGAGTATGGGAACTCTCCGTTACCGCAGCGTAGTGTCGCTGTACGAAACGCACATTCGTCTGTATGTTTTAAAATTTAGGACCGTTGATATATCTTTTTAAGCGAGTATATGTATAAACAACTGAAACGCGACGACGTACCGGCCTTTGAGAAGTCTACTGTTAGAATTTAGGAAAGCAGACGACCTACGGCGTATAGTTGTCATCTTAACAGTGTATATTAGATTTCCCTCTTAAACGTACGCGCTCTAGCTTTAATTTTTGAGATAGCAGACTTCCCAAAAACGTAGCAAGGATCTCTGTTATGCGTAAGACGGCTGCGCGTTGGTATTTAGTACAACTGTTATTCTCAACTTTTTTCAGTGTAGATGAGATACTAGTATGCTGGCTGATTACTGCTGGATGTTAAAAAGAGTTTGTAAAACCACTGGGAAAAAACGTAAAAGGAAACGTTTGCACCGATGATTTGACGAGAAACGTGTAAGATATAGTAAGAAAAAATAAATGGCATGAATTTAGGTTTGTTTTACGCGCATTTTGTATATTTTACCTTTGAATGACCTTCAGTCTGAGGTGATAGGGTCAAACGGACTACGGATTCGGATTCAGCGATTCCAAAAACATAAATATATAATGTTAAAATATGGTTTCCACTAATTTCGTAGATTTGACATTCAAATGACCTTGACCCCGAGGTCATGGGGTCAAACGGACCAAGGATTCGGATTCAGCGACTTTAAAAACATAAATATATACCGTTAAAATATGAATATCACTAATTTTGTAGATTTGACCTTCAAATGACCTTGACCCTGAGGTCATGGGGTCAAACGGACTACGGATTCGGATTTAGCGACCCCAAAAACATAAATATATACTGTTAAAATATGGTTTTCACTAATTTCGTAGATTTGACCTTCAAATGACCTTGATCCTGGGGTGATGGGGTCAAACTGACCACGGATTCGGATTCAGCGATCCCAAAAACATAGGATGTATATGGTCTGGTCTGTGGGTTTTGACACTTTTTTTTGTGGGGCTGTGCTATTAATAAGTCGCAAGGACAATCATTTAAAAAAGTCGGAGTGTATTTATCAACACGAATTTTCAGTCATGAGCAGTTATACGTGGCACTTTCAAGGACGACTAATAAAAAGAATTGAAAATATTATTAAAAGAAAAATCAAGAAAAGTTAAAAATAAAATGGTCTATACTGAAAACATCGTTTACAAAGAAATATTATTATAAACCACAATAGAAAAATTAAATATTACGGAAAAGAAAATAAAATCAAACATATTTAAAACTCTAATATAATATTAAATAAAAAAAATTAAAAACTATGAAGAAGAATTTAATGTTGTGTGGTTAAAAATCACGGCTGTTATTGTGAGTTTTGTGCCATTAAAAAAACGCGATTGCTTTTTTAAATGTTGTGTATTTTAATGAACATAGCTGCTATTGTAAGTGCTGTAATGGGAAAGAACACTAAAACCACTGTCAGTGCTGTGTAATTAAAAATTCGCGACTGCTTTTTAGAGCGTTATCTGTTTTAAAAAATGCGGCTGCTATTTGAAGAGCTAAAGATGAAAAACGCATCAACTATTATCAGTACTGTGTAATTAGATATTCGCGACTGCTTTACAGAGCACTATCTGATTTAAAAAACGTAGCTACTATTTTAAGAGCTAAAGATAAAAAATACAACAACTATTGTAAGCGCTGTGTAATTAAGAATTCACAGTTGCTTTTTTGAGCGCTGTGTAGTTACGAATTCGCGGCTGCTATTTTGAGCGCTATATGGTTAACGATACGTGGCTGCTATTGCAAGTGCTGTGTAATTAAGTATTCACAGTTGCTATTTTGAACGCTGTGTAGTTAAGGGAACTTGACCACCAATGTGAGCATGGTGTTATTGATAACACGCAACTTTTATTGTAAGCGCTAGGTAATGAAAGGAACGCGGATATTAATAATAGTGCGAAGCAAAAAAGAACTGAAATTATTATCAAAAGTAACGTCTAAAGCAGGATCTGTTATAATAAAGAAGACGATCTAAATAAATCAAATAATACAAAAAAACATAATTGAAAATAATCACTATAGAATCGAGCCATGACGCTCCCTTAATAAAAGCTTTAGTTGATGATTTCTTAAAATGCTTCTAATTAATTACAAATATAAGTTCAGAAGTGAAAATATTCATCTATAAATTATTAAAATCAGAATAAACTATAAAAATAACTAATTATATAGATTGTTTTCTCTCACAAAGCTTTACTGATAAGTCCTATAAACAGATCTGGGACAAAACGTAAAATTTAAAATTTATCAAACAATAAACATATCATGATCATCATCGTCATCATGATCAACTCAAACATCAGCATCAATGTGTATACGTACGTGTGTATGAACAGTAGCAAAGAAACAGAGTTAAAGGGCGGCGTTGGAGTCACGAAACAATTTTATAAAAAGGAAGACAGGGAGACGGACACGCAGACAAAAAGACAGAGACAGGACAATAAGACACAGAACAGAGTTATAAAGACGAATAAACGGAGACGTAGAGATGGAAAGGAGGAGACGGAGAGACGTAGACGGAGGGATAGCGACATAGACAAAGAAACAGAGACAAAAACAAAGATACAAAGACAGATTAACAGAGACAAAGAAACAAAGACAGAGAAATAGAGTCAAATAGACAAACACGAAAAAACGGAAACGAAGAGACAAAGATGGAAGAACGGAGACACAGAGACGAAGACAGAGAAACGAAAAGACTTGGAGACGGACAAACAGAGACGGAGAGACGGAGATGAAGAGACGAAGACATAGAGGCGAAGGCAGAGAGACAAAGACGGAGGAATAGAAATGAAAAGTCATAGTTAAAAAGACGGAGACAAAGAGACAGAGACGGAAGAACCGAGACAAAGAGACGGAGACAGAGAAACGGAGACACACGGAGACTGAGAAACGAGGATAGAGCGACGGGTATAGAGAGACGAAGACAGAGAGGGAGACGGAGAAACGGAGATGGAGAGATCAAGACGGAGAGGGAGACGAAGAGACGGAGATGGAGAGACGAAGACGAAGAGAGACAAATAGACGGAGAGGGAGATGGAGACATAGAGACGGAGACATAGAGACGAAGACATAGAGACGGAGACATAGAGACGGAGACGGAGAGACAAAGACGGAGAGACGATGAGACGGAGAGACGAAGACAGGGGAATGAAAACAAAAAGTCAAAGATGAAAAAACAGGGACGAAGAGGTAAAGACGAAAGAACGGAGACAAAGAGACGGAGACAAAGAGACAGAGACAGAAAGACGGAGACAAAAAAGGTGGAGACAGAGAGATGGATGCAGAGACGGAAAGAAGAAGACGAAGTGACGGAGATGGAATAACGAAGATAGAGAGATGGAGAAGAAATAACGAAGATGAAGAGACGGAGGTGGTGAAACGGAGACGGAGTGACGGAGACGGGAAAACGGAAAAACGGAGACAGAGAAACTTCGACGGAGTGTCGTAGACAGAGAGACGGAATAACGAAAACGGAAAGACGGAGAAATGGTGACGGAGAGGCGAAGTCGAAGAAACGAAGACAAAGAGACGAAGACGGAGAGACAAAGACGGAGAGACAGAGTGACGGATATTGTGTATGTGTTTGTATAAGTGTATATGTGTGTATGTGTATGTACGTATGTGTAAGTGTGTATGTATATGTTAATGCTGCACGTGTGTATGTGTATGTATGTATGTAACAATAATGCCAAAGATATTCACGTAAGAAAAAAAAGTCCTTATTCTTCACTTTAATATAATAGTAGTAATATTTACTTTTAAAAAAATAATTTTCAGCAATTCAGATTTTTAGTAAAAATTTTTAATTTTAATATTTTTAACTTAAATTTTTACTTTAAAATTTAATTTTTTTGCATTACCAAATTTATTTTTAACGGAATTATTTCCAATTTTATTGACTTAAACATATAAAATTTACGATTTTCTGAATATTTTAAAACTTAACCTTTCTACGCACGCATGCTTAAATACCTTAAAAGAAAAGATGTTTGAAGAAACGTTAAAAGTTGTACGATGCTTGAAGATTTTCTGAGGTTTTCCGATGTAGGACAAGCAGCTGAAAAGCTACTCGTTGTCTATGATGTAGGATAAGCAGCTGAAAGATACTTCTTGACTGCGATGCCCAGAAAACTACGCTACGACGTTTCATAAGCTAGCAGCTGTAATGCCACTAAGCTGGACGAAAAAATGTGGCGGCTGTAACCTGTATAAAAAAATTTTCTTGCTTTCGTTCTTCTTACCGATTTTCCCCGTTACCGCTAAATGATGCGTATAAAAACGGTTTCACCACTATAAAAATGTCAGTTCGGCAAAAAAGGTGATGTAACAAAATGACGTCAATGAATAGCGTCAAGTTCAAATGCTGGCACGTTGGTAAAATTCCAAAAATCGATCAAACAGTGCCAAAAAGATGCTTACGACAAAATCAAATTTTTTTTATGTAATTTCCAATGATAAAAGCCAAGCAGCAAACAATAGAAAAAAAGTATGTGGTCCTTCCTTCCTTCTTTGTATGGCAAGTCACATTTGTGGTACGATATCCAAAAGCTTCCTCGAACGTCGGGCAGTCACCACGTGTAGAACGATATCCAAAAACTTCCCCGAACGTTGTGGTCACCAATTGTGGGGTTACGTTATGGTATGTTAATATTTATGATTTAAGAAGGGGCCGAACTATCTGTCTTTGTCTAATAACGTTTTTCATCATTTATGTAAACACTATCCGGTATAACAAAAAAAAATAGCAGCCCCAGCTAGATATTAGTATAATAAGTAAATTTTGTAATAACAACCAAATTTTTTACCGCATAGTTTTTGACTAATTAGAGACCTACTAGCAATCTAGAATATAAACTATCTTTTTTTGGTAGGTCTCTAATTATTCAAAAACTACACAGTGAAAAAATTTGGTTGTTATTACAAAATTTACTAATTATACTAATATCTAGCGGGGGCTGCTATTTTTTTCTTGTTATACTGGATAGTGTTTACATAAATGATGAAAAACGCTATTAGACAAAGACAGATAGTTCGGACCCTTCTTAATCTGACTTCAAATAATTAAATTAATACTAATCGTTCAAGTGGAAGGTTGAAATCTAAATAACACAAGAGAAATATTTTAATAACAAGGTTTATTAAAGTTTATACACCAGCCACTGCCAGCTATACATGTGTCTATCATGAGTGCAGACACGAGACTCTATCGCCGCTAAAATTTGTCTAGACTCGCAAAACTGAATATCTTCTGTCTCACACTAAAGAGACGAACTTGCGCAATTTGATTTACTCAGCACCCATCGTAAGGCTGCTTTCTTGATTAGCTGCGTTCTTACCTTTTTGGATAGTTGAGCGCCAAAAAAGAGAGACCATCCTCGCATATTTGTAGTGGCACCGTGATACGTCCCTTTGCGAACGCTACGCTCTCAAAAAATTCTCAGTGTATTTAATAAAGTTTTCTCAAGAAATTTCATGCAAAATGAAATGAAATTATCTTCCAGTATACACATATAGAATTTCATGCACACATCAAAAGCCAATTTCATATAGCAAATTCACATTAAATTTATGCAAAAAAATATTGATTTTTATTTAACCTACATTAAATTTATGTCAAAAAATATCAATTTTCATATGTATTACAATTTCATTGAAAATTAATGTGGACCCAATGGACATAACTAATCGATAGATTTCAATTTGCTCAGTCTGCTCATCTGTTTTGTAAATTTTCTCACTTGTCGTTTTATCATAAAAAAGTTATGAATATTGAATTTTGAATTTCGCGTATATCTCCATAAATATAGATTATATTCAATTATATAAAATTATGAAAAATTGCTCGAATGTTAATTATTTTTAATTTTTGCAACAATCTGTGCGCAAAAATTCAATTAGCACGTGAATAATTTTTAAAGATTCCATGATTTGATATAATTTATATTTCCGGAAATATGCGAAAAAATCTATATTCAACATTTATTAATATCTTATTACGAAATGACAAGAGGGCAATTTTAAATAACATTACGGTCAGATGGGAGCAAATTTAAATCCATTAATTAGTAGTTTCTTTTTGGGGGAAGACTGGTCGGAGGGAGGTGCAATAAATGACTTCAGATTTATTTTCTCTGCATTTATACTAACATATGAGCGAGTGCGAGAATGCCAAATCTAAAAAACTGTTTGTTGCGAGTGTTCAGTGACTCTTGTTAATAAGAAGCCTACGTAAGTTTGGTGACCACCAGGGCCTTATTCTGAAATAATTTTTTGACACTCCGTGCGAGAAGCTCGATTTCACGCACGCTGTACAAAGTGACACGTGCGAAAATGGAGCTTCTCACACGTCGTGTCAAAAAATAGTGTTCGATACTCGTGCGAGAAAGTGATTTCTTACTCGTGTGACCTTTTCACCCTCGCTTCGCTCGGGCGCAAACCGCCACACGAGTAAAAAATCACTTTATCGCACTAGTACCGAAATATACTATTTTCGATATATCGTTTTATCACCTCGATAAAACTTATGGATAAATGTATAGCGAGTATTTTATCACCGATGATGGTTTTGTAAGATGGTTAGTAGTCATCATAGGGGAATCCAGTAATTTCTATTTCAAACGATAAAAATATTATGAAATAAATCGATAAATGGTTGAGAACAACTTGATAAATTTTATTTTTATGTCTTGTTTTTTATCGAAGCATAAGATATAGTTGTTGATCCATATAAATTACAAGCAATTTTTAACTTTTGTATGCATGTTTGCATTATGTATAAATATATATATATATATATATATATATATATATATATATATATATATATATATATATCCATAATAATAAAAAGAATAATAATACATTGTGTACCAAGGGCGCAAAATAGGGGATTCCGGCCAGAGTGCAAATGAGCGGCTGAACGAAGCGAGGGCGCTCAATTCGCATGAGGGCTGCGAATCCCCTTGCACCCGTGGTACACATACTATTTTTCGTTCAAAGGGCCAAAAATTCGAATTTTGCGCCCTACTGGTCAAAAAAACATTTTTATTTGAAAAATAATTAAATTTAATTAATAATATCAACTTATATTAAGGAAATGAATTAATATTTATTGAAAATATTAATTAATATTAATTAAAATAAATGATTAATATGAATTTAAAAAATTAAATAATAATAATCAAATCAATCAATTAATTAATTCATTAATATTATTAATATTATTTATTTCATAGAATTAATGGAATAATATTAATAATAATTAAATATATAGATTATTAAAAAATGTTCTATTTACATGTAATTTTTACCACAATTTAAATATCTTTTTGACTCTCCGAGCGCGAAATACGTATTTTTGGCTCACTTTGGCGAGCGCGAAATAGTACATTCTGGCTCACTTTTTCGCGGGCCAGAATATATTATTTCAAGCTCGCAAAAGTAAACCAAAAATACGTATTTCTCGTCTCTCGGGTTAAAAAATAGTATATGCATCACGGGCGCGACAGGGATTTATGTCCCTCGTGTGAATTTTGCGCCCTCGTTTCGCTCGTGCAAAAACCTCACACTCGGGCCAAAATCCCTTATTTCGCGACCTTGGTTCATAATGTACTATTTTGACCCTCAGAGCGCAAAATTCGATTTTCTATGCTTGACAAGCATAGAAATCGAATTTTTCACCCTTTGGATCGAAAAACAATATGTGCACCACGGGCGCAAGAGGATTCGCGGCCCTCGTGCGAATTTAGCGCTCTCACTTCGCTTTGGCGCTCATTTGCACTCTGGCCGAAATCCCCTGTTTTGCGCCCTTGGTATACAATGTACTATTATGTAACATTTTATGTGTGTATATTAATAAAATTAATTTTTTTTATGTACCATTTGTAAAATATGGTGTCTATAAGTATAGGCGATTTAAAAAAATTGTTTTCTTATTGAAATGAAATCAAATTTGTAAATAATTGTTTTAAAATATCAAATACATTAAAATTAACAAAACTCGTAATCTATTTAAAAAAAAAATATATAATTTTAAAAATATTTTCTAAAAGAGCGTGATTTTAGATTATTAATGGTGCATTCAATCCCGAAAGTAAATCTTAAATATAAACTTATTTAATAGAACAGACTTCTGATCAAACACTTCAAAAATGTATTATTATTAATTTTATAAATGAAACGCCTCAAAATAGTTTATTTACGATCGAAATCTAGAAGCAAAAATTGATTTACACGCATAATTAAAACTAAATGCACAAAGATAAATGAAAGCAGAATCAATTGAAAATTCTACATGAATGCGTTTATTGTTAGGAATACAGTTTTCAACAATTTAGTATTGCTGCAAACACAGTTTTCAACAATAGCACGAAGAGTTATTATACATTATAAAATCTGTAATTATTGAATAGAATTTTCCTGCATTTTTATTTCATTGCTTAATGGATTCTGCTTTAATAATAATAATCAATTATATTGTATTTTTTTAAATTAACATAATATATAATTTTTACTTTTTTATTTTACTTTAATAATAATATTAAATTATACTGTATTTTTTTAAATAAACACAATATATAATTGCTACTTTTATATACTGCTTTAATAATAACATTCAATTATGTTGTATTTTGTTAAATAAACAAAATATACAATTTCTACTTTTATTTTCTTATTATTTATAATTTGTTTGTAATTCCCTATTTATTATATATATTATATAGCAGTTCTAAGCGTGCCTCGCACGCCTTACTGTATTTATTCATCTATTCATCTTCATTTTTATCCAATTTCTTTCAAAATTTTAATGTTCCTCCTAAAAATTAACTAATTAAAAAACATTTATCTTTCTAGTTATTTTTTTATTCTATTTATCGCATTATATTTTACGAAAAAACTGTCCTAGGGATACGATAAATCTGTTCGGGATGAAACGATATATTAAAAAAAATTATTTTAGAATAAGGCCACCGTGGTTTTCCCCAACATATTTGATCTACTACATTCAAAATGTTTCCAGATACTAAAATTCAGTGATCAGTAAAGAATGCAAACAGACTTTTAACCATTTTTTTTATTATTGTATTAATATTTATTGTACAGGACATTTTTTAGTAAAATAACATCTTCGTTCAAATGTTCAAATAAATCACTAGCACAAATACCATATACAAAATATAAACAACAAATTTTAAAAATTATTATAGACACAATTCATCAAGTTCAAAAGTAAATCAATTGGGTGAAATAATGTTCCAGGATACCATTGTTGCCGTTTAGTACATCTAATAATTATGAGTCCAACAAAAAGTTTTGAAGGATAAAATGTCTATGTGTTCGTTATTTAGAGTACTGCCAAATTCATACATTATATAATTGATTCATTAAATATCACATTTTATTAATGTTGCAAATGCTGAGAAATTAAGTATTGTGACATGGCAGATTGGCCATGTCAGTCTCCTCTAGTATACATAAAAGGTGACAGAGGAAAGTTAAACAAAATCGCGCGTAAAGCATGGAGCGTACACGCCGTAAAACCAAACTTTTAACAAACTTGACTTTAGTGGTTAAGAGGAGGTCACGTATCTCTGTCCTTTTCTAATCAGAGAAATGATTTTTTTACAAAAACTTATAATTTTATCAAAAATGAAAAGAAAGCCGCATCTTGTATCAAAAAAAGCAATATTTTCTTTGAAAAGAAAAAATTAATTTTATTTCTTCGTTCTCAAGAAAACCTTGAAAAACCAAATTGTCGACCCTAACCTCTATGATTTAAGTTTTTCAAGGTTTTCTTCGAAACGAAGCAATAAAATTAATTCTTTCTTATCAAAGAAAATATTGCTTTTTTTATTAAGAGATGCGGTTTTCTCTTCGTTTTTTGCTAAAGTTGTTAGTTTGTGTAAAAAACTCAATTCTTTGATTAGAAAAGGACAGAGATACGTGACCTCCTCTTAAGTCAGAATAGGTTTCTCGCGCGTATGTGCGCGCGCACATCTTGCAAGTAAGAAGAAGGATGCCGATCAGAGGGACGCCGATGAAGCGTGCATTCCTTCTGTCACCATTGTACGAAGCGGTTGACTATACCCTTGTGCAGCATCCTGAGCCTCTTGCTCGTTTTTATATAAATGATTACATTAGCGTGATGTAATATCGCTAGTTTGTGAATTAGACTACAAAGTCTTTTAAAATAATCTAGAATAATTAACGTTTGGTTGTGCGCATGTGAGTGTGTATAAAATTGTATGCTAAAATAGTAGATATCACGTACGCGTGCATACCGGTTTCCCGGGAGCGAATGTCATGCTGTTTTTCCTCGAGCTATAGTGTTGCCCTTTAGCAATCTTGTTCTTTTCACTATTGTGTAGTGCATTAATCGTCTTTAAATTTATTTGATCAAACAATTAGTTTTTTTTGCTTCGCAACGGAGTCACGTCCGTTAACGCGACTGGCGCCATTTCTTATGAACAGCTGGTGATTGTATGTTAAATAAAACCCATAAGTTTTGTAAATTTCAGCTTATTTCTTTTCTTTGGTTTGTCTGCAGTTTTTTAGTGTAATCACTAAGCATATTTCGAGCTATACGTTTAGCTACTCTTGTACGGTCACCTGATCCTCATGGCCGTGACAGTATGCTTCATTATATAACTTGTAATATTGCATTAAATGGAACGAGTGGATTGTCATCATAACTTTTGAACAATAATTTAGTTGATAGTAAAGATATTATTTTAGAATGTATTAATTCTCTTAAAATTGATGATAATGTATATACATTAATTATAAAAAATCTTTTATGCGGCTTTATTGCCAATATAAATTTATCTTTTATTTTTAGAGTTATGTTAACAAAATGCAATGTATGTAAATAAATTAATAAAGATTATATGAACATAATAAAAACGTTATTTAAAATCAATTTGACCAAGCATTGAGCAATCGCATCGTACCCGGGAAGTAGAAATATTCATTGTAAATCTGAATTCAGATAAAAAATTAAACATACATTTTTATTTACATAATGTTTATAAATACGTCTTATCAATTCGAAGTTATTTTTGCTCAAACAATGATGTTAAAATAATTATGTACAAGTACCCGCACAAAAAAATTCAGCTGCATTCCTCAACTGGATTTTCTAGTTAAAGAGAACTGGATCCCACCTGGATTTCACTAGATTTTCTAAGGGATTCCCAGTTCGACGGTCCCCTTATATGTATTGACGGATGCCCATCTATTTTTAACCAGATTCATAAATGAATTTCCAACTCTATTGTAACGCAGATTCTTAAGGATTTCTACTTATAATAAACTAGATTTAGATATGGATTTCTATTCTAAATATGACGCTGCTTTCCGCCTACAGATTGGAAATCCATTTAAAAATCCAGTTAACGATAGCTCGCAATGTACGGAATATGTGGAAATCTACGTTATGAATAGAATGAAAATTCAGTTAAGTTAAAGTGTATAATCTCGAATTTGGTGGAGATCAACGATTAAATGGAAACTGAAATCCATCCAAAAATCCTGTCCTTTAAAATTTAGGTGATTTTTGGTACTTTCTTGCTTCTTAACTTTGAACGAACATATCTCTAGTTCTAATTATTATTTTTCAATTCTGAAAACGGCAAATTAAAGCTTGCTTTCTGTACTTTTATTTTAGTCCCTGTTTATTTATTAAAGATATTTCTAGACTGGATTATTCACACTTCAATTAGGAGCTTTTTTTTACATTTTTCTTCAAATAAGACGAGAAACGTCTATAATTTCAGTTTTTCGAAGCGTTTGACCGTACCGCTCTGGCTTTACTTATATTTTGGTACCTAATAACATATCTCAAAGTTTCATCAAGATCTGTGACCCGAAGCTCATAGCCTCTCCTGGTAAGTGCTTGAAATAAAAAATGTTATTTTATTGGCACTGTTATTGGATTGCTTTTTATTTCAGCAAAACAATTCTTTCTTTGATCTTTTATTAAATATAGACACTCTACTTATTATTTTATAGGCATATGAAAACTTTTGATTCTCTTAAACAAGGATATAACTAATATTACTATTTGTACCAAAAATATTAATTTTCGTATAGACCTTTAATTTTTTATCAATATCTGCACTCTCCACTGTCTTATAAGTAATAGATGTACTCTACAGTACTACATAGTCTTTGGAGATTAAACTAAATAGGAACGTTTTTGTTGAAATAAAAATAAATACAAGTACACTACATATACTGACAGTCGTATCAAACTAAATAAGACTTAGGTTATGGTTTATTATCATTTTAATCATCCGTTGTCATGATTTAGTATATTTTTTAAATATCAATATCAGAATTGCACTAGCTTTTAAAAATTTTCATTAACTTAATTATTGTTTTTAATAAAATCAAAATAAACTTAGCTTATTATGTTGTAACATGGTAAATTTCCATCCACATGTTATTATTCCATAAAGACACCTACTATATCGACAAAAGTCGTTATGTATAGTATTTTAGCGTATATATAGCAGTGCGGCACTGGCTCAGTGGTTAGAGCTCGTGCCTGGAGATCTCGAGGAACGGGGTTCGCGCCCAGTGTCCGCTTTTCTTACACGCTTTTATTAAGCTTGCTTTCACGTTTGTCTGTCTATCTGTAATTAAATCTTGCATTTGCGATTTGAGGCACTTTTTGTCGATGAAAATTTCTGAAATTTTGCACAGAACTTGGTCTCCAATGACAATGCGATAATCCGTTGTTAGGTCGGCAATGACGGGTGTGTAAAATCATCTCCGAGGAAGTTTAAGTGGAGAGGCTATCTTTGGGTCAAGGTGAGTTGATAAAATATTGTTAAGTTGATAGTTGTAGAAAATGCATAGGAGATAGGGAAATGTATAAGGGATGGGGGAACGTATAGGGGAAAATGTAGAGGATATGGGAATTATAGGGGATAGGTGAATGTATAGGGGGTAGGAAAACACATAGGGGATATGGGAATATATAGCGGATAGGAGAATTTATAAGGGATAGGGAAATGTATAGAGGATAAGGGAATGTATAGAAGATACAATTAAATACAAGCTTTTGAAAAAAAATTACTCATGGAAAATTAAATTTTAACTAAAAAGTAGAAAATAAAAAATTTAAAAAAAAAACATTTTAAAAACACGCTTTTATGATAGAGAAAATACACTAAAAAGTATTAAATGAATTAATTTACTTCCTTGAAATTACTTTTATACAGTCTATTGCAATAATTAAGAGAAAATTTTACAACAAAAATTTGAAAATAAAAGTGTGGGCGCTATATTGGATTTACTAAGAGCGCGGTGGCGTAATGGATAGAGCTCTTGCCTTCAACGCAGAGGGCATGGGTTCGGATACTGGCCAGTACCTCTAATTTTTTTTCCGTAAGAATATTAGTGTATGTGCCATTTATATTGCAACTCTTAAGAAATCCGACCTCATTGGGTATCGGTTGATTGTTGGTCACAAAAGTGGCTGATCATTCATCGGTAGTCGAAGTTTTCGGTATGGTGGGTCTGACCGTCTAGCCCGATGAAAACAAACATCTTTTAACAGCACGTCATCTATCGTTATTATACCACTTGCCGTATCAAGAAAAAGAATCAAATAGGGGAATCGAAGCTTTCGTCGACGAAGCTCAACATCACGTCCAATCATTGAAAACTTTAGGATTAAATCTATCCGAAGAAATAGTCGTACAAATAATTGAAAGATTCAATAAAATCACGCGAATCAAATGGAAAGAAACATTAAATCGTGACGAATTTCCAACACTTAATAAAATTGTAGACTTTGTGTATAAAATATCGGCAGCACAAGCACGCCAAAAAATCGGAAAAACATCGCGATATGAAAATGGTCCACCAACTAAAATTCGAAAAATTGACACTAAACAGGTTAAAACCTTTGTAACTAATTTAAAAAAATGTCCTGCATTTATTAAATACTTTCGTGTCTAATCGCGTCGTGGATATACAGAACAAAACTGATATAAGAAGTTGGCAACACATTAAATCACAAGATAATCCTGCAGATGCACTTTCACGTGGTCAGCTACCTCATGATTTTTTAAATAATTCTTTGTGGCGTGATGGTCCCTCGTGGCTAAAACAAAAAAGAAATAATTGGCCTACGTCATCTATATCAATATTCACTGACATACCAGAAAAACGCAAGACTCGTTGTTTACTAATTGATGCACATTTAAAACATTTAATAAATCTGTTACAAAAATATTCAACTATAACAAAACTAATTCGCATAATAGCCATATGCTTTCGATTCAATGAAAAATACTATAAATCCGGACCATTACAAGCAGACGAACTACATAGAGCAGAGAACGCTATTATAAAATTAGTGCAAAAATCAGTCTTTAGTGACGAATTACACTTGCTTACTAATAAAAAAGCGTTACCCAATAGAAATAAATTACTATCGCTTGATCCAATTATTGACAACACAGGCATCATGAGAGTCGGCGGTAGACTACATAAAACCAGTATTTCTTACTCATCGCGGCATCAAATAATTTTATCACGAAATCATCATGTAACTAATTTATTTATAAAACAATATCACCTTTTGAACTTTCATACCGGAGTTCAAAATACATTATACGCAATGAGAGAGAAATATTGGCCTATCGACGGTCAAAATCAAGTAAAAAGAGTTATACATCAATGTATATCATGCTGGCGCGCCAAGCCGCGATTCATTGAATATAAAATGGGAAATCTTCCAAGCGTCCGAGTTTATCAATCTCGACCGTTTAATCATGCCGGTGTAGATTACTGCGGCCCATTCTTTATTAAAGAAAAGAAATGGCGTAATAAAAAGTTCGTCAAATGTTACATAGCAATATTTGTATGTATGGTCGTCAAGGCTATACACATCGAAGTGGTGGAAGATTTATCAACTGACACGTTTTTAAGTGCCTTAAGACGGTTTATCACTCGACGAGGCCTTCCACAGACTATCCATTCTAACAATGGTAAAAATTTTCAAGGTGCAAATAATGAATTGCAGGAATTATATAATTTACTTAACTCTAATGATTTAACAAATCAACTAGAAAAAATAACAACTAATTATCGAATACAATGGCATTTTATTCCACCTTACGCACCTAATTTCGGAGATCTGTGGGAGGCAGACGTCAAGCAATTCAAGCATCATTCTCGACGCGTCGCATATGAGAAAAAATTTACTTTCGTTGAATTCACAACCTTTGCCCATGAAGTAGAGACAATATTAAATTCACGACCCTTAACACGAATGTCAACCGACATAAATGATTTGTCAGCATTAACACCTGGACATTTTATCACTGGTGATTCATTAAGACGTTTGCCAGAATACAATTACGATACTACACCAATGAATCATTTAAATGCATTGAAAATTATAATTAAATTAAAACAAGAATTTTTGTCACGATGGCACAAGGAATATTTAAATAGTTTAAATATTCGTCACCAAAAACAAAATAAGGAAGTTCAATTAAAAATTGGTCAATTAGTCCTGTTGAAAGTAGATAATGTTGCTAGCATGCGTTGGAATATAGGACGAATACATGAATTACATCCAGGTACAGACAACATAGTGCGAGCCGCGACAATAAAAACGAAAGATGGGCTCAAAAAACGAACAACATCAAAGATGGCTATTTTACCCATTGAAGAAACTAATTGACTAAAAGACTTTAAATTTCTACTCTAGAATTAACACATATTGTTTGATGTTCATAAAAATTATATTTCAACTTGACATCTTTATAACAATACGTATGTGTATGTGTATCTGTATACATGTATATGTGTATATATGTGTATATATACAGATTAGTAAAATTAAGTATGTATTATGTTGATCGTTACCCTCTCAACGGGGGGAGTATGTACAAGCGCACACATTATTATAACTATAAAAAGAAAACATTCTTCATTTGTTATGTGTTTAGTAAATATCAATGTTATATGTAATAAAATACGTCGACTAAGATATATTTTACAAGGGCCCTTGAAGCGTGCATTTATCTTATTTTTTAAATTTTATACATTTATAATTTGTATATAAATATATAAATTTTATATATTTCCATTTGTATTTCAGCCTCTTAATATTTGTAGTTATTCAATAACTAAACCTTTCCAATAATACATTAGTCTAACAAGGAAATTCAGCATTTTCTTTATAATGCTATTTTTCAAACTATAGAATTTTAAGCCTAATTATTATGGTATGGTCAAATCATCAATTCATTCGAACTGAGATTATAAAAAATGCGTTCGTGCGGCCTGACCAGTTTTCGACCAGTCAACAATAAAACATCTGGCATACAGTTGTAGTCTATCCCTTCGTTAGAAAATCTCCGTTATTTTTATGTATTTTCTTACCTGCATAGGCATACGCTTTATTTTTACCAAAAATAAATACAACAGAATACTTTTAAACTTCAAGGCGTGAACACCTGCTTCCTTTCCTTACTATATTGAATAAAGTATACAGTGTTGTGCACTCACTTGTGTTTTATTTTCAATACATTTTCATCATCCAAAATTTGTTTCCTTGAATTAATTTTTAACGAGACACGCTCATTCAAGAGCGTACATATTGGATTGCTTTTTATTTTAGCAAGACAATTTTTACTTGAGTTTTTTATTAAATATAAACACTCCACTTATTATTTCATACGTATATGAAAACTTTTTATTGTCTTAAACAAGGAAATAACTAATATTAGTATTTGTACAAAAAATATTAATTTTCATATAAAGGAGAGACAAATTAGATAACAGATTTAACAATTTTTACCAGATGATCGGTACATAAGTAATGAATAACTTTTTTATTTTACATTTACCATCATTTTCAGCATACAAGGAGTTGACTCCTTCAATTGGAAACACGTCCAAATTCAAATTAAATCAGCGTCACACGCAAGCAACAATTGCAAATAAGAAATAGATTTTATCGACAAAGCAAAATGAATATTTTGAACAAACTTTTGATGATATTCCTTTAAGTACTTCATCAACGGTAGTATCATCGACAAAGAAAAGTAAATACAGTTACAGTTAAAAGAACTTGAAAAGAAAAAATTCTAGTAATAAATCACAGTATCAAAGGAAAATTGAAAAATGTCTTTACGACACAGATAATTATGAGAATTCCGACACTAAAAAAGAAGTAAAGTTGACGAGCTGGACCGTAGACAAAGTAGATAAAGAAACCGTCTACGTTAAGTAGGTTATGAATACAATAAATCCTTATTCGTAACACTTCGGTAGAATCGCGTACTCGGAAAACTGGAATCATTTACACCACAGTGACAAAAACCTTTATGAAAAATAAAGTATTAAACATTTCAACTTGATGTTTTTAGAGCTTCTTCAAATTGTTGTTTTTCAAGTGGCATAAGTTATAATAGCAAAAAATATAAGAAAGTATGTAAAATTAATAGATATAGCAACAATTTTTTAAAAAGTGATTTTAAAGAAAATCTACTATTATTACATGATATTATTTAATTCAAACTTATATTTACAGGTGAAGATGTTTCACATGCGCTACGGGGTATCTGCCTCATACAAAAGTTGGCATAAAGCAAGAGCTGCCTAAAACACGTATGGATTTTTACGCGAGTTGGCACCCCATATTCGGAGTGAAGATGTATTTAAAAAAAAGCTGTACAAATAGATGAAACTCGTGATAAAGATGATCAAGAGCCGATCACACCTAAAGAATTTGAAGCCTTGAAAAGTATGTATTATTATTTTATTATTATATTATGCATGCATTTTTGTTCTTTATAAAACTAAAAATATTTTTAGTATTGTAAACTATTATTTTTCTTTTGCTTTTACAGAAAGCTATGTACAGTTTTTGTATAAAAAAAAAACCTGATTCCTCGAGAATTAAAGACAAAAAAAGATGAAAAGAAAAAAAATAATGAAATCAATAAATTTGGCAAAGACTAAGGGGTTATTATTGCTCAAGAACAAGAAAAGCGTGAAAATAATAAATTACTACAAGATAGTGAAAATAGTACAACCGAAGTTGATAGTAATAACGGCGAAGCTTTAAGCAATAGTTATAGTGCAGATAAAGAAAGTAATAAGGAGGGAGATGAAGAAACTAATAACGAGGAATATAAAGAGAGTGATGAAGAAAATGAAGAAAGTAATAAGGAGGAAAATCAAGAAAGCAATAAGGAGGAAAATGAAGAAAGTAATAAGGAGGAAGATGAAGAACGTTATGTGAGAGATAAAGAAAAAGTCAGGAAGAAAATGAAGAAAGTAATGAGGGAGATGAAGAAATGATATGGAGGAAGATAAAGAAAATGATAAGCAGGATGATGAAGAAAGTAATGACAGCGAACAGTTTACTTCCTACTATTGAAACTAATAATTTTAATTTTTTATTTATTTTTTCTAAAGAATATTTTCATATTTAAAAGTCGATATATTATTAATATTTTCATATATTAAAACATGTTTAGTTCCGCAAGTCGGAATGAAATGTTGTTAATGTTCAACAGAGATCCACAAAAAAGGACAACGTTAAAAATAGCTGCTTTTTAACGCATCCGGAGCACAAACGAAACCCTATAAAAATGATTGCTTATGATTATTACAAGTCAATAATATTAATAGAAAACCCTAAAAGTCCGCGGAAAACTAGTGCGCTATATAGTACATTATCCGAATCGACTGCTAGTCTATAAGACAGTTACAACAAAAATAAAAAGTTTTGTTATCCGAATACCAGACCATATAGCTTTTATGTTTTCTGGGCCGCTAAATTTAAATCTGAGGTTCGTTTAGCTCTATCACTTTGAGATTTTTTTGAGCTTATTTAAAGGTCATATCAGGCTCATATTATGTGATTATTAGGTCAACTATAAAAAACATGTTCCAGTAACTTGTTCTCTAGGTTTTGAAGTCCATTTGATCACACTGTTGAGGTTCAAGGTTATTCCAAGGTCAATCGAGAGTCATTTTAGGGTTATTATAAGGTCAAATAAAAAAAATGAGCAGAACATGATCCAATAAATTGTTCTATAGGTTTTTGGAGTCGTCTGATTTGAATCTGAAGTCCATTTGATCACACTGTTGAGGCTCAAGGCCATTTCAAGGTCAAAAGAGGGTCATTGTGTTATTGTAAGATAAAGTAATAAAAATACACCTAACTATGCGAGGATCATTTAGCCACAAAAAGTGTTTTCCAGAACACAAATATAAAGAAATTTATATTTTTTTATGTTTTTTCTTGTTTTTTATCGTTTTATAGATTTTTTTGTATTTTATAATATATTTTAAAATGTTTTTTTAGTATTTTATTTATTTTCGTTTTTTCAAATTCTATTGAAATTGTTATCGATGTATAGTTATACCAATATTTCATTATTCATAATCGCTTTCAATTTCGTTCTCATTCTCATTATGGCTTTCAAAATCAAAAACTTGTGAATGATCTGGAACACAAAGAATCTCGTTCAGATTTATTGCGTATCCAAAATACCACAATATCAGCATTACGTGCGAACAGCAACCTACTGTTCTTTTACTTATGTTACATCCGCAAGTATGCCCAATAATAGCGTTTTCATTTTTCTTGCTTTTATCAATTAATACATAAACAAAGTATTTTGTGGAAGAAGCATGTCTTGAATTAACTTTTATCTTTATAAGCAAGGAGTTGTTGCGATCTATATTGATATTAAATATATTATAATCCACGTGAATATTATCTTTAGGGATAGGGAATTTAAAATCTCCACCTTCTTTGATATGATCTGCAAAATAAAAAGGAGCCAATTTTATTTGATACGTATCACATGAGTACAATTGCAGATCCTTCATCTTAAGATTTGGAAAACCTTTAACATGTATCGATTCTATAGTATGAATTAATAATGATGTTCGTCAAGTTTAAAGAACTTACTAAATGTGAAAACTTATTATCCTGATTGACCAAAGTAAGCATACGTTCAGCCATTCCAATATTTAAAGAGGAACTTTCTGTTGAAGTAAAGCTTAGATAATATATCGCACATGCGATTACAATATCATCGTAAGCTAATTCTACTGTCATGTTGCGTATTGTTTAGGCAAAATATTGGTTTTTGCGATTGATTATTCCATTAACAATTTCTGTTATATAACGTTTCTTTGTTACTATTCTCGACATATTAGCTTGCTTAACTGTTAACTTCTTTTATCTGTAAAAACAGGGATTCTTGCAATAAAACCTTTTTCTTCTATGTATTTTACAGAGTCTCGAAAGCCTTTATCTACAATAAAAATGTCATCTTTTTCAAAATAACCTTATGATGGTTTTTTCAATAATTGATTGAGAATAGTTGCATCACTCATTTTACCAGGATATGATTCATATACTCCTGCATTGCGCCTATTGGGGTAAATAGCTACCATAGGTTTTAAAAGATTGTAGTGTTTATGAACAGACCATGTTTTGCGTTGAAATTCAAAGTCAAAACTTTTTTCAATTTTTAAATACGTACCATCCCATATGATTGCTCCCTTTTTTCGAGAAGCAGTTTGAAGAATTGTACTTACTTTAGTTTGATTAGAAAGTATTTCGTTTCTAAATTCAGCAAAAGTGATTTATTTTTTAAAAAATGTTTAAAGCAAAGTCTCGCGTATTTTACTGTAATTGGTAATAACAGTCTGTCTGCTTATATTATATTTACGTCCCAGCTCTTCAAAAGTATATCCCCTTCGAATCCTCGATAGATACTTACCCAAAGCCAAATCTTTATTATGAATTTTCAGATTCTCCGTGAATTCTAGTATTATTTTAAATGACTTATGGTCCAAACCAGTTTTAAAATAGAGATCATCGGCTTGCATATCTGAAAAGTTTTTGTTTTCACGTTTTTTTATTACCATATTTTTAAAAATCATTAGCAAGGATTTAATTTCATCTGCCCTCATTGATGCATTAGCTTTCTTATTTTTAAATGTCTCAGGAATATGTATACCTTTGCTAGAATCATACACTTTACAGATTTCATTACCATATGGAACATAAATATTAGTTTGAATATAAATATCGAGGCATTCTTCTCTACTAACGTTTCTCAGGATATGGTCAGAATAGCAATCAAATATGCAGGATCTGTGATCATTTTTACTAACTTTAACGTCTACAATTACTTTATTTTTATTCATTGATTGTATACCAATAGCATCTACTTCTACGTGCTCAGCTTCTGCAATATCTTGAAATCCACTTTGATTTATTTCCATATTACTATTTTGTTTATATTTTTTTCGTAACATTAATTGCATTCATATGTATCTGTACTAATTTCATGAAAATCAATGCTACACCTTTTTTCGTAAAATTTTTATTACATATACGACACTGCATTTTGATAATAATAAATAATATGTTAAATATCTAGTACAGAAAGTTGTAAAAGTTATTAACTAATAATTATAAAAGTATTTATAATTATTAGTTAAAAACTTTTACAGATATGATCCATTTCAGGGAAAAAGTGACATTTTTTTCGAGTTTTTTGGAAAAATTATTAAAAATGGTTACAACAATGTTAATTGTTTAAAGAATTATTTTAAGTATTATTTATTCTAATATTATTTTACTCAAGTTAATTACTGAATTAAAATCAGGAAATTTAAAAAATATTTAAGAAAATGATCTATATGTTAAGTTAAAATGTCTCCTAATATGAATAAATATTTGAAAATGTTAAAGTTAATTATTAATATTGAAGAAAATTTTATTTAAATAATTTAATATTGATCACTTTTCTTATGAAGAATCAAATCATCAAAAAATCCATGCATACGAATTTCTCATGCGAAATTTTGTGATAGACAAGCACAAAATCATATGCACATCAAAACCTGATAATTTAAAAATGCAAATAAATATTAAATTATCTTGAACATAATCCCTAGTGAAAATATTTTATGTATAAAAGTGTAAATAAGTGTATGAAAGTGTATCAGAGTGTAATAAAGTATTGCATTTCGTCAACTCTCTTCATACATTTTGATACATTTTGATATATTTCGATACACTTAGATATACTTTTGATGAACTGAACAAACTGGTCATCATAATGAAAATGATCCACTTTGATGTACTTTAATATACTTTGATACATTAAGATACACTTTTGATGAAGAATAATTATGTTTAAGATTTTATAATGTGATTATACTAATAATTTTTTTTTTTATTTTTTTTATTTTTCGCTCATTTGTTCAGTTTATCGAAAGTGTATCAAAAGGTATCAAAGTGTATAGAAAGAGTTGACGAAATGCAACATTTGCGTACCCTTTAATACACTTTGAGACACTTTTATACACTCTCCTATATTTGGGCACATTCAAATATTTTCATACATTTGGATACACTGAAAAATTTCCACTAGGGTTCTTATTAAAAATATATTATTTTTCAAACAAATAACAATATGTAGATAATTCAATGCACATTTAATAAAAATATAAGATTTTGAATCGCGCGCGTTTTTGAGCAGTTTTCGGGCACATGCAAGTTCGCGCGAATACTCGAGTTCAAACTTGCTTCGACGTAATGTATTCTTATAGAAGTAACATTTGACTTAAGAGCATGACGAAGCTGTCCGCCTTCTAATAATATTTCCAATCTTAAGTTATGAATAAACGATGCGTTTAATTGAGTTTTTTTGCTATAAAGAAAAAATTTGTAAGATTAAACTCTAGTGCGGACAACTCAAGAAAACCACAAAAATATTATACATACAAAGTTATAATAAAAACTTTCAATATATCGTATTTTAAGGTTAGGTTTGTCGAGTTTGATATCTAATTTCCAATCCAAGCTCATAAAAAAATAACAAGTCCAAATGATTTTTTATTTTAACAAAAATTATTGTACTAATATAACTTTAGTGCGGACAAGTCATTATATTTGTTTAATTTAAGAATTTAAAAAGATATCGATAAAATAAAAAAAGCAAAACTTGATTGCTGCAGCTCCGACATGCCGTTAAGTTGCAAAATTAAATTGATTAGTTTAGACGTTTACAATACGTTTAAATCTAACTGTATTTTTTGCTTAAAAGGTGAGAAATTAAGTTCTACATTCTCTGGATGTGAAAGAACCGTTGGGCTGCGAGCATTAGTGAAAAGATGTGATACTGAAAAGACTTGAAGAATAAAATAAGAATAAAGTTTTTTCATATCATATGACAAATGATTATTATAAAACATATTCTGACAAAAATAAAATTTTGAGAGCTGAACAAAAACCTGATGGACAAGTAGATGATGAGAATAGTAATGGAAAATCAGGTGTTAATTTAACGGGAATGTATATGGAAAAAAAGATTACTAGATCTTCATTCCATATATTAAGGGCTCATGAGAAAAAACATATTTGTGTAATTTATGGGTTATGTAGATATAAAGGACATGAAAAATTATTGCCTATTCGTAAAACGACAAAAGCTGAGCGTTTTTATGAAATTTCAAGACATTACAAAGATAACTTCTCATTTGGAAAATGCAAAAGATATATTTGCAGCAAATATTTTTTATCATGAGAATTGCATGCAAGCATATGAACAGAACTTTTGTAAAAATAAACAAGAAGCAGAAATCTTAAATGAATCTGAACACGATTTCCACCAAACGAATTCATTCGAGAGCATTCACTTTTTAATAATAAAGAGCAAACGATTTCTAGTATAATTGATTCGATAGCTTGTCGAATAGATACTGGTCATATATTTACATTGTCACTAATACGCGATCAAGCAATTGATTCCGTTTTATCGAACATAATAATTCGTAATACCGATATTAAACAATATTTAATAGGAAATTTTGGTGACCAAATAAAATTTTCTATTTCATTAAATAGAAGTAAAAGTAAGTTGTTTTACAGTTCAGAAATATCCTTAGACAGTATGATCGACCGATTGCAACATAGAAACATTACTATTACTACTATTATATTAAAGTAAAGAATTAAGGCTTTTTTTTTCTTACGTGAATATCTTTTGCATTATTGTCGCATGCATAAATACACGTGCAGCATTAACACATACATACACACATACACATACAACATACAACATACATATATACATATCCAAACACATACACATACTCATACACACACACACACACACACAATATCCGTCACTCCATCTCTCCGTCTCAGACTCTCCGTCTTCCTCTCTCCATCACCATCTCTCTCCGTCTTTGTCTCTCCGTGTCCGTCTCCGTCTCTCCATTTCTGTCTCTCTGTCTCTGTTTCTCCGTCTTCGCCTCTCCGTCGCCGTCTCCCTGTCTCCGTTGCTCCGTCTCCGTTTCTTCGTCTCCGTTGCTTCGTCTCCGATTCTTCGTCTCCATCTCTCCGTTTCCGTCACTCCGTCTCCGTTTCATCGTCTCCGTCTCTTTGTCTCTCCGTTTCTCTGTCTCTTTCTCCGTCTTCGTCTCTCCATCTTCGTCTCTCCGTCTCCGATTCTTTGTCTCCGTGTGTCTCCGTTTCTCTGTCTCCGTCTCTCTGTCTAGAATTAAAATTTATGTTAGTTACCTGTAATCACTTGAATTTAAAAATTTTACGAGCATACTATACTTACTTGTTAATCTACACTATTCTTACTATTATTTTTGCTTTCATTATTAATTGATTTGAAATATTAATTTGAAATATTATTATTATTGTTATTCGTCGTTGTATTTTCTTATTGTGTCAGACAAGGTGTTTACCCCAAGGCCAAATTAAGTTTGTCTATGTCTATGTCTATGTCTCTGTCTTTCTGTCTCTGTCCCTTTGTCTCCGTTCTTCTATCTTTGTCTCTTCGTCTCTGTTTTTTTGTTTTTGTCTATTTATCTCTATTTTTCTGTCTTCGTCTCTTTTTCTCTGTTTATCTGTCTTTGACTCTTCGTTTCCATTTCTGTTTCTTTGTCTATGTCTCCATCCTCCCGTCTACGTCTCTCCGTCTCCATTCTTCCACCTTTTCATCTCTCTGTCTCCGTTTGTTCATCTTCGCTCCTCTATTCTGTGTCTCATTTTTTCGTCTCTGTCTTTTTGTCTGCGTTTTCGTCTCCCTGTCTTCCTTTTTATAAAATCGTTCAATGACTTCGATGCCACCCTTTGACTCTGTTTCTTTGCTTCTGTTCGTACACACGTACGTCTACACACTGATGTTGATGTTTGAGTTGATGATGATGATGATGGTGATGATCATATTATGTTTATTGTTTAATGAATTTCAAATTTTACTTTTCGTTTCAGATCTGTTTATAGGACTCATCAGTAAAGCTTTGTGAGAAAAGACAATCTAAATGAATAGCCGTTATAATTCTCATTAAAAAAAAAAATTCAAGATAAATACTTTCACTTCTGAACTTATATTTGTAATTAATTAGAACCATTTCGAGAAATCATCAACTAAAGCTTTTATTGAGGACGTATCAAGGCTTGATTCTATAGTGATTATTTTCAATTATATTTTCTTGTATTATTTGATTTATTCAGATTGTCTTCTTTATTATAACAGATCCTGTTTTAGACTTTACTTTTGATAATAATTTTAGTTCTCTTTTGCTTAGCACTAATATTAATATCCACGTTCCTTTGATTACCCAGCACTTACAATAACAGTCGTGTTATTTTTATTGAACAACGTTTACAATTAAAGTCGCGTTTTATTAATAACATCGTGCTCACATTGGCGGTTGAGTTCCTTTAACTACACAGCGTTCAAAATAGCAGCCGTGAGTACTTAATTACACAGCGCTTACAATAGCAGCCGCGTATTTTTAACCATACAGCGCCTAAAATACCAGCCACGAATTTGTAGCTACACAGCGCTCACAATAGCAGCCGCGTTTTTCAACCACACGAAATAGCAGCCGTGAATTTGTAACTACACAGCGCATAAAATAGCAACCGTGAATGTTCAATCACACAGCGCTTACAATAGTTGTTGCGTTTTTCATCTTTAGCTCTTAAAATAGTAGCTGCGTTTTTTGAAATAAATAGTGCTATGAAAAGCAATCGCAAATTTCTAATTACACAGCGCTTACAGTAGTTTTAGCGTTCTTCCCCATCACAGCACTTACAATAGCAATCATTTTTTTTTTTAGCTACACAGCTTAATAAAGCGATCGCGTTTTTCAATGGCACAGAACTAACAATCGCAGCTGTGATTTTTAACCACACAGCGCTAAACTCTACTTCATAATTTTCAATTTTTTTATATTTAATGTTATATTAAAGTTTCAAATATGTTTGATTTTATTTTCTTATTCATTATATTTAATTTTTGTATTGTGGTTTTATAATATTCCTTTATAAACTATGTTTGTATAGACCATTTTATCCTAAACTTTTCTCGATTTTTCTGTTAATATATTCAATTCTTTTCTATTAGTTGTCTTTGAAAGTGCCACGTGTAACTGCCCATGACTGAAAGTTGGTGTTGGTAAATACACTCCCACTTTTTTAAATAATTGTCCTTGCGACTTATTAATAGTCATTGCATGAGCAAGTTTTACAGGAAATGGTTTTCTGGTCATCTCGAATGGCAGTTCATCAATTGCTTATAAGGTCATACGTGGTAAGAATATGGTGCTCCCTTTTTTACTCTCTGTTAATATTTGCGCAATAATAGTTAATTGTTTCAATTTCGTTATCACTAATCGGGTTTCGTTACAAAGTCCTTCATTCAAATTCACATTTTTCAGAAGCATTACTATAGCTCCTTTTTTTAATTATATTATGTGGAGGTGAATCGTTGGGTGTTAAAGAACTTCAACATTCTGTTGGCAAAATCACGTCTAAACTTACGTCATTTACATCATTTGCATAGTCAATGCTCAAGTACTCTATTACTGTTTCATTTATTTTTTATGTAATTTTTTCATTAATTTCTATTACATGTACGTTCTTCAGTGCTAATATAATATTTTCGTAATAGTCACAATTTTCAATATTTATATCATGCCCGTAAATTTCATTAATGAAATTGCGCTTTGACAATATTTCTTTCGGAATTTGTATAACTTTATTTTCGTTTTTATATTTTGAATGAAAATTACCATTTCCTATATTAAGTAACCAATTTTTAAATTTATTATCTAATTTCGATAAACGTTTATTATCTTATAAAGACATACATTAAAAATGTTCCCATGAATAGCTTTTTTTACACAATTTTCTACTATCTGTGTTCTATTTCCATGTTTTACTATTGCAACGTTTGTCTAAAATCACCTGATATGATAAATGTTTTCCCTCAAAACGGATAATTATTATCACATACATCTTTAAATATGCGATCGACGGTTTCAAAAGCGTATTTTAAAGTCATTGTGATTTAATCTCAAATAAAAATTGATACATTTTTCATTTTTTCATCTATTTTGCTGTTTGCGCTTACATCACATATTGTGTCTTCAGATATGTTCAACGGTAATTTAAATGCTGTATGTACTGGCACACCGTCTTGTAATAAATGAGCCACTGTACCTGTCCATAATACAACTAAACAATTGATTTCATGGATCTTTAGATAAGTTATAATTCTATTTAATAAGTAGCTTTCACCACTTCTACCTGGACCGTCTATATATATATATATACTTTTCAGTGCAATTTGTATTTAATGAATTTATTATAATTAAAAATAGCCGTTTGAGCATTTGTTAGACTATCGATAATTGACCGAATATCATCAATATTATTTACTGTACTATATTTAATTTCGTTATCTACAATAAGATATTCTGAAGTAGGTGAATTAAAGTCACTTAATTGAAATCCATTATTAGTTAAAATATCAATCATTATGCTTAATGCATATTCTTCACCTTTTTGTTCATTCATTTTTGGAGGATGAAAATAGATTTTTTATTTTTCTTATAATTCTCGAGCATTAATTGGATTGTAAAATGTACAAATGTAACCAAATGATTGACAAGGAGCTTCTGGAAATCGAGATTTACATGATTCTTCTAAACATTTATCCCATATATCATCGATTTCGATTCGATTTCTTGCTGTTGCTGCTTCAAACAATGTTGGCTATGTAATTCCATTGAAAGTTCTTAAGTTTTCAAAAAATGTTGCAGCTTTCACGTGAAGCAGAAGTAATCTTAAAAAGAATCTTTCTCTTTGTTTTGGATTACCTAAGTACATTCTGGTAAGAATAGGTTTTATAGTTTTTTTTCTTTTCGTCCATGTTTTGTGTGATTCAGATTTTGTGTTCTGACTCTTCTTCAAAATACACATATTGTCCATTTACATTATGAATGGCTAATATTATATTTTCATATGTGATGCATAGCTTCTGGTGGGTGATCGTGTCTTGTGTATATATATTGATTTATTTCATCATAAAACATATTCAAATCATTTGTTTCATCTGTTTCATTATTAGTATTACTTTCATTATTTATTTCACTTGCTTTCATTTTGATAAATGCGCAATCATGTCCTTTGAAGCAGTATTTAAATAAGTATTTCATAACTCCTGTTGTTGAACATAATTCAATATTAATACGACAGTTAAACTTTAGTAATAAATACGGGTTATCAGGAATCACAAATCTATTGTCTGCCCACTTATTTTTTGTGTATAATATCTCATTTTTATTATTTGTTTGTCGATAAATAGGATAACCATTTGTCATTATTGTAGTCTTATTAAATCGTTTTGGACACTTTTCTGATTCTTTATCCGTACAAGGTGAGTTTTTATCCTGATCTTCACAAAGGCCAAGGATCATAAATTATTTAACTATTTCATATAATCTGGAATTCTCATTCTTATTTGAAATTTCAGCTACTATAAATTCAACAAGGTCATCACTATTGTAAATTTTATCATCTTTACTTAAAAATATTATGCAGTAAAAATAAATGCAGTAAAATATAATATGAGTATGTGAAAAATAATTAAATACATATTTTGTATTAAACTACTATTGTCAATGAAATCAGCAAATTTATATATAATAATATATGAAAATGCAGCCGAGCGACGTTAGGAGCGAGGTAAATTTTGCTCGTTTCAAAAGAAAGTGGAAATTTGATTGCAAATTCAATGAAAAAAGTTGATTTCAAGTTAGAAGATAAGTTCTGTGATGCATCATCTTTTCATGGGAGGATACCGAAATCCCAGATGAGTTCCTCACATTTTTTTGTGGAATTCATGATTTGCCTAAATATGCATTTAAAAATAAAAAAGTTTTGGATGGTGAAAATAAAAGTAAAAAATATTCTGAAAAGAAAGAACTTAAAATCAAAGCATTATTTCAAATTACGTTTTATATTTTGAATATTGGACAAGAAAAAACGCCTGTGCATGTTATGAATGCTATGGCCATTTATTATACCTGTAGAAGTAAAAATGTAATTAATAGTATGAATCACTTAGAGTTAAGCATCTCTTATGACGAAATAATGAGAACGAGAAATAGTCTAGCGTTGTATACGCTAGAATCATGCTCTAGTAGTATTCCGCTTACAGGCCGTTTTGACAAAACCAAATTCACTTTAGCAGCTTTCGATAATTTTGACTATAACGAAGCTACTCAATCTGGTTTAAATAGTACACATGATACTATGTCTGTATTGTTTCAAGAAGTTGCTCATGACATTTTACAGAAACCAAATATTTCAGCTACAACTATTAATAAGCGCTCTAAAACATTTGATAAAAGTTTATCATGTCAAGATTTAAAACCATTAAATAAACCATCTGGAAAAATTATTTTATTTACTGAAATGTCATTGAATATAACTTTAGCATTTGATACGTTCGAAAAAAAAAGAAATTGTGTTTTAGCTTGGTTTATGAGTCGTATGAATATTTCGAATAAAATAAATACATCAAATAAACCAAGTACATGTAACGATGAACAAATTCAGATGATACCTGTTTAATCTGCCTTCAATTCAATTGTGAATGAGGATTTTTGAAAAATCCAAAACACAGCATTTTTACCTACTCTTCCATATCCTGTTACAGATTATTCCACCGTTTTTACTGCAATGAATAATTCCAATGAAATTTTGAATCAATTAGATCAAAAGAATTTACCATTATTCTGCGATGAAGGCGTATATCGGTAGCTCGACACATTCAGCTTACTTGCTCAGATCAATTTCAAAATTTAATTGTAATGTTAAGAGGCTTTCATATGCAGAAAATTTTATTATCATGCATTGGAAAATATTTAGATCAAAGTGGAGTAGACCATATTTTTGTTGAGACAGAATTTTTTGGAGTGGGTGTAGTCGATCAAGTTCTAAGTGGCTCGCATTATGCCAGGTCAGTAATAGGCTTATTTATGCTTTCACAAGCATTACAAAGACTTCAGTTAGAAGCTTTTTTAAGTTCATGCGACTTGGACAAATATGATGATGAATTAACAACTGTAATAGCTCTCCAAGATACATTTTTAGAAAACAATTTTTCTGAATGTAAATGTTTGTATGATCATTTAAAAAAATTCTGATAACCTTTCGAAAGATTATGAAAATTTTATAATAAAAAGAAGCAGATCGAACAGGAGATTGGAAGTTACACGTCCGAAGTGTTGAATTATTACTTCCAATTTTCTAAATTTTTGATCATTCTAATTACTCAGGCTTGTTATCATTTTATTTTTTTGATATTTCATCTCTTAAAGAAAAAAAACCTGATGTATATGAAGAATTTAAAAAAGGAAATTTTGGTAGTAAAAAATCATTGATCTTATTTACATCTGTGGCAGTTGATCAAGGCTAAGAACAATCTATCAATCGTTCACAAAAAAGTGATTCTGGAATAATAGGTTGTACACAAAAAAAAATTATGTTACTGCATGGAACTTAAATTACCATGAAATTTTCGCCATAATTAATTATTATAGAACAATAAGAACAGTTCAATCTGAAAATGACGACTATCAAACGTATCATGATTTTAATTTATCAAACACAGAACGCTCAGAAGAAGAGGTCAACAAAATTATGCATTACATTGTTTCTCATGATTGTAATCCATTTAAAGATGGTAACGAACCGTTGAAAAATATATCCACGCAAGAGTTGGCTACTTCAGAATGTTGTGAAGCTCTCTTGAACATTTTTGAAAAAAGTTGTAACATTCTCAAAGATTTCTGCCAGCAAAGATGGATCGATAAATCGATGAGCATGGCCGATACAATTCCAAGTGTTAAATTACCAAATTTCAAAACTATTGCGAAAATAACTAAACAGAAATCAAATCATACTAACATAAAATAAAATAAAGTTAAATTAACTCAACAAAATAGTTTATTTAATCGAGATGGTATGTTAAAATAAAAAAAATTTAAATCTGATTTCGTGAAAGAATGGGATAAAAAGTTTGGACTCGAAGCTGTATTACTGAATATGCTTTCTCTTAATAATTTTACATTAATTGTCGATGTAATGCTTCACTGTCGCCAATTAAAATGGAAAGATATGCACTCACTTAAAGATATTGCTGTCGCATTTTGTCAACGTTATTCTCACTTTGTAAAGAAAGGTATAAATCGAATAGACTTTGTGTTTGATTCATTTATAGAAAATTCTATGAAGTTCGGAGAGTGATCAGAAAGATATCGTGAGAAAGCTATTGATCTTAAGGTGATTCATGAAGAGGTACCTTATCCAAAGCAAGAAAATTTATTTCGGGGATCAAGCTATAGTAAAATTATATTTCAATGTTTTCTTCGAGAGTGTATTCTCAAAAAATATCATGAATTATGGCCAAATATAAAAATTATATGCAGTGCAACAAGCAAACTTTTCAGTCAATCAAATTTCTGTTCTAATGTTGAAAAACTAGACATTTTACAAAGATTTGATATAGAAGAGGCTGATTCAAGAATAGTGCTACATGTGTTTCAAGCTTGTCTATCTGGAGTGCAAAAAATATTAGTTTCATCGTCAGATACAGATGTTGCTGTAGTATTATTGTATTACTATATCACTTTTGAAGAAAAAGGATTATTAGTAATGCTCATTTTGATTCTATTATGTACTGTACAATTCTTAATTCTTAAAATTAATTAAGCAATAATTTTTTTTAGGAGCTTTATGTTCAAATAGGTGCATTTACGAAAATAAAATTTTTCCCGATACATATTTTATCTAAAAAATGTGGCCTTCAACTTTGCTCTGTACTCTCTGCTTTGCAACATCTTACGGAAGCGGATTATACAAGCAAAGTAGGAACCAAACACAGTGCTCTGGAAGTCAAGCCTGAAAAATACCTTAAGAAGATGTAAAACGGACACTACACTAGTACTCATAAATATTGCCTATCATTTCATTTTATTGCAAGATTTTAGGAAAATAAATACATTAGCTTGTAGTATGTATCTTGAACATTATTCAGTTAAATTTTTAAATAAATTCATTTATTAGTTTTTAATAACTTTGGGTTTCTGATACAAAATCGAAAAATTTTAATAAATAAATATTGGAACCCAAAGTTATTAAAAACTAATGAAGAAATTTATTTAAAAATTGAATTGAATAGTGTTCATGGTACATACTACAAGCTAATGTATTTATTTTCCTGAAATCTTGCAATAAAATGAAAAGATAGGCAATATTTATGAGTACTAGTGAAGTATCCGTTTTACATCCCCTTAATACATTTGCACGTGTTACGTACCTAATTTAAAATTAAAACATAAAAATTATTTTTTAAATTGAATTTAATTAATAATATTTATTTTCATAGGTACTTTAGAATCAGATATTGAAAGTTCTTGTATGTATGCAGAAAATTATTTAGTACGTGTTCTGAAAAAAATAATAAATTAATAACTTTTGATCAACTCCGATATCAAATATACCACCATGCAAATACTGCTTCAATAGTAGATCTTCCACCAACAAGTCAAACAATAAAATTACATATCTTAACAGCATTTTATGCAACATATATACAAATTAATATATTTAGAGGAGGTCACGTATCTCTGTCCTTTTCTAATCAAATAATTAATTGCTAGCAAAAACTAATAACTTTAGCAAAAAATAAAGAGAAAGGCGCTAAATTTTCTTTAATAAGAAAAAATTTATTTTATCGCTTCGATTTCAAGAAAATCTTGGAAAACCAAATTGTTTACCCTAACCTCTGTGGTTCAAGTTTTTCAAGGTTTTCTTGAAAACGAAGCGATAAAATTAATTCCTTCTTATCAATGAAGATATTGCTTTTTTTATGCGAAATGCGGCTTTCTCTCCATTTTTTGCTAAAATTATTAGTTTTTGTTATAAAATCAATTCTTTGATTAGAAAAAGACAGATATATTCGACCTTCTTTTAAGGGGGGAGCCTGCTTCAGAGGCTTCAAAAAATCGAAATTTTCGAGGATTTTATTGGAAAGAAAAGAAATGTCTGATTAAAATGAAACTTTTAGGTTTTTTTTTTATTCTTATATATTTGAAGAGTTTTCTAAAATTTTGTTATTATCATACATAAGATATTCTTCATGTTTCAGGAAATTTACGGAGGCACCTCGAGTGTGCACTTTCTGTACGGCGGGCAAGATGCAGGTCGCAATTTCCATCTGAAACAAAGAACCGAAAGAAATTTTCAATTTTCGATACTGTAATTCCTAGGTGAACCAAGAAAATTCAACAAAAAGTGAAAAATTCAACAATTTTTTGCAAATTAAAAAAAAATTCACTCTAGATCGTTTGAAAACCAGGTTAATGTTCACTTTCTTAAGAGGCGGCCGTATCATTCTGTCCTTGTCTAATCTAAACTTTCGTTATTATAAATAAATAAAATATTTTCATAGAAAAGTAAGACAACCGCCCAATAGAGCAAAAGACAAGCAAACAATTCTTTTCTATGAAAAAATATGAAATTTTGATTATTTTTCGACTGAAGTCTGAAACGAAAAAACACTTCAATCAACTCAATCAAGTTCGATTGTTTTTCCGTTTCAGACTTCACTCGAAAAATAATAAAAATTTCATATTTTTTCATAGAAAAGAATCGTTTGCTTGTATTTTGCTCTATTGGGCGGTTGTCTTACTTTTTTATGAAAATATTTTATTTATTTATAATAAAGAAAATTTAGATTAGACAAGGACAGAATGATACGGCCTCCTCTTAAGGTATTTTAGGTCCACCTAGAAGAGAATTTAATTCCAAATACAACGCATTTTGACTCGTTTCGATAGGACGTTTACTTTTTTTCCTATCTTGCCCGCCAATTTGAAAAAATCATCAAAATGGAAATCCGAGAAATCGCGTGTCAAAGTTTTCCACCACGTGTTACCAGAAACGAATTTTTCTAATTTTTACTACGTACGAACAAAAAAAAAATTTTTATCTTGTCTCTATCTAGTAATTATTCGCTCAACCGGCAATGAAACGCGTCTCACCGGTCTAAATTTTATTCTTGGTAACACGCAGTCACGTAGCTCATACACTTCGGCACTCCCGGTCTAACCTTAATTTTCAATTTAATTATACAACAAAAAAAAACTTTTAATTCTATTATGCTTTATTAACTAGTCAAGATTTCACAAATGGGAAAAATTTTCTTAAACGCACGTTAGATTAAAAATTTTACACTTGATAAATCAATTGAAATTTTTTCTCTGCTTTCTCTCTCACGCTTGATAAGAATTTTTAAGTTTCGTTACGATAATTTACAAATTTTAACACAAAGAAAAGAAAATCTTTAACTACGTCACTTCGCGCACTACTAAGAAATTTCCGCAAAACCACTTCACTGACTCTACAATCAATCGGCGAGAGCCGTTGATTTACAAAAAAATTTAACGAATTTTCTGGCCGCAGCCCACTCACCGTTGATGAATCCTATCCTCGCCCAGGTCGATACAGTCGACGATGAAGATGATGTACAAGGCTGTGGAGGGCTAGCACTGGCGATAATGGCCGCTCGCTTCGTCTTTCCTTCGGGGTCTTTTTATGGTCGCTACCGGCGACGTTGGATGCGATTTCCGTCTCGTCTTCACCAGGTTTTCTCTCCTCGTAACTCAGCTGCGAACTCTCCCTCAGTCGAATAAGTTCCGCTCTCGAATATTCCAGATGACAAGAAAGAAAACTAAGTTTTACTTTGCAGCGAATTGTAAAGAAGTTCCGGTGCGGCACGAGGACGATCATCGAATCGCGTGCGACACAGTGCAAAGACCAGCAGTGAATGTCTCCTTCTTAAAAGGCTACTTCATTCTTCTACGCGTCTTCTTGTCTTCTTGTTATCTTCTGTCTTCGTTTAATTTCTCTTACTCCCAATCACTGCTCTTGAATTCTTATGCTATGATTCTCATGGGTCTTTTCTTACTTCCTTTTAACACACATACACATTTACGCTCAACATGCTCATGCTTCATACTATAATTTGTTTGAACTAACTTGTGCGTTTACAGATTTACAACACGTGTTAATATAATTTTCTTAATACTAGTTAAAGCAATTTTTATTCTATCTCTCCGTTAATCTATTATTCTTTTCGTTTTCTTTATTCACTGTCCTTTTCTGTCTTCTTATGCGCAGATTGGTCGTCATCGTCTACATATAGGAATATTACACATACATATACATACGTGTACGTATATGCATGGTATCGAGGCTCAGCTAAGAGAAAAGAATCGTGACGATCCCTTCTCTAACGCTCTCTCTCCATCTTTCTTTATTGCCTCTTTTTTCTTCGCTTAATGCGCGAGAGATTGACGCGCCAGCACTTTAGATTCGTTTTCTTAGCGTGCGAATCTCCCCATCTCTCTCACTCATTATCGCTGTCTCACTCTTCTCTCTTCTAAGTCTTCTTCATGGTACCGTGACTCCTAGCGCACGCGCGGTTGCTTACATGTATTAGTAGGTAGGCTGTCGCTTAACAGGCTGCTACAGCAGCACCGGTGTTCATATACAGGGGCTCTCGATGTAGTAGTAATGGCCGCCACGCACGTCTGCTATACATGTGCCGTCGTCATAATCTCGTTCATGAAAAAAAAGAAATCAAGGGAATTAATAAAAAAAAATCTCATATGCGTTCGGGCCCATGAGTGGTTGGTGATTTGTGCCGACGGGAGAAAGATTTTTATTTTGAAAAAAACTTTATTGTTACGTGGTATTTTCAACGTCACAACTCTTTAATACTGCACTGCAGCCTTCATTAAACATTCCTCCAGCGATGAAACAAGCAGTCTTAACTATTTTAATCCTCGAATGCAGGTTTTTGAGCGTCATGCGCCATACGGTTGGATTAAATGACTCGTTAGCATTCTGCGTGTGTCCACCCAAGTACCTTGTTAATAAATCGTCCTTTGATAATTCCTCGTATATAGGATAAATATGTTTTTTAATATCGTCGTCAATTAGGCGCGGTGGATGTTTAAAATCAGCCAAAGTATTTTTTGCTTCTGCTTTGCGCCATTCACACCAGCTTTCAGCGCCTTCGGGGCTGTAGTAGCTAATAAGTGTAGTTACACCGTACAGAGAAGTGAATCCACGTTTCTTCTACGATCCATCGCCCAAAACTTTCAAATGGTCAGCTGGTCTTTCATTTTTCACATTTAGTTGTTTTTCCTCTTCGACAGCACTTTTGCATGCACTTTCAAACATCGTTTTGATACTGTGCACAGATATTCCACGATTTTGTCATACGTCGATTTTGCTAAGTTTATGCCTTGAGATAAATCCAGAAGACCACAAAAAATGTTTATGCCTTCTCGTGCGACACCCAAAAGTCTTATGACGAACACAATTCTTTTGTTGATTTCGTAGCTGATGTGAATCAACGGTCCAGATTGGATTTCTCGTTTACCGCAGCGACACGACAAAATAATTTTTAATCCTAAACCTCGATGGTTGCTTTCGGCGAATGTTATTCTTTGCTTATACAAATTGCAAATAACTAACTCTGAAATTGCTAAGAACACAGACACAAACTCGGTTATGCGGTAACAATGAGACGGATAAACTATAACGTCGTCCGTAGTCGCCGATTCCAATTTCTGCTCACTGCGGCTGGTATTAGCTTCTCCATCATTCGATGAAGAAACATTCAAAAATTGATTGCCGTGGAATTTGCGCTTCCGTGGCCTTCCACTACGCTCACTCGCAGATTTGCTCGTTTTCGGATAGGTCTCCATATTTTTAAGATGCTCACGTACTGAGAGAAAAATTAAAACTGAACCGCAAAGCAAAATGTAGCTCTGTTCGAGCCGACGTTGCCAGCTTATATATACCGTTACAATAATAGTTTTGCCTCTATCATAGCTTCATAGAGACCTTCTATGGACAGTTAAACTGTTTTGGAAGACCGTTAGTACTTCCCATTATAATATACATAATAGATCGAGGGGCGGAGCGCTAGCACTCCGGGCGGTCCGGCCGCTCGGATATCTGCTCGACGCTTGCTCAATAATTCTTCTGTATCTCCAAAAATATTCCAAATTTTGTTCCGAAATTTTAGAGACATATTCTTGGATAGTTTAGGAAGAGATTTAGGCAAAAAAAAAATTTCGACTTTTTGAAGCCTCTAAAGCAGTCTCTCCCTTTAAAACATGATTTCGTAAAATTGAATCCACTTCACTTTGGCTATAAAATATTTGATAATCAATTGGTACCAAAAAAAAATTTGTCTTTATTTCCATCAATTATAGATTTGGTTCCCAACTGTAATTGTCACAAATGTTCAACTAAGAATTGTATTTGTAAGTCATCAGGTCAGCCGTGCATATCATTTTGTATTTGTCAGTCACAAAACACATGTGAAAATACATTTTAAGTTTTATTTGCATACATTTTTTGATAATTTGATGATTTTATTATACAGTAAAAATTGTTAATTTTTTATAAATATTAATTTTTTTAATGAAAAACTTAATGATAATAAATTATTTATTTAAAGTATTCTACAATAATAATATTTAATATAAGGTCTTTAAGTATTCATTTAAATTAAGAAACGCTATAACTCAACATTTAATATAATAGCATATAATTATAGACTATTTACTTGAATATTTTTTTTAATTTTCTGGTTTTAGTTCAATAATTAGCTTTAATAAAATATTAGGATAAATAATACTTAAAATAAAATAATTCTTTAAGAAATTAACATTGTTGTAATCGTTTTTATTAATTTTTCCAAAAATCTCGAAAAAATGTCATTTTTTCCCTGAAATGGATCATATCACAAAAACCGACAAGAATTGGGTCTGGTAACCTCGATAAATCGATTTAGCACACCAAAAAACATAAAAAACATCCAAGTTACCAAGGGGACTTCGAAAATTTTACTCAACCCCATGCTCCACCCCCCCGTCCTGACACCCGGACTAATGCACATCAATGAGCAGCTCTCGCAAAATCTACTTGAAGTCACATGCTTATAAAGGAGTAATAGTTTTTACTTTGTGTAATATTGAAATAAGTCAGAAAATGATTTAGAACATACAAAAGAATCTACAGTAAAATACTAAATAATTATAGTGAACAGTGACGTCATTATTGAAAATCCAATTAAATTATTCATTTAACCTTTAGGGTACGGGAAAGCCACTATAGTGGCTCAACCATGGATAGACACTTTACATATGAATATTTCCCAATATTAGAGACACATATTATGTGTTTTTTATAGAAAATACTAAAAAACTTAAAATTTCGAATTCCCCGTCTTCTAAAGGTTAAAACTATGAAAACTTGAAAACAGAAAACGGAGTATTTCTGATTGAACATTTATGTTTTTTTTTACGGGAAGTAAAAAGGACGCTACACAATTTTTTTAGAGTAATTTTTTTCATGCCAATGTATATACTGATATATCTATATGTTTATGTAATTAATAAATATTCAAATAATTAGTTTTTTAACAGGAGCGAGAGTTTTTTAGAAGATGTATTAATTCATCGAGCTCCCTATACCCTATAAAGATATGTTTTGTTAATTGTCACTTTGGATTAATTCAAATAAAAAATAATCCAAATAACAAATAATCTAAATGGGATAATTATCTGGTCTAACAAGTATATAATCATTTTAACTTAAATTCTCTAGTTTAAAGTAAACATTTACAGCGCTTATTAGATGACACATGTGTGTGTTATCGACATAAATATCGAACGAGTAGTCCTTACATTCGGGTCTAGCGAAATTCTATTATTTAGTAACCCTACAAAGAGCCTCTTTTGATTTTCTAATAACCTTAAATCTCAGTTCTTTTATTATGCGGGCCATATCAAAGAAGTAGGTTATATCGTCGATAACTCTTTCACTATAATTTCGAAAATAGAAAAAAATAAATAAAACATTAAGGAAACATTCAAAAATATTAGTAATGCAAGAGGAGGTCGGTCTCTCGTGGTGAATTCTGAGGCACAATTTGTGGCTAAATGATTCTCGCATAGTCTTTTTAGGCGAATGACCTTAAAACTCAATAGTATAATCAAATGAGCCTCCGATCTATACTTAAAGGACAAGTATTAGAAACAAAGACATAATTATCTCTATGGTAAGGAACGTGCATATTCGTACCTAATCTTAATTTGACCTTAAAGTAAACCTAAAATGACTCTCTGTTGACCTTGGAATGGCCTTAAACCTTAACAACGTAATCAAATGGACTTCAGATTCAGATTAGGCGATCCCAAAAACCTATAGAACAAGTTATTAGAACATGTTTTCCATATTAGACCTTATAATCACATAATATGTCTGATATAACCTTCAAATGAGCTTAAAAAAATCTTAAAGTGATAGAGCTAAACGAATCTCAGATTTAAATTTGGCGACCCAAAAAATATAAAAGCTATATAGTCTGGTGTTCGGGTTAGAAAACTTTTTATTTTTGTTGTAACTGTCTTATAGACTAGCAGTCGATTGAGATAATGTACTATATAAATAGCGCACTAGTTTTCCCCGGACTTTTAGGGTTTCCTATGAATATTATTGACTTCTACTAATCATAAGCAATCATTTTTATAGGATTTCGTTCGTGCCCCATGAGCGTTAAAAATCGGTTATTTTTAACGTTGTCCTTTACTTAAATACAGTAGACTGATTCCATTCATATTCATGCAGGCCGTCACTGAGGAAATTTTTTTTTCCTTTCTAAGTGATTAAAATACGTTCGAATATGAATATAAAGATAAAATTCACCTCATAGAACGCTAGAGAATATGTTTTTTCCTCGCTACAGCGTATTTAGTGTTGTGTGTAAAAATAAAAATTAAAAGATTGAAAATGAACCTCATTTTTCAAATTGCCGTAGCTCAGTCAATTTTTCACCTTTTTGGACATGTTTTTAATGAAAATGTGCAAAATCGAGTCTAGTTTCAAATCCCGTTTTGATTTTTACGATACAAGTTGATCTCTCTGAGTTATTCATAAAAAACCAAAAAGGTAATTTTTTTCAAACGCAATTTTCTCAAAAACTATTTTTTTTTTTTGAAATTTTTATATGTTGTTATACATAAAAAATACTAGCGTTTAGGACAGGTGAGAATATGCCATTTCGCTTTATTTTTTTCTAACAGATTTTTAAAAGTTTTTTTATATTTTCCATTTTAAAGCATTGATACCATGGCGCATCATGCCATTTTTCCAACTATTACGTATTATTACAATTCGTTTATGCTTTTATTTATTGATTTATCGAAAATATTAACAAAAATCTTTAAAATAAACCCTTGATCAAATTTTTTTATCGATTAGAATTGAAGTTATGATGATTTTAAGTTTAAAAAAATAAAAATTTTTATTTGTTGATAATTAAAAATTTTTATTCAATTTGAATTTTGCGCCTACGATTTAAATTTACTCTGTAGGGAGAGACACGTGCCAACGTTAGATGGCGACGATTCGCTTTTTGCATACGCATTAACGACTTGACGCATTCAAGTATATAAGACAAGTAAGATCAAAAATAAAATTATCTAACAAAAATTTTTTTTTCGGTCTGTCGAAGAACTAATTAATAATAATGGCATCACTGGTTGTTGTGACTAAGAGCAAGGATTTGAAAGAAAGGCACAAAAAAATTGTTCATGATCGCTCTAAAAATCCGTTTAGAGAATTAAGTGATCTAACGGAGTCTTTAAAGCGCTTGTATCCGAATACTTCTTTTTCTGGAGAGGATAAAGTATGTCCTTCATGTTACAGAATATTTTCAGATGAAGTGAAAATACACCTATTTTATCTATCTCAACAATCTTCCGAAGAAGTTTTTTGTAGTGTGGCTGTGGTAGACCAGTTCAATCAGACTTCAAGTAATTTGGAATTAAAAATTTCACTAATCGAAATGCCTCAGAGTATCAATATAAAAATGCGAAAATCCTATGCTCTTCGAAAAAGAAAACAAACAAACGAAGCATTTGATTCACAAATAGCAAGTAAAATTATGAAAGTCTACGATATAACGGATTTGCCCACATTGAATGAAAATAACGAATGTGAAACATGTGTGATAAATGGCTCGAAAATCTTAAAATTGCTTTAGATAATTGTTCAAATTTTCTTAAGAGAGTGCGGTTATTAAGTCTTATACCAATCAACATTTCCAAAAATTATTTATTATCAGTTTTATCAAATGTAAGTGTTTATATGATTGATCAAGCAAAGTCATTGGTAAATAATAAAGATATTCACAAAAAGTCTGATAACTATTGTGGCCATTCTTTGGATATTGAAATTATAACAAAAGTGAAAAATTATTATTCAAGCGATGATTTTAATTGTTCTCGTCAAAGTGCAAATAAAAGTGATACAATATCTGTTGAAGAAAAAAAAATTTCTATTTTTATAAACTTGAAATCATCATAACTTCGGTTCTAATTGATAAAAAAATTCAAACAAGGGTTCATTTTAAAGATTTTTGTTAATATTTTTGATAAATTAATAAATAATAGCATAAACGAATTGTAAAAAGATGTAATAGTTGGAAAAATGGCATGATGTGCCATGGTATCAAAGCTTTAAAATGGAAAATATAAAAAAACGTTTGAAAATCTATTTAAAAAAATTAAAGCAAAATCGTATATCCTCATCTATCCTAAAAGTTAGTATTTTTTATGTATAAAAACATATAAAAAAAATATATAGTTTTTGAGAAAATTGCGTTTGAAAAAAATCGTTTTTTTGGTTTTTTATGAATAACTCAGAGAGATCAACTTGTATCGTAAAAATCAAAACGGGATTTAAAACTAGACTAGATTTTGCACGTTTTACAACACTAAATACGCTGTAGCGAGGAAAAAACATATTTTTGAGCGTTCTATGAGGTAAATTTCATCTTCATATACATATTGGAACGTATTTTTATCACCTAAAAGAGAAAAAAAAATTCGATCAGTGACGATCTGCATGAATCTGAATAGAATCAGTCGGTAGACAATTAATTTCTCATTTTTTCTCATGTACAGTATGAGCTACTATTATAACTTTGAAAATTTTCAGTTTTTTCATTTTTAAATTTACAAGATACTTATGTAGATTACATAGAATTCATTAATATTAATAATGGAATATTGTACATCCACGTCGATGCCAATTCGATGCTTGTTTAAATGATAAGAACATTTAAACCTACCAATGTTAAATGTGTTGATTTCAGTAAAATCATGCAAATGGGCTGCTCAGGAGAATAAATGCTTTTTCGCCATACCCTGCCCGAAACTACGACTCTCGTCCCGGTGCCGAAAAACAAAAGTCATAGTTTCGGCCCGGGTATGGTGAAAAATAGTATACACTCCACGGGAGGTAAAATAACGACCCCATAGCACATGTTTGTCACCCTCGCCTTCGGCTCGATGGCGAATTATATGTTGTATGGACTCGCCAATACTTTACCTTGCTTGGTGTGTAATATACTATGTTTGCTACAGAGGGTATTAAAGCGTACAGAATTAGAATAAATCTGCCAAATGCAATATTGATAGATTGTGCCATGTGTTACATCAAAGCATCACGAGAAAACTTATGATAAGAATGTTTTCTCAATACGCAAATTTGACGAGAAAGTACATGAGATAATAAAAGCTTTCACGCGATCTTAGTTTTTAGTAATTACGAAAAATAAGTTCATGCGACTGAAAAAATGGGATCAAAAAAAGGTTTTTCTATTTGCATTTTATAAATGTCTTTTATTTCTACGTATTTGAAGACATATTACCTCATTGATATTTTGATAGCTTTAATACTTTTAATACATTTCATCTTCTATATAAGGTTCTTTTATTTTTTATATAATTTATATTATTTGTAAAAGTTTATACAAAAATTCATTTCTTAGGATTTAATAAAGAATGTTAATTTGTTTTTAGTAACGAATAATAATATATAAAATATTAAATGTTCGTATTCCATTCCCTGATATTACACTTTTATTGATAAATAACGTTTTTAATTGGAATAACGTTATTTAGAGGCGGTCGGAACCAAATCGGTGACTTAGTTCGGTGCTTGTAATAAATGCTTATAATAATTTATTCATTTATTAATATGGTAAAAATATAGTCATTTCCTCTAGTCATGTATATAAAGAATAATTTAAAATAGTTAGAGCCACAAAAATATACAAAATATTGTTATAAAGCGAAAAATGCCACCTAACAATCGACACGACAGTTTTTTGCATGCGGTATATGTCAAGTCTGTTTAATATTTGTAATAAATGCTTATAATAATTTATTTACTTATTCATATGGTCAAAATATAGTCATTTCCTCTAGTCATGTATATGAAGAATGATTTGAAATAGTTTAAGCCATAAAAATATACAAAATATTATCGTAAAGCGAAAAATGCTGACTTGATATATACCGCAAGTCACCGATTTGGTTCCGACCGCCTCTTAAGAAATGAAATTATTATTTATTGAAAAAATAATATAATTTCATTACGTTATATAATGACGTTATTATTTCCAATACGGAGACAAATAATGTTATTAATTGACATGAATAACGTTATTTATTCCTGAGACGAATCTAGCTTTTAGAAAATGACGTATTTTTATTTTTACATTAACAAATTATATGAAAAATAACGTCATTTTTTGTCTCGATTCCTAACATGGCAAATTACGTCATAAAATAACGTCATTTAATAACGTAATTTCATAACGTAGTATAATTACCTCATTATTTTTAATAGGGTACTTTACAAAAAAACTTTTTTCTAAGTAACTATCCTGTGCTAAAGATTCCACGTTTTTTTTCCATGCATAAAATGTTCTCTAACACAAAAGTTAATTAAATTGAATTTGAAATTTTTTTCTTGCATGTCTTATAAAATCTTTAAAAATTACGTAGCTAATCGGAAAAAGCTTAAATAAATGTTATGATTTGAGTTTCTTAATTATATAATTTCATTATAAAATTTTATTATTTTTTAACAAGAATTAGCCGATAGAGTAGAAATCTATTTTGTATATTGGTTTGTTATTGTTAAAGCGATGCAAATCATCTACACCTCTACTTACGAATATTTATCATCTTCATGTTCGATTACAAAGTTTCAAAAAATGAGATTCATTAAGTTGCATTATGTGTCTTGAAAATTGTTCAGCTAAATTTTTGTGTACATCGATTAAGTATTTAGGATTTCGGGTTATACGAGGTTACCCTGATAGCACAACTTTTTCAATTCTTGTGCAATTCTGCTGCAATTTCTCTGCCCGTCAGCAAAACTACAGCAGATCTTAACTAACATGCTTCCCATTTCAACTATATTTCTGCGCTAAGACGATTGCATCAGGCTCTAAGCATCATAATTACGTTAGAATTATGCAAGCTTTAGTGCACTTACGAGAGGATTTCCAACTGCACTGGAACTTTCAGCAGAATGGCGACGAAATTGCATTGGAGCACGTACGTGAGACACTGAGCAGCAGAAATAGATTGATTTGTGCAATTAAGCATGCTTAATCTAAATGATTTAATCACGAGCTCGGGCGTCAGAATTGCAGCAGTTTCGTGCATCACATCTTTAGCAGATAAATTGCAACATACTTGCGTCAGACTTGCAGCAGCTTTAATGCACTCATAAGAGGATTTCCAACTGCACTGGAACTTTTAGCAGAATTGCGACGAAATTGCATTCGAGCACGTACGTCAGACACTGAGCAGCAGAATTAGATTGTCTTGTGCAATTAAGCGTGCTTAATCTAAATAATTTGATTACGAGTGCGGGCGTCAGAATAGCAGCAGCTTCATGCATGGCATCTTTAGCAGATTAATTGCAACATACTTGCCTTTCATAAGTATGCTGCAATTCTGCTGTAAGCATCCGTGCATCACACGATGTTCCTGGCTGCACTTTGTCTGCTGTAAGTATACATCAATTCTGCTGCGAAGTGTCAGCTGCACGATGCCTTTCAAAAGTATACTGCAATTCCGCTGCAAGCATCCGTGCATCATACAATGTTCCTGGCTGCGCTTTGTCTGCTGTAAGTATACATTAATTCTGCTGTGAAGTGTCTGCTGCACAATGCCTTTCATAAGTATATTGCAATACTGCTGCAAGCATCCGTGCATTAAATGTTTCTCTAGACTGCACTTCGTCTGCCGTAAGTCTGCTGGACATCTGTTGCAAGTACCTGATGCAATGATCTGACTGCATAACTCTAATAGCTTTGGGAAACATGTTATATAAGATCTGCGTACTGATACTTGCGTCAGATTGTGCTACCAGGGTATAAAAATAATAATTATTACTGTAACCCAAAATTGGTAATAAGTAATGAATTATTTCGTTACAAAATTAAATTCAATAATAATTACGATATTTACTACAGACTATTGTATAAATCTAAATTTTTACGGCAATCACTTTATTTCTTAAAAAAAAGTGAATTCATAAATGTAAATATACATATGATTAATAGCACAATTTAAATTTAATATTAAATAAAGTAATTTTTATCTTTACTTTACAAAAGAGAAACTTTTTTTTAAGTAATGATCCTGTTTTGAAGATTCCACATTATTTTTTCATACGTAAAATATTTTTCAACACAAAACTCAATTGTATTAAGTTTGAAAATTTTTTCTAGCGCGTTTTATAAAATCTAAAAAAATTTAAATAAACATTAAAATTTATGTTTCTTAATTTAACAAGTTGCTTATATAATTTTATAATTTTTCATAAGAAATGAACCGATAAAGTAGAAATATGTTTTGTATATTTGTTTACTTATTGCCAATATTAACATCAATATAAAAATTTTTTATTTCAAAGATAAATTTGTCGAATGTAAAAAATAAATGAAAAAAATTAAGGTTGAGAATGATAAAGTATAAATATAGCAGCACCTCTTATAATTAAGAATCTTGAATTTTTACATTCATTTAATCTATTACTTTTGTATTTTTTCTATTCCTTACGTATTTTTTTTAAGATATCGTAAGACGAGCGTCAAAAAGTTTCAAACTCGATATAATTAAATTCTATGGTAAAATAATACATTGTGTACCAAGGGCGCAAAATAGGAGATTCGCGGTTTTCGTGCGAATTTAGCGCCCTCGCTTCGCTCTGGAGCTCATTTGCACTATGGCCGGAATCCCCTATTTTGCGCCCTTGGTACACAATGTACTATTTATTTTATAATAAATGTGAATTGATAAATCTGAATTTATAATCTTAATCTTTGTCAAATTCATTTCTTTCAACAATAAATTTACCGAATGTAAAATAAATGACAAAAATTAATATTAATGTTCATAATAACAAACCAATATGCAAAATAGATTTCTACTCTATCAGCTAATTCTCGTTAAAAAATAATACAATTTCATAATCAAATTCTATGATTAAGAAACTCAAATCATAACATTTATTTAAACTTTTTCCGATTACTTACGTGATTTTTAAAGATTTTATAAGACATGCAAGAAAAAAATTTTAAATTCAATATAATTAACTTTTGTGTTAGAGAACATTTTATGCATGGAAAAAGAACGTGGAATCTTTAGCACAGGATAGTTACTTAGAAAAAAGTTTTTTTCGCCATACCCTGCCCGAAACTACGACTTTCGTCCCGGCGCCGGAAAACAAAAGTCATAATTTCGGCCCGGGTATCGCGAAAAATAGTATACATTCCACGGGAGATAAAATGGCGAGCTCATAGCACGTATTTGCCACTCTCTCCTTCGGCTCAAGGTGGCAATTATATGTGCTATGGACTCGCCAGTACTTTACCTCCCTTGGTGTGTAATATACTATTTTGTAAAGAAAAGATGAAAATTACTTTATTTCATATTTAAATCGTGCTATTTTTTTATTGTATATATTTACATAAATTAATTAACTATTTTTAAGAAATGAAGTAATTAACTTATAAATTTAAATTTATTAATTTATATTTATTATTGAATGAAGTAATTTTTATTTTTACTTTACAAAAAAACTTTTTTATAAGTAACTATTTTGTGTTTGAGATTCCACATTAATTTTTTATACATAAGATATTTTTTCAAAAGTTTTAATAAATTCGGAAATTTAAATTTCTGAATATTTTAAGTTGCTTATAAAATTTAATTTTTTTATAATGTATGAGTCGATAAAGTAGAAATCTATCTCATATTTTATTTTTTTTATTGTTAATTACATTGATAGTATTTTTTTGTTCCAACAACGAATTTGTCAGTTTTAAAAAATTAATTACAACAATTAAGATTGAGAATCAGATCATCTTGCTATTCAACAAGCGTTCGTAGCTTAATGGTTTCGGTGTCCGCGTCGTATGCATAGGTCTGTGAGTTCGAGACACGTTTAGGTCGAATTTTTTTTCCTGCGTTTTATTAATATGTTTTTCATTCATATAGTACTCTTTTCTAATTTCCTTTTTTAGTCATTGTCCACATTAGGAGTCCACTTGGAAAATAACAAACAACACATGAAAAAACTATTATTTTTAACAAAGTTTAATAATTTATTCTTATTTATATATACGTTTAATGTATGCCCAGCTAAATAGTTTTCTTTTATTGAAAGCATTGAATCAATTATGATTTATTTGCTGATCAGTGGTTTACAATGTGTTACATTGTAAGAGAGTATATATTTACAGAGCTTATCTTTTGAAATTACATTATTTTAAAAACGCTAGTACAGAGGATAAAGCAGTTACAATTGGTGTGTGTAGTAATACATTTATGCAAAGAGGTAGTTGAAAGTTTTGTTTAGTGAGATCCTGCAGTAATTTTATACGTTGAGTGTCATGTAAGCTGCACTGCCAAATGACGTGATCAAGGTCTTGGTCATATTTGATACAAGGACATTTAGGATCATTGATTATTGAGACTCGAGCCAGAGATGCAGCTAGATTGTAGTGATCGGCACGACAGCGGTTGATTGTGACAATAAGTTCTCGAGCAAGATTTTTATTATAGAAGCATGGTCTCGATTGATCGTTGTAGAAGTAGTCAAAGATCCTTTTGCCTTTCGTTCGTCCCAACTCAATAATGTTTCGTTTTGTGTCTTTTATCATTTTTTCTTTGTAGAGTGCGTGCCGGTCTTTGTAGACGATGGGAGTAGTTGGGCCTTTAGAAATGAGGCAAACTTCTTTGGTTGTTTGAATTGCAATTTCGTTTTCTGTGATTCCCAAATGTGAAGGTAACCAATAGAAGTCAATGGAACCAGTTACTTTTTTTCATGAATTCAATATACTTCTTTTTCATTTCATATATAAGAGAATTTGTTTTGATGTTAAGAGGAGGTCACGTATCTCTGTCCTTTTCTAATCAAAGAAATTATTTTTTTACAAAAACTACTAACTTTAGCAAAAAATGAAGAGAAAGCCGCATCTTGTATCAAAAAAAGCAATATTTTCTTTGATGAGAAAGAATTAATTTTATTGCTTCGTTCTCAAGAAAACCTTGAAAAACGAAATTGTCCACCCTAACCTCTATGATTTAAGTTTTTCAAGGTTTTCTTGAAAACGAAGCAATAAAATTAATTCTTTCTTATCAAAGAAAATATTGCTTTTTTTGATATGAGATGCGGCTTTCTCTTCATTTTTTTCTAAAGCTATTAGTTTCTGTGAAAATCTCGATTCTTTAATTAGAAAAGGACAGAGATACGTGACCTCCTCTTAAGTGATATATTTTCTAAGTTTTTTAGTACGCCTAAGGAATCAGAGAAAATTCAATTACGTGAGTTTAGGCTGTTTAGTGCAATGTCCATTACGTCAACTATGGCTGCACATTCGGCAGTGAATATGGAGCTGAGCTTGTTTAAGCTTTGGGTTTTTATTATATTTAGTTTCGCACAAATGCAAGAAGTGCCTACTGAAGGAGAGTTGGATCTTTTGCTTCCGTCCGTGAATATTAAGTTGTAACCTTCTGTGTTGTAGTGCTGCTTAAATTCAGAATTTTAAATTGTGTGATTTTTAATTCGTAGGCCCAAGTCAGAATCCACCGGGATTGAAGTTGTGACTGTTCTGTAGGTGTGTTGGAATAGACTCTATTTTTTCGTTTTGAAGAGGAGAGGCCAGTATTGAAGTACGTTATTGATGTAGGTTTCAAATAGTCTTTTTCGCTTTCTCTTTTTTTTCTTTTCGTTTTTATGGTGTATGTTTATAAGTTTATTGACTGGAATGGATTCGTTGGATAGAACTTTTGTTCAGTAGGTTTGGCATAGATATTTGCTTCCATCGTATATGTGAAGATGCTTGGATTCCGCTAACAGTATGTTTGTAGGCGTTGTTTTGCAATAGCCATGGACTGATCTAATAGCGGAATATTGGATTCGCTAGAGTTTATTGATGAGACTAGTACGTGTTGAAAAGTAGACATAGCTTGCGTATTCTATTATGGATCGTGTATAGCTCTTATAAAAAGTCAATAGCGTAGTAGGATCAACCCCCCCTCCCCCACCAAATTCCTTGTAGGTATTTAAGAATATTCAAAGATCTTTGGCAGCTCCGACAAAGATGTTATGTTCTTTAGACAGAGAATTTGATAGGATTATATCCCATTTGCTTAACGAAAGCGTGTGACCTGGAGAACGGTAACAGACTAAGAGATTAAATGTTGCAACGAGTCCGAAATGCATTTAGATTATTAAAATGAGGAGAAAAATTTTAAATTAGGTTTGGCCAGTAATGTAGATCAGTCTTGATGTATTTTAAGAAAAAAAAGATATATATAGTAATCAGTAAATTTTATTTTTTATTAAAAAGCATAGACAAATAAATAATGGAATTCTCTATAAAAGAATCTTCAATAAATTATTAAATTTTTCGAAATGTAACATTAATTCAAATTTGAATGAAAAGCCCGCCGTAGGCCGGTTTGCGTGTCCGAATCTCATTTGCCGAGGGACCAAGAGAGAAGCGCAGCGCTCCTTGTCTCTCACTATTGGTAAGAGAGAGAGAGGCAAAGAGACGCGATGCTAACGCGTGGGTACGATGTTACACTTAATTATAGCATTGATTCAATGAATTTCTGGATCATTTAACTTGACAAATAAGGGATTTATTAAAGAAATAATCCAAGATAAACATTTTTTTTCGGTATTAAATAATTTTAAGATTTTAAATCAATTAATATATAAAGTAATTGTTATTAAATATATATAATTTAAACTAAGTTTGAATCCCTAGCGTAAACGGGGCTTTCAAATCATCTGAGGACTAACAAAGACTTTAGAAAGGAATTAATTGAATTCAATGATTATTTTTAAGAAAAAAACATAGTAATTCTATGATTTAATATTTTTTTTTAATAAAATAAATACTTTGCATAAATAAGTTTGCATTTTAAGGGCAATTTCTTATTTAAGTAATATCTTTATTATCTAACACAGTATGTAGATAGGGGTATCCATGTATGCTGGGAATAAATGCGAAGAGGTCTCCACGCATATCTACTTGACAGCCTAGATAAAGTAGATTATCTAGATAACCAATAAAGTAAGAGGGGATCAGTGAGTTCGAGCTCACGCAGCGCAAGGAACGATGGGATTCTCTCTCGCACCGCCTTAGTTATTAATACTATTAGATACAAATTCATTATTTTTCTTTGCTTTTTCTTCGTGTAAAATAAGAAAGAGACGTGATTCTTTTTATTTGTTTGTCTTAAGTTCCTTTTTCTATTTCCTTGCTCTATAAATATATATTTTTTAAGCAAGTGTTAAATAATAGAAAATAATAAATACTTTTAAGATTTTTTCGCGTCTACACCCGAATTTATTTTTTTTTTGTTATACGTAATCCTGCGTATAAGTTATATCTTTGCAGGATTACTTGCAATAATTACTAATTAAAAATAGAGTCAGTGTAATAACAGTGATTGTGTACTAACCCACATAACTAATAAAAATATATTTATTTTTACTAATTAGGGGAAAGACTAGGTCTTCGGCCGGAAAGCCCCGAGTGGTCGTTCTATGTTCTCATAGAACCGCTGCGCATTGCACAAAAGCCTGATGGTGATGGGTGTAAAAGGGTGCTGAAAAGCTACCCTTATCCAGTGGACACCACGTGCATTTTATGCCTGGTGATGCACAGGTTATCGTACACCAGGGATGAAGGCTATCTTGTCTGTTTCAGGTTATACACGATAAAACAAAATTTGCACACGACCTATTTGTACTGGAATTGATCGATATAGCTAGTATATGAAAAGCCAAGAAAAATCGAAAGTGGTTTTTTTTCCTTTTTTTTGATAATTAAAAGATATTTTTTCATAAAAAAAATTAAATTCAATTACCTTTATAATTCATTTTTTTTACTAAATTTCGACATTTTTTTGAGATCTTTATTTAAGTATAATTAAAGTAAATATTCAGAAATTAAAGATTCAATTAACAATTCAATAATAATTTGTTTTCTTATATTTTCAACGACGAAATATGTATCAAACCCAAATAAATGAGAAAGATTTTTAAAAGATGTCAGATACATGACCAACACAAAATAAAATACAGTGTTATTTATTTCACAAACCGCCTTATGTCAATTTTATGTGGGTCGTATATTAAATGTCATTTTGCATGCTAATATGTTATGTCCAATATATAAAATCATTAAAAGAAATTTTATGTAACTTCAAAACAACGAACCCAACGGACATTGCTGAGTCTAGTCATTGAGGGTCTATCGATTCTATAATTAACAAAACCGAGAAAATTGATGACTATATTCGAGTTTAACCAAGTTTCGACACAAACAAAAATATCAGCGCTATGTAAGACACTTTGTATTTCTTCTTTGCACTTCACAAAATTTCTAACGTTCCAATATAATATTTTCAATTGTGTTTTAATTGTATTGCTCATTATGTTGATATTTGTTTTAGTTTGAAGAAATAGAGGAGCTGTTTGACTCTTGATCTGTATATTCATTATTGAGTAGCTTTTTTTTAATCGAGTGAATCTGGCCTTTAGCGATTTTTCATTGAGTTTGTCGTATATTTCATCCATTATGTTTATGAGTTTGTTAATGTCGGGTGTGATTGACATCGCTATTTTTATAATATCGTTTTGACCGCATGATTCTTCTAAGAATTCTTTAAATTTTTTGTATGTTAGGTCGTTTTTTTCGGTTGCAGTGTCTATTGCATCTTTTATCAAGAGTAAGCTGTTTTGCAGTTTATTCTTTTTTTCCGTGGTAATATTTTCGTTTTGTATGGTTTGGTTTGATATTCTTCTTTTACTTTTGGGTTTCTTGAAGTTATCATTAGTTTTTGTAGGATCAGCTGTAGCATTATTAGTCCTATCTGCTGGATTGATGTCCGCGTGAGAGGTTTCTACAAGCAAAAGTTGAAGTAGTAGAGGAAGAAGGGGACCTTTTAGCGCTGTTGTGAGTATTTTCTTTGCTGGTGTCTTGCGTATTAGAAAGCTGAGTGAGAGATGAATTTTCTTTGAAATGTGGGCAGAGCTTAGCTACGTGCTCACTTTGTTTACAAATAAAGCAGCTCATGGAATCTGTGTTCAAATATACCCAATAATTTACGCCGTCGTAGTTAATTTGTAGGGACTCCGGAATGTTTTTCTCCTCTTCTTGCTTTACATACATTTGACGTCTGTGTGAAATAATATGAGCACGACCGGGCTTAAGAAGGCCTGACCTGATGTTACTAATTTACGATACTGGAGAACAACAGAACTACCAAGATAACATCATTTGGTATAACTGGACTGATATTAGAGATCACAACTCTTTTATTATTTTCGATATACGGTCATATGAGAAGAAGATTACCATTTACATTTACTTTTTTATTTGCCAGTCCTTTAGCCAATGATTTTTGTGATTGAAAAACTATTATTCTAGGGTAGAGAGTTTAGATATACACACAATATCACTGATGTTAACTTACTGTTCTAAACCATCGCGGTAGTCGTCGTTTGTACAGTCTGCAATCGATTCAATAATAACAGCTTGGTCATTCTGTAAATGAGCCACATTTTCGTAAGATTTAGGCGCAGTTGGTTGAGAAGAACTATGGTTTACTTGATCATGACCCCTGGTATCAGAAGCCAGGGAAGAATATAAGCCACAGAAGGCTATAATTGTAAAATTTAACAGCACACTGGATTCTCGAAAAAACACGGATTTAAACTCTGTAAACACGCGCCTATACCGATCCTAAGCACTGCTCACCTCGACGGTTCAAACCAAATCCCAGCTGAATAGTTGCAATTGAGTTTTAACGTGTTTTTTGAAAGGGAATTTTATTATTGTCAAATTTGAAATAAAAAAAATATATGGAGAAACACGTGATAAAATTATGTTATAAAAACACATAAGAACAAATACCTGAAAATAGACTTGAAAGAACATGCGAATTTAACCTATTAAAAATACGTATTATTTTTACTTATATTTTTTACGTTTTTTCTAACACATTATGTAACATATTTACAATCATGTTGATTAAGTAAAGAGGGAATTTTTTTATTACAAGTTTATAGATCAGACCATTGATAGGCCATAGATTAGACCGAAGGCCTTTTATAGATCAATGAGTGTGGCTGTTACTAATTGATGATTATCAAGATGACGATTGACGTCTGTCAATAACTTATTAATAGCATGGGTGGTAGAGTGGCTGAATCTAAACCCAAACTGTTGTTGGGGTATGATATTATTGATTTCTGTCAAATGTATGATTCGAAAGTTAAGTATGACTTCAAAAACCTTACTGAAATTGGGCATAATTGAGGCTTATAGGCCTGTAATTTAAAGGGGAAATATCAGCTTTATCTTTTTTTTAGATTGGTATGATCTTAGCAGTTTTCCATGCATCAAGATAGAGATAATTGTTGAGTAGATTATTAAACAAAATGGTATAACTCAGCATCAAATGAAGGAGAAGCTTTTTCAGAACAACATTAGATATATTGTCTATCCCTGAGGAAGTTTGGTTTTTTAGTATTTTGAAATTATAAACCACTTCTTTAGAAGAGTAGAATTTTTTTTGTATATTATTGGGGCATAGATCACTAGCAGAATTATTATCAGCAAATTCAGTCATCTGTGAAATTTTTTAATGATAAATATCGTTAGGTTGCTTATTGATTTTTTCATTTATTATTAAATGTAATCGGTTACAAGAATCCATTTCTTTAGCTTTATTGATTTGTGAGAAGCTCTACCCTAGAGTGTCTGCATTAACTTAGGCTCATCAATGATGTAATTGTTGTTTATAATAGTAAATCCGTTTATCTTTAGTGAGGTTATCAAACCACGAAAAATCATTGATATTGATATGAAGGGAATTAGTGAGTCGTTGAGTGGCTCAGTCGGCAGAGCATTAGATTCATAATCTCGGGGTTCTGGATTCGAATCTTGCTCTCAGCATCCGATTGATTGAAGCACCACTGTACGTTGCATGTGCTTTGTTCACAAACACACTTACGAGCTCCGTTGCTGATTAGCATTATAAAATAGCATAAATATAGCGATATTAAAGAAGAATAAAAAAAGGAGTTGACCTTTAAGCTATTATTTTTTCTAAATTATTTTTCCAGTCTGTTTATATTTGAGAAGAAAACATTATAGTTTTCATGATTAATAGATCTGGCTTTGTTAGCCCAGTATCTATTAAGTAACATTTAAAATTCTTTATTGATTTAATGTAACGTTTCGGCGTTATATTTATTATTTATATTGTTAATTTAATAATAATAATAATAATAATAATAATAATAATAATAATAATAATAGAAAGGTGGCGGCTATTACAGGTCCAAGCAAACCAAGCAGATGTGCGTTTGGACGTAAGCGTGGCAAATTATGAGACGAAGGGGGTAAGATATTTTGCGGGCTCGTAAACCCGTTTTGAGATTAGTGAGGGAGAGAAACAATGTATAGACAGCAAATATGTTTTGTTGACCGCATTCGTAGGTCTCTTACTCCTGGTGATTGGTTGTACTGCTGCTGCTGAGTTGGATCAGGATTTTGAAAATAATTAGATTACATCTGGATTTTTCTAGATTTTGTTTATTTAACAAACCCACACTCTTAATAATTACACGGAGAGGAAATTGATGCTAGTTCAATATCGAAAACACGCATGTTCTTTTAGTATATCAAGTTATACCATATTGGTATTAAGATATGAAAACTCGGTATAGGCGATACTCATTTTGCAGGTTTTTATACTAATTCAGCATTTATTCTTTAAATAATATGCCAGTACAATTTCTTGTATCAAATAAGCATTCACTTTTTCTCCGTGTATAACTACACACACTTAAAAATCCGAGTAATATTTGTTTCACACGTGTTAAGAGTTCTAGTGTTTTTATAAATACGCTTGTCATTTATGAACACAATTGGTCGATTTTCTGGACATAAAAGGCGCGAATAAAATTATAGCTAGTGTAAATAAATTTAATACATGAAGAGAAAAATACGTTAAGATATTTCAAGACAAGAAAAAAAAAGTATGAAACGAATCGAGTAGACTCGGAAAATTGTAATGAGAGTATAAGTGGCTTATGAATAAGCTAGAAGTTAAAAAATATTTAGTGAAAATGAGTTATTTATTCAAGTGGAAACCCCGCCTATGAGGGTAAAATTGAAAAGCGAAAAAGTGCTCGAGTTTAGTATAATAAAGATATTCGTCTGTAGAGACAAATCCGAATAAATTAAGGTAACTAACCTGCGTGGTATATGTCACAAGAACTACAACGAAAAGACTACTACAATAATAGATTTTTGGGTTTTTATACCTAAGATGAGGATACATCTTTGCGGTAGTTGGTCGTAGGAGAACACCTATGCCTGCTTAGCTTCGATTGAGCTGTCAAAACCTGATATGTATCCGTCATATTATTTGCAAATAGCAAACACAGTACACACCATGATTCAACAACCCAATCTATCATATCAAGCTAAAAACACCTATGTTGTCCAGTGACGTCAGCTGGGCAGTGCATATTAAATAGGAAAAGTTTTGAGCATTGGCCATTGAAAAGAATTAAAAATAATTAGTATTTAATATTTATCATTAAAAAAAAAACAGTTAAAATCCAATCAGAACGTTACACCTCCCAGCGCGAGAGTGTTCATCATCCCCGATGAATTAAAGCTGTGGCCAGTGTCCAAAATTTTTCTTTTACGAAAATGTTTGCTTATTGTATGTAGGCGTCGACAGCATTATATCAGTTTGACTAGGTATGAGTTTACAAAGGCATGGATGCGTATGGTGTTATAAAGGCGTGCGTACTTAGGTATAAGAGAAAAGAAGAAAGAAAGAAGAGAAAAAAAATTTTAATAATACTTTATATTTATCTTCATATTCTTCTTATACTTTAGGTTTAATATAATAATGGTTTTGCAGTTCTTTTATTTCCTGCTCTGTAAAATGTTCATATAAGGTGCATTCGTCCCATGTAGAGATCGGGACCCATGTTAACTCATTATGTAAGTGGAAGATGAACATGGTGGGCAAAATTGTATTTAGTTTGGTTGTGACAAGGCACATGTCCTGAGTTGAAGCCGAGATTGCGAAGGGTTTTCATTTCATTCTCCAAATTCATTCTGAAAAGATCATTTATTTATTATGGTTATTATTTTTATTACTACTGCTGTTACTATTATTATTATTATTATTATTATTGTTATTACTGAGTCCTGGCTTATTTCTTGATATTTTGATCATTACCATCTAGTGATTACATTAACTCCGCGATGTTCTTCGAGTTTTGCCGCATCTAACATTGAGGCTCCGATGTACTCTGGACAACGGAATGCAGGTCTTCCGTCGAGAAATCTCAGGTTACAAATCTTGCAATTGAAGAACTTTCTTTTTTGATAACTGAGACGATGAAATCCGCGTTGTTCTTAAAATCCTTCAGTAAATGCTTTGGGTTGGTGGTAACATATAAGACGTAGTAATTTCTTACTGGCACTGTTGTAGAATAAGGGGTTCTTTATTGGAGGTACTCGTGCGGAGGTAGGGAGTATGCAGGTCCCTTGCATGACATGATGGTAAACCTGAGGGAAATTTTCGGGAAGGACCCCGTCCATTGGTCTATAATATTCTAAATCTTCCTTGTCCCTTGCAGCTTCCTTAAACTGATTTTCGAGGAGCTGATTTGGTTGAGCCATCCTTAAAGAAAGTTGATGATTGTAAAATGGTTTATGAAGTTTTATGAATATATAAATATATATATATATATATTTTCCATTATAATGAAGTTAATAGTGGGGTAAATGGACTATGTACGGCGGAAAACAGTAGAGTTAGGAACGGGTAGTTCCTTTTTTAACGATATAAACGGTGTCGTTATGCTGCATGCTCACATGATCCATGTAATTCCAATCGCCGCTATAGTTTCGTTATTAGTTTGGTTACAGCTGATCCTGATTTTTTCCAATGTGGGGACTGAGAAAATCCATTCACTAACCATTCACTGGTTATTTACTGTAGGTAGTAAGTGGTCCTTGTGTCGTGGTTGGTTGATATGGTGCATAGGTTCAATTCAGTTGCTGAAGTGACCGTCTAAAGTGTAGACTCACAAGTGCGCTTGGCGTAGATCCTTGTTGGTTATGGACAGAAGGTGGTATCTGTGATCTTAATGCATTATTTGATGTCGTCTAAAAGTACGTGTTTTTCTGTAGTATTATTGGTTGCAATGAACGTAGATTTCAGTGAAATTGTAGCCACAGTATTATCAATCTGAGGCAGGGGTATACGGTGCATCTTATATAGTTTGAATGTGTTTATTATATAGCCAGCGACCTTCAGTTAGATAGTTATGCTAAATGCGAACTTTGATGTGCTAATTCGGGATATTTTCTTAAATCCTTTGGATGATAGATCCGATGGCGGGAGCCATGATTCGGGTTTATTTTGTCCAATCTTGCTGAAGATGGATTCCAGTTGGTGTCGGAGGAGAAGAAGGCTTGGACTTATGACTTCCGACTCCAATTTTATTAATGAAAACCTGGACCTTTGATGAATCTCTGTGTGTTTCTCTAATGTGGTTTTTGTGTTGGTGATCAATTCTTAAATGGTGTCGGTCGAGTATCTGCCTGTTGGTGGAGGTTTTGACCTGTTCTAATATTTAAGTGATGCAAAATCGTGCGCATGAATACTCCTAAGTATTTGGTGGGTCTCTTCACTAGATATATACCTAGAGTAGCCACAAGGGGAGAGATTAAGGATTTTGCGGTGCCCTTCTTGCGTACTAAGAATGGAAGGAATTCCTTTAAAGTTCAAGTTGATGAGTGAATGTTTTACTTGATTTTATTTTTTTGACTGCGTTTCATGCTATTGCATACACTCATTATTTTATTTTATTATTTATTATTTTTGGTTGTTTCAAATTTTAAATATCATGACTGATAGTTATTGTGTGACTGATTTTGAATTTATAGGATTATTACGCGGATTTTACCATGTTTTATATTAATCTGTGATATCACTTTTTCTTTGCGACTTACTTATTTAGTATTATTAGGTTTAGTGATTGACTGTGATATCAACTGTGCAATAAATATTTACATTCATATTTATACATTGTATAAAACTTCAAGTGCAATATTTATTTTGATATTTATAAATTGTATTACATGCTTTTGTATTTTGATACAAATAAAAATAATATCCATCTATAATCTACGATTTTGGTAATGGAAGTATCTTTTTGAAATATTTTCAATAAGAGGACATCGACATGGTCCGTCGCATCACCATGCTGCACTAGCTTGCGTTTAGTTGTTAAGGTAGAGTCACATTGGCTTGGCGATGCCATTTTAGTTTTGAGGTTAAAGGCACACTCATAATTTTTTTCATTTCGCTAAGAAACTCCACTATTATCCAAAAAGGTCATAACCATTTTTACTCACAACTGTAAGAATTATGAAAGTTCTCTGATAATTTTATATGACTAAAAATAGAAATTTTGCGATATATGAGCGTAATTTTATGGTGAGACACACCGAGAGCGATGTGCATCTGATTGTTTCTCAAGCAGAAGGTTGCCCGCTCACCATGAATTTCTGTCAACATTTGATTATTTTTATGAGGCTACATTTTTGTAGGTAAAGACGGTATACCCAAAAACATTAAGAGTTGGCAGTAATATTACAAAAATTCTACAGAAGCTCTGCAGAAACATTGCACACTTATTCTTCAAAAACTTGAGAAAAAATTGCCATTTTTTCATTGAATTTCATTGATTTTTTTTATCTGTTTACGGGACACCTCGACCACCTACGGTGTTTCGTATTCGAAAGACCCATACATTTTTTTGTTTCCCTCGGAAGGTGTGTGCTCAATCCTGCAGGCTTACTTTCAAGAGGGGAGACTCGCTCAGACCCTCTTTTTTGGTGCATCGAGAGCGCATACCAACCTGGCAGAGCGGTCAGACTTAACTGTCATAGTTTGGTTCGTCGCGCTCGGGCTTACGAACTCTTTCATGATCATCAGCCATTTGTACGGTTTTTAGGAACTTCTCCCTCCGCTGAACAACCGCCGAAAATCATTCGAGGACGGTCCATTGTAGTGTCATTGAGTTCGGGACATCCTCCACTTTTTATTAAAGATAGAAAAGTCCTGCCCTCACCAGGACTCAAACTGCAACCCTTTGCGTGAGAGTCGAATGCCCTAACCCCTGATCCACCACGGCTCTAGATACATTATGAATATTTTTCTATCGAAGAAAAGAATGAAAACGAGATATATAAGGATATAAATTTTTTTAAATTTAGCCGAAATTTAATGAAAAAATTTGCATGAATTCCTGGAGTTTCTGGAAAATCAATATGCAATGTTTTTGCAGAATATCTACAGAGTTTTGTTGCAGAGAATAAGAAAAATTATGCAGGAATTCAGCAAGAAAAGTTTGCACAATGAGTTTCTGCATAGTGTTTTTGCAGAAACTGGGCATGGTTTTCTACAGAATTTATGCACAATATTTTGCAGAATTTTAGCAGGAACTCTACATAGTGCTCTGCAGAATTTCCGTAAGAAATCTGCAGGGTTTTTTCGTAAGGAATTATCAAGATAGTTCCAAAATTATTAAAATTTATACAAGAAAATTCTTATTGTTGTTAGATTAACTATGCATAAAAAATAATGACAAGTAATATTTAAAAAAAATATAGAATAAAAAGTTCTAGAGAAATGTTAAACAAATTTATAAAAAAATTGAAATATAGAAAGCTGACTTATATAATAAAACTTGAAGCTGTTGGAAGATTAAATATTTCTTCTTCTAAAAATATTAAATAATTTTATTTAAAATTAGTTTCGAATCATACGTTATGGGATTTATGAAAAATTTATAATTTTCAATTATAAGTCTCAGTATCAATTCATGATCTAAAAATAAACTTATATTCTTTTTGATTTATCAACACAGAAAAATTTTTTACGCATAAAATCTAATATAAAACCTATTCAAATCTTTTTTATAGAAACAATATTTTTTATTAATAAATTAAAAAAATTAAAAAACCCAAATTTAAAAACATTGCACTGAAAAATAACAAATAATATATTATCCGTAGAAATCATACGCATACTACGCATCTAAAACATCTGTAGCGAAAATTTTTACTTGTCCACATACTAATTTTCCTCATATCCATTGTAGAAATCCTATATAATTTCTTGTAAAAATATCCCTTGCGCATGCGCAAGTTAATTTCCAAGCAAGAGAGAACGATACCAACAGCTGACGATATATTGCATATCTTAACCTCTAAAATCCTGATGCTTGCCACGTTAAAATTTGTGTCCAACTCCCGCAAGTGGTTAGAGTTGAGTTCACTTAGTATATAAGACCGATCCATCTGGCCGTTACTAAAATGCGCGCGTGTTTTCTAGCGACCTCTTAGATAGTATGCGTTTATATTTAGTTTAGGTGTAGGTTAAATTAAATCATTGTTATGCGAGGTACGATAATATGAAATAAACAATTGTATCTAAAATCGATTCTCAAAATAATACTTGTATTTGAAATTAATATGCTATTCATAAAATAAAAATTAATGATCGTCAAAAAATTTTTTATCGTTTAAATATATATATATATATATATATATATATATATATATATATATATATATATATATATATATAAAATTTATTAAGTGTAGGAATAAAATTTACTATGTAACATAGTAATTTTAACGCAGTGGAAAAGTTTACAAAGCTACATAGTAAAATTTCAAAGATGTATGTCTGTGAGTTGGTTACCAGCGAACATGGTAAAACGTTCCATAATTCTTGTTATATTTACTATGAAATTTCTGTCAGTGTAAACTATCTAATTATTTGCAAGACCGCAAACGAATCATTTCTTTATTAGGCTGCTTACAAAGAAATTAGCTGATAACTAAAACAATATATCCTTCTTAAAAAAATGATGAGCCACCATGTTGAAGCATCTAAAGATCGAATCCTGATTGGTCGATATAGAATAGGCGCCAAAAATTAAATTTTAAAGGGTTTAGATTTCTTAAATAAATAAAAATTAATTTCTAGGCATTGTTTTTTAAATATAATAGAAGTAACTCAATTAAAATAGAATAAGAATATTTTATTTTAAACCAAGCAATATTATTTATGTATATAACCAATGTATAGTTTAATGATAAAATATATAACTATGAGCACAAGCAAGGTGACTACCTTTTATTTAAAAATTCCAGTAAAATTGTAAAGACATCAAATAATATAACAATTCAGATAAGTAATTTATTCCTTTATTGCATAAGTATTGCTTAATGCGGGTACAATATGTATATATTTTTAATTATTTTTCATTTAAAAATAAGTATAGTAACAGCAATTAATGAAGGTTTGAGGTTATGAAGGTTTGAGGTTATGAAAGTTTTATTATTCTATATTTCTATTACTCAGATTAAAAATCATCAAAGTACCAAAAAAAAGTAATATATTTAACTAATGTTTTAAAGATAAATTTGTGCACATTTTAATAAAAAAAATAAGGTTAGAATGAATCAAGATCAAAATTTACTGATAACAATGGATGATACAATTGACGAACAAACTGTATGTCTATTTTTAATGAAAATTTAAAGAATCTACTTTTAAGTAGAAGTATAAAATGTGTGTTTTTAGTAAATGTAGTTTGAAAATAATTTGCACACTGATAAAAGTATGACTACGATAGGCAGCTTTGTTATAGATTAACATATAAAATTTGTATTACAGTTGACGAACAAGCTATATGTCTATTTTTAATGAAAATTTGAATAATTTACTTATTCATTTTATATAAGTGTGCTATTTTATGATATACGATGAATTAATATTTAATATAATGTATTTAACTGAATAGTTTGCTTATACGAGTGAGTTATTTTATTATATACATTACTATTTAACTAAATATTAATACATGAAATTAAAAATGGAAAAACAATTTATGTTTTAATGAATAAAGCTTAAAAATAATTAACATACTGATAAAATTATAACTATAGTAAGCATCCTTTTTATATATTTGTATATATAAAATTTGCATTACAGTTGACAAACAAGCCATATGACTATATTTTCAATAAAAATTTGAATATTTACTAATATAGGTGTGTTATATTTTATAATATAAAATGAATTAATATTTAATATAATATATTTAACTGATTAGTTTACTTATACATATGGGTTATTTTATAATATACAGACATAAGCTGAAATAACTTGGGCGCCTATGCACTTTCTACTCAACTGTAGTTATTTGAGCTATCAGACCTGAGTTTCAGTCTGAAAAAAAATCAGATTTAAATGTAATTGATAATTTTTTGTTATTATAATATTAACTAATAAAACTTCTTTTTAGCTTAAATATACATTAAATAAAAAAGTTTGATCCATGAATAGTTTTAAAAACCCTTATCTGATGCTTAAAATCCTTTTGATTAGTTAAAAACTTGATTTTGTTTATTTAATAACACGGTTTAAAATGAAATAATGTTGTATGTGTATCATGTCTTCAGATTTATGAGTTATAAATATATTTTAATACACTTATACTTTCTCATAAAGAAAACATTGTATCAATAAAAAAATTTGTTCTATTTTTTTATTAATTTGTACATATTCAGACTCGTGGAAAAAAGTGGTTTCCACCCTGTTAAAAAAAATCAGGCGAGAAATCACCTGATTTCTTAGGTGATTTATCATGCCAAAATCTCATGTAATGATCTCTCACCTGATTTTTTTTTGTAGGGCAGAAAATGTCTGTATGTATGTGTGTGTGTATGTACTCATTATGTCAATTAGATCTCGAAAAGTACTCGACAGATTTCCTTCAAATTTTGCATACAATTTATTTTTTTGTCTAACTGGTACGGAAGCTATTGAAAACTGGTTTTCTTGGCATAGTTTTAATTTTAGAACAATTTAAAACATTTTTTTTCAATTCTAATTTTTAATTTTTTTTTGTATTTTACTTTAAGTACTCGATGGATTTGCTCTAAAATTTGCTTGGAAATTATTTGCGACTACCAAAAGAAAAACTTCTGAAAACTGATGGGTGGGGCTCGAACATTAGAATGTTTTTTATTTAATTAACATTTATTTAGAAGTTCATATAAATTATGTGCATATCAAGACTGTTCATTTATTCATTTTAGAATTTTCGTATTTTCAGCGACTGAAGTAACGAAAATAACTAATGCGAGTAAAGCATTTTAGAATATTCACTTTATCGAAATAAGAAGTAGCAAAATAAATGTACGTCTAAATTTAGAATAAATTATATCAAGATTTCGAAAGAACTCTAAATATTTTAATCGAATAATTTGAGATTATCACTACTGCTTTTTGAAATCATGAAAATTTATTATTACTTTATTCTAAATTATGGAATACGCTATTCGTAATTGTGGCACTCTAAATAAATATTCATTAAATAAAAAACATTCTAATGTTCGAGCCCCACCCAAACTGATTTTCTTAGCGTGGTTTTAATTTTAGATAATTTTGTAAAATTTGAAAAAAAAATTCATTTTTCTTTTATTTTACGTAAATTACTCTATAGATTTGCCCCAAAATTCGCATGCAAGTTATCCGCTATTGTCAGAAGAAAAAAATTTTTAAAAACTAATTTTCTTAGCGCAGTTTTAATTTTAGAGCATTTTGAAAATTTTGAAAAAATTTTTATTTGAAACCACTTTTTTTGACTCCCGGAGTCTAAATATGTACAAATTAACGAAAAAATAGAAAAAATTTTTTCACCGATACAATAATTTTTCTTTGAGAAAGCAAAATGAAATCAAAATACTCTAACACAATGAGCTCTATGAGAAAGCATTACACCAAAGCACTTGGCAGCGTTTTTGTAAATGCTTAAGTTCAAATAAATGTAATAGATATATTTATTATTACCTATAATGCGGTTATGAAGTAGCTAAGTAAAGTCATTTATTTAATAGTCATTAAATATATAAAGATGAAAAAGATGCTTTTGTAATTTTAAATAATGAGGGATTTTTAAACTCTTATTACCAATAATAGTATTTAAAAATTTAATTTACTGCAATATTTAATTTAATTTAATGCTATCCAAACTAAAGATGTAACGCATATAATAATTAGTGAAAACAATTTTATATGAATGAGTTGAAACAAAATTTAATGCAAGTAAAAAATAAAATGTTTTTTTTGTGAAAAACTTTTTGATTCTTTATTGCAAAATTTATATTATTTTCATACATTATTTTAAAACTCGGAAATTGATAGTGATAAAAATCAATAATGAATCAGATGAAATGTTTCTTCTAGAATATTTAAATTCTTTTAATCCTTCCAGTAAATTACGTTTGAGAGAAAAATTTATTGTAATGCTTATAAGAAATATAAGTATTAATAAAGGTTTATGCAATAGTGCGAGATTGCAAATTTTAGAATTTTCTAATCATTCCCATATGGAAAAAATTTTTGGATATAATTGTAAATAACTGCTAATAACTGTAAATAAATGTAAATAAATGTAAATAACTGTAAATAACTGTAGAAAAGTGTTAAAAAATGTGGGAATTGAGACATAAATAACAGTTATTTACAATTATTTACAATTATTTACTGTTATTTACACTTATTTACAGTTATTAACTATTATTTACACTTATTAACTGTTATTTACACTTATTTGCAGTTATTTATATTTATTTACAGTTATTTACATTTATTCACTTTTTTCACAATTATTTACAGTTATTTACGATTATTTATAGTTTTTTACAATTATTTGCAGTTATTTACATTTTCGAAAATCATCACGAATTTATTCAATAATTTTATATATAAGCGAAAATTTTAAAAAATGTGAATAACTGTAAATAATTGTAAAAAACTATGGAAAATTGTAAATAGTTGCAAATAATTATAAATAACTGTAAATAACTGTAAAAAACTGTAAATAACTGTGAATAACTATAAATAATTGTAAATAATTATTAATAACATTCAATTATCCACTGATTCAAAAATTTTTGAAAATGTAAATAACTGTAAATAATTATGAATAACTGTAAATAATTATGAATAAATGTAAATAATTATAAAAAACTGTAAATAATTGTAAATAATTGTAAATAACTGTAAATAACAGTTAATAACAGTTAATAACTGTAAATAACTGTAAATAATAGTAATTAATAATAAATAATAGTAAATAACTGTAAATAACTATTATTTATGTCTCAATTCCTACACTTTTTAACAGTTATTTACAATTATTTACTATTATTTACAGTTTTTCACATAAATTATTTCCATATGGGTTTATTAAAATATAAAATTTTGACGGGTGGTATAAAATAATATTTTTCCAAACCGTAGTAGATTATATTGTGAAAATGAATATTCCTTTTATATTTAAAAGAACGTAATTTTCATGTGAATTATCTTTTGCTATGACGATTATTAAATTACGTGGACAAACGTTTGATAATATAATTATTGTTTTAAGGAACTGAACACGGTTAAAAACAATTGTGTAGTCTGTTAACTTTTATTTTCTGTTACTAAATTGTCTGTTGAAGTAACAAACAAGGATGTGACGATTTAACAGACTTTATGTCAGTTGATTCTGAAAATGTCCGTAACAAACGACTAAAATAGATAGTCCAGGGGCAAACTACATAAGTCTTGGTCGATCGAGGTCCTCAATTCTACCCAGGTTTTTTTATGTATTTTTGACCTGCTGAATCCGAATTTTTTGGGTAGAATGTCTGAAAATGGCGCATTTAATAATTATTAACAATTTTCATAAACAAATTATAAAAATGCACTTAAAAAAAAATTTTATCATATTTTTTTAGTTCATTTTGAGTAAAAAGGTTCTCATGAACATATTGCTGAAATGCACTGAATCGGCAGAAAACAAATTGCAAAGTTTGAAAAACGCGATTTTTTATAAATACGGTCGCTAACTACTGTAATCTTTAAGTTTATATTTTAACAAACAATTTAAGCTATTGTGAGTTAAAATGAAATCAGTAGAAGCTGAGCTATAGGCTGTCAATGTTTTGAAAAATCGCGTTTTTTCAAACTGCGATCTTTTTTTCCGATTCAGTTCATTTTAGCAATATGTTCATGAGAACCTTTTTACTCAAAATGACCTAAAAAATATCATAATTTTTTTTTTCGAAAAAACGTATTATTATAATTTGTTTATAAAAATTGTTAATAATTATTAAAATTATATCATTGTAAATGTCACGAAAGCTATTCATTAGACAACGAATATCATATTATAAACGAATATAATATTGTATAAGATATAATAAAAAACGTTCTTTCTAATATTTCTTGAGTTCTTGTACATTTATTAATTTAAGGAGTCTCATATGTCAGCTATAGTTTGTTGTTCATAAAAATTAAAAGTTTAAAGAACTCTTCAAAATTTTGATAAAAATTAATTTATACCTAGAAAAAAATTTCTGCAAATTTTCAAGTAGTCTTATCAACTAATTTTTTTATATGTGCTCACTCGAAGTCCGCGTGTTTTGTATCTCATAGTAGTAAAAGATAAACTTTAAGTGAGCATAAATAATAAAATCAGTCGATAAGTCTAACTAAAAATTTGCAGAGATTTTTTTCCAGGTATAAATTAATGTTTTTCAAAATATTGAAGAATTTTTTAAACTTTTGATTATTATGAACAACAAACTATAGCAAACTATAGCTAGCACATGAGACTCCTTAAACGTGAATTTAAAAAAATAAAACTATATATAAAACGTGTATTTATGTGTACGGAAAACAAGACCAAAAAAAGTTTTAGTACATTGACAGACAATGTCTGTAATTTATAAGTAAAATTTTAACAGACATTTGTTTGTTAAATCCTTTAAAGACATTTTGTTTGTTAAAATAACACACATTTTTGTCTATTAACTGGTTTTAACAGACTTTGTCTTTGATATTTCTAACTGTGAATAAACTAATAGCAGCAGCTGTTTCAATTTTTCTTTATTTCTATAAGAGAAAAAACGACTTTTCTCCTCTATTTTTTAAAGAGGCCACTTCAGTGCTAAAACATAAAATTTAATAACAACTGATAACAGTTTCTTAATGATTAAAAATTTCTAAATTCATCAACAATACATTAAAAAAACATCACCTAAAACAATACATTTTAGGCGTAACAATAAAAATAAAAAATGAAACTTACAAGTATTAAGGGTATGGTTTCACGCTACTTTACCGATCGAAAATTATAATTTTATAAAATTACAATTTTTGAAAAAAACTATACATCGGAATGAGTTTTCCTTTTATAGATCACTTCATTTAATTTCGATGAAGGGCGGAAACTCTAAAAATTAGCGGAAAAAAGCGTTAATCGAAGATAATTAGAAAAACAAATTTCTCAGTTCGAAAAAATCAAATTTCTCAAACACCGTGTTTCGTAGGGAAATTTCCTATTCAGGATCATTTTATCTTTGAAAAATAAAGGGTGGAAACTTGGTTTGATAAATCATATCGCAAAAAAGCAAAATTACATTTTTCTAAAAAGATGCGATCAGCTGTAAGAATATAATGGCCGTGCAAGAAGCCATGTTTCATAGTTGGCATCAATGCTAATGTATAGTTTGGTACGCGCCAACTTCAAATTCGAATTTTAACTGTAAATTGAATTTGTTTTATATGTACAATTTCTACAAATGAACACTTTTTCAACATAATTTTTATTTTATTTAAAACATAAATATGTAAAAAAATTAATATTATAAGAGAGAACAATATAGTTTACATCATTTGCGAACTCATTATTTTTTTTTAAATTTTCATCATAGCAAAATAAGTAATCTATTCGTTTCTTTGTTTGAAACAAAATATTTTTTGAATGACTTTATTGAATTAGCGAAACTTTGGCATATCCTAACCTTTTTAGAATGAAAATATGTTTTGAAAAGCGAATGATAAGGATTACTTCATTTTATTGCTAATATAATTTTATCATATAATATAATCTCATCAAATATTATTTTATATTATCGTTCTTTAAAAATAAACAGTTGTAAATAATTTTATTACGATAAGCCCATATGGAAAAAATTTCTAAAAAGGTTAGGATATGCTAAAGTTTCGCTAATTCAATAAAGTCATTCAAAAAATATTTTATTTCAAACAAAGAAACGAATAGATTACTTATTTAGCTATAATGAAAATTTAAAAAAAAAAATAATGAGTTCGCAAACGATGTAAACTATATTGTTCTCTCTTATAATATTAAATTTTTTACGTATTTATGTTTTAAATAAAATAAAACAGTTTTATGTTGAAAAAGTGTTTATTTGTAGAAATTGTACATACATATAAAACAAATTCAATTTACATTTAAAATTCGAATTTGAAGTTGGCGCGTACCAAACTATACATTAGCGTTGATGCCAACTATGAAACATGGCTTCTTGCACGGCCATTGTATTCTTACAGCTGATCGCATCTTTTTAGAAAAATATAATTTTGCTTTTTTGCGATATGATTTATCAAACCAAGTTTCCGCCCTTCATTTTTCAAAGATAAAATGATCCTGAATAGGAAATTTCCCTACGAAACACGGTTTTTGAGAAATTTGATTTTTTCAAACTGAGAAATTTGTTTTTCTAATTATCTTCGATTAACGCTTTTTTCCGCTAATTTTTAGAGTTTCCGCCCTTCATCGAAATTAAATGAAGTGATCTATAAAAGGAAAACTCATTCCGATGTATAGTTTTTTCAAAAATTGTAATTTTATAAAATTATAATTTTCGATCGGTAAAGTAGCGTGAAACCATACCCTTAAACATGTGGTATTACATATTTTTGTTTTATAAAAATGTATAATAATAGATATTTCTATTAATAATAAAAATTTACGCAATCTAATATGCGTCGTCATGATCTACGTGACATTATGAAGTATAAGTTATTTCAACGAATATAGACGCTGATAGAAGCGTACATGGGAAATTTCTGCCAAAAATGAGTTGGTTCTGTTACCCAGCTACTTGGGGACGCCATCAAATCCCATATATTTTTATATCTATATAAATCATATATATATAGCACATTTTTCATATGTATAGATATACAAACAATGTTGAAGTGTTACCCAGGCTTTCGGACGAAAAATGTAACCCAGAAGAATCCTTCTATAAGCGTCTATCTTCTTTGGTTATACAAATCTTTAACATAGGTAATTTAGGTGAGTTACGTATGTACAAAGTGACTAGCAAGTGTTTTCTTTTATGTACTTGGTATTTGATTCAAGATTTTGACTCACATGAATGAATTTGATTTAATTATATTTAATCTAATTTAACAATTATTGCGTTTTATTGTAAATAATTTATTCTTGAAACCGTTTTATCAAATAAATTAATTTCTTTTTAATAATTCAACTATGTATTTATTATATACGTTGTTTAATTTTTGAGTGTCGTGTATTATTGCAATTTTCATATTTTTTAATATGTATCATTTCTGATAGCAATCTTTTTTGATAGTTGCATTCAATGTCTAATATGTTTGAGGTTCCTATGTTTGTATCAAAGCTATGGCTAGAATTTTTACAGTGTGTAACCAACGCAGATTTGTCTCTATTATGTTTCAAATCACTTATATGTTGTAAATAAAGAAAAATTGAAACAGATACTGCTATTAGTTTATTCAGTTGCTTAAAAAAAATTTTAGCTGTTGTTAGCTGTTTAAAAGAATAATATAATTATTGATTGATGGAGAGAAGTTTTTGATCATGGTCAGTTGTATGCTGCGGTATCTAGAGTTTGATCTTACATCCTACATGCCAAAAAACTAATATAAATATTGAAAATTATGTATGTAAAAAATTATATTAAAAATTTCTTTTAATTTAATTTTTTTATTTTTTGATGACATATTAAAGGCACTTCGTACTGTTTGATTTTAAGGTTCATAATTTTAGTTTTTATTTAAAATTAATTTTTGATAGATGACCACTCATCATTTTTTTAAAAACAATAAAATTGCTACTAAAATAATTTCGTTTATTAAAATTACTTATCATGTTTATAGATGTTATTATATCCATAGTTGACCCTGGAGTATAAATTTGTTGCGCGCTTCGCGCGCATGAATGTAGCTAGTACATAAAAAAATTGGAATTTTCAGAGTCGGTGCCAATCCAAAAAAATTGCCTGGAATCTAAAAAAAAAATTTTGTAAGTAAATAAACGAAGCGATAGATACCTAATGAAACGTTAAAAAATATTAAGAAAACTATTCATAAAAATATTTCTTATCATTTTTTTTTAGATTTTCGGCAATTTTTTTAGGCTAGCACTGACTCCAATAATTCTTATTTTTTATGTATATATTGTCTTACCTATTAGCTAAATTCTTTGTAAACAGGCTAATAAAAATTTATTCGTTCGTGCTCTTGCAAATAATTAGATAGTCTATAATAGGTACTTTTGGAACACGTAAGTAGCGCTAGACGTTCTTTGTGACGCTCTGCAATTTTTAGACTTTTCTCTGCCACCAGGCCGCTTTCGGGCGTTTTTGTTGCAGGAAACTTGCAAGCGCCTTAATGCAAGTCAGCATCTGTATTGAGATTGCTGGAGTGATGCTGTGCTTGTTGGCTTATCGATGATCTTTGGATCCGAGGACTTTCAAGGTTAGTGTCTGGCTGTGTTATTTTGGAGGAAAAAGAAATTTTTTTGGGTGGCTTTTGGAACTCGCATAGCGACAGTATTTTTGAAATCTGCCACGAGAGGTCGCTATTATGGAGAGTTGCTATATATATATAAGCAGCCGAGATCTGACACTTGCGGAGCTAAGAAACTATATAATTGCGCAACATGTCGCCGGCGCTGTCATGCTAAGTGCGTGTCTCGTCTATAGTTGCGATCCTCTACTAATTCAACAAGCTACGTTTGCAAGAAATGCGTACAAGTAAAAGATAAGAAGAATATCCCCTATATTACTCACACACACACAGCGCTGGCAATAACAGCCAGATACTCGGCATTCATAAGGATAGTAAGAAGCTGCCCCTAAGTATATCTACTCTTTCCAAGACTGATACGCAGGCAGCAACGGTCACCACCATCCAGGGACAACTAACGGCCAAGACATCGCAGAAGGATGGGATCGCGGTGGAGCAGAAAAATATTTATTTAAATATTAATACTATTAAGGTTATGCGGAATAGAAGTGGCGCTGCGCTTGATGCCCCCACTACTTCTCTTAAAAATAATAAAATAATTGATACGTTAGACAATAATAAAAATTTTAATGATAATGTTGACTTTTCTCCTGTTCATGCTGCTCTGTCTGCGTTAGAAGGCTTTTTGTCTCGTAAGCTTGAATCAGTCCTAGGTGAGCTCGGTCGACTTTCAGATCTTGAGAGTGGCGTAATGGGTATTGGTGATGGCTTGCGAGACATATTGAATAAGCTAGATAAGCAAAATGAATTGATTCAGAATTTACAATCTGTGCAGGCAGGGTTGCTGGATGAAAATCTTAAACTTAGGGAGAGAGTCAACGTCTTAGAGGGTCAGTTGTTGTCCACTCTAAATAAAAACTGTGAAAAGATTAATACAAATTTAAATTCTAAAATTAATGGTATTAATACTATGCTAATAAATGAAGGCAGGGTTGCTGGATGAAAATCTTAAACTTAGGGAGAGAGTCAACGTCTTGGAGGGTCAGTTGTTGTCCACTCTAAATAAAAACTGTGAAAAGATTAATACAAATTTAAATTCTAAAATTAATGGTATTAATACTATGCTAATAAATGAATTAAATGGAGTTAACAAGAACTTGTCAAAACTTGTGGTGAAGGTAGCGGGCGTAGCGCAGACCATCTCTGATCTCAGTGTACTGGAGCGCGTGGATGAGCATGATAGTAGTCTACACACAAATAGAGATACGAGTGCAACACCGGAGACTAACACTTTAAATACACAAGCCAATATAGGTCAACAAAAACAGCTCCACCGAAACAAACATAATTGTGGCGCCAGGGTCGGTTATTTGGTAATTTCTAGCGTACTAGACTGCTTAGCGGCTGATATTCTTCTGGAGGATTATGCTTCTGCTGTTCTTGGTGCTATACTTCCGATTGTAACAAAGTCGCAAATATTGTCGGCTGCTATGCTGACATCACCTAGCACTGAAAACGGTGAGATCAGAGACGGTCCGGGAGGTCCCTTCTCGCTGCTGGTTAGACTATCGGAGGAGAGTCTAGTGCGAGAAATATTTATACAAAAAAAAAATTACTAGTTTCTCAACTACAGATAGTAGTTTCTCAATTACTAGTTTCTGCCATTAATAATCACTCTCAAATAATGAATATCTCCAAAAGGAGACATATAAAAATTTCAAAGATCTTAAGAAATATGTCAAGGAGAGGGGAATTAATTTTGTATGGCATAGAAATAGCAGATTTCTGACAAAACGGAGGAGAAGGGAGAGAGCATTTGCATTTGCTTCAAAAAATGAAATAGATAAAATATGTAGTTCTTAAAACATAATTTTAGATAAAAATATTATTACTAACGATAATTCCAAAGTAATTAGTGGATGCTTAAGAAATGACGACATTATTGTGATTAGCAAAGGATGTAATGTTGAAAAGGCAAGATTAAATAATGATAATGACGTTGATGTCTCTCTCCAATGACTACACCGGATCTCCCCGAGGAATCGCACGGGGAAAAAGGGTGAACTGCGAGCGGGCTTTCTGAATGTGACCTTTCTGAAGAGCTCACATTGGACAGGTGCGCGAGTTCCTATGTGATGGTCCCTCTTATAATCTGTTTGGAGTGGCTGAGACCTGGCTGGGACCGACTGTCTCGAATGACGTCATTTGCATTAAGGATTATAAGTTATTCAGGCAGGACAGAAACCTTCATGGAAGAGGGGTTGCCCTCTACGTTAAAAATAATTTAAAATATAAAGTACTAGCTTATTCTAATACCACAACCAGTACTAGCAGTGGCATACCTGAAGTGCCAGAATATATTGTTTGTTCTATTAAGGATGGCAACTCTGAACCTGTGCTGGTTTCTGTCATCTATCGTCCTCCTGCCATCTCATTTACAAAAAATTCTGATTCATTATTTTCTTTGAGTGATTTATCTCATGATTTTTCACATAAAATTATAATGGGGGATCTGAATGCTGATCTCCTGCAAGAAAGCAGTGATGCGAGGTTTCTTAGTAAGCTGACAGCGAAGCTTTCGCTTCAGTTGGTCCAGCATGGTGACACTTATATAACTCCATCTTCTTACACATGGATTGACCTGATTCTTGTGGATGGCAATGACAATGTACTTGACGCTCATGTAACTTACCTGCGAATTTTCATAGTCGGCACAACTTAATTGATGTTTCTATTGCTTATAATACGTGCAGTATAGATCACAAGTCGATTAGATATGGAAACTATAAAAGCATTTGTCAAAATGAATTACTAGAGAAATTAGCCGGCTATGATTGGAAACCATTAACAGCTGAAACTGTCGACCCAGAGTCTGCACTTGGCTGCATTTGTGACAATTTTACTTCTGTCATAGAAAGTTTAGCACCAGTGAAAATACTTAGGCATACGAAGAATAGCTCACCATGGTTAAATAAAGAATTGTCGCAGATGCGGCGCAAGCGAGATGCTACTGAAGATATAAACGGACAAACGAAATGCAATACCTGACTGAGTTTCTTCATTTACGTAAAACAGTAGACGAACAAACTGAACTTGCAAAGACTACATACTATCACAATAGACTGTTCGAAGCACTTGCAAATGGTAATGTCTGAAAGGAGCTGAGAAACTCTCATCCAGACCTCAAGGGAACTGGAATGGATTCACTCCTGATGAGCTAAACACGCACTTTGTTGGGGTGTCGGTCTCGCCGCATGATGATAATGAGCATCGCGAGAGGGTTCTTACTGAATGTAATGAAGATGGTTTTGCTTTTAAATCAATTAATATCAATGATGTTATTCTTGCGATTTTTCATTTCTCATCGCAAGCTCGTGGCGAGGATAACATTCCTCAAAGCGTGATACTTAAAGCTCTACCATTTATTGGTGAACATCTTGTGACTCTGTTCAACTCTCCTTTTGCGCATGGGGTCTTCCCTGGCCTTTGGAAGCAGGCACGTATTGTGCCATTAAAAAAGTGTTCTGCACCTAAGTCGTCTAAAGATTTTAGGTCAGTTGCGATTTTGTGTTTTCTTTCGAAGGTACTTGATAAGATCGCCCACGACCAATTGGAGGAATATATTACTACAAATAAGATGCTTGATCCCAAGCAGACTGCTTTCAGAAAGCACAACTTGACGCAGACAGCTACTCTCAAATTAACTGATGATATAAAATCGTGTCTAGACAAAAAACTCGTAAAGTTGCTTTTGTTTTTTGACTTTAGTAAGGCATTCGACACGATCTCTCCTTCCAAGTTACTTGCTAGGCTTAGATTGATGGGGTTTTCCAGGTCCGCTCTCTTGTGGATTAACTCCTATATATCAGGAAGGAAATAAATAGTTTCCACGCATTTAAATGAGGAATCGAGTTGGTTGACAACCAACCTAGGAGTTCCACAGGGGTTGATATTGGGGCCTCTGTTGTTTTGTCTTTATATTAATGACGTACGTGACGCTCTTGACTCTGGTTAAGTCAAGCACCTACTCTATGTAGACGACCTGCAAATTTACACGCAGGTGCCTTCCGAGAATGTCGGAGAGGGTATTCTAATCTTACAGAGGGCGGCTAAAGCGGTGTCGGAGTGGGCTGCTGGTGTCTCTCTCACTTTGAATTCTAATAAAACTAAGGCGATCGTCTTTGGCAATAGTCGTTTTGTAAACTCTTTTTATGCTGGAAGGTCACGGACGATCGATCTTGAAGAAGGCATTAGTATACCTTTCTCTGACTCCGTGACAAGTCGTGGTGTTGTGCTTGACCCTAAACTTTCTTAGGAACCGCACATTGATATGATTACAAAAAAGTTTACTAGAGTTTTATATGCCCTGCGGTTTTTCCGTCGGTACACCACGGAGACTCTGCGTAAACAGCTCGCAACCGCCCTGCTTTCCCCACATCTTGATTATTGTTTAGTGATTTTGCTCGATGCTCATCAGGGATTTGGAAGACGAATACAGAGATTACAAAATTCATGTGGGAGATATGTAATGGGTTTGAGAATGGGTGATCATGTCTCTCCCTATAGAACTGCGTTGGGTTCACTGTGCACTGATTCGAGGAGACAGTATTTTTTGGCTGTACTTATGTACAAAATCGTGCGCATGAACACTCCGTAGCATTTAGTCTCTTCACTAAATGTATATTCAGGGTGGCTACTAGTGGAGAGGCAAAGGATCTAGCAGTGCCCTTTATGCGCACTGAGACTGGAAGGAATTCCTGCCAAGTTTAAGGTGTGCATTTTTGAAATTCCCTACCTGCTGAAATTAAGTATCTTCCATCTCTTAACAGGTTTAAGACGGCAGTGAGGGGTATTTGCTTACCTTGAATAATATAAAATCTCTTTATGTAAATTTATTATGTGTAGTCCCATTTGTAGCTTTAAGGTGTGCTTGTGTTTATAGTATGATTGATGAGCGCATGGTGGAGAGTGAATGCGTTACTTTTTACTTTTTGATTTGACTCGTTTGATTTTTATTTTATTTTATTATATTTTATTTTGAATTTTATTGTTTTGACTGATAGATATTAATTCGACAGATTCGTTTATTTTAATTTTTATTAATGTTTATGTGTGTATTTTATTATTGTAATGATCTGTGATATTACTCTGAAAAGTGACTTACTTATGTAGTATTATTAGTTTTAGGAAATCGACTGTGATATCATGAGTGCAATATTTATACGTAACGTTACAGTATTATCTTATTTTTGTATTTTATTATGTATTATATATTATTTTTTGTATTACACACTTTTTGTAAACTGTTACAAAATCAATATATATCTATCGATCTATCCATGTTCGCTACACATGTGTGAGATGCGTAGTGTGCATATAATTTCTAAGGATAATATACACAGTGGAAAAAAATTTGTAATTTTAACACACATAAGCGTTACAGATGAAACACAAATTTTTTGTGTTGAAATTTACAAATTTTTTTTGTGTAATTTTCGAAGTTAAAATTTTAACATAAAAATTCATGAATAATACAAAATTTTGAATAATAAAATTTGTAAATTTTACAAATTTGTGTTAAAATACAATGATTGAAAGGATGATGAAATATTAAATAATGATATTCTCGTATTTCCTTCTGTTAATATATTTAAAAATAGAAAGAGATAAGGAAATATAAGAAAAAGGATAAAATGATGGATGTTGGAGTGGGTCAATAAAATCATAAACAAACAAAACTCATTTGACAATATTACATTGTCGTTTAAAGGCGAACGTAAACGAAAAGAGCCGATCATTTTTGAATATGAGTATATCATATTATAACCTCTCACAACTTCAATCCTGAAAAAGGATAGCACAAAGTGCTCATGTAGAAAGAAAAGGATAAAAAGGAAAGGTTCTTTTTAAGCTAGACCCGTTTTTAGTGTAGACGCCATGCTACAACTAGTCCAGGGTCTCTATGCTTATATGTTTGTACTAATAAATGCCTCTTATAAGCCACGAGACTCTAATTTTGATTTGTTAAGATTTAATTACTTATTAATGGCCAATAACACTACATATAAATAAATTTCAATAAGTACACATGATTTGAATTTAAGTACTCCAACGTACATTCACCAAGAGACACTTAATTGAAAGTAATATTTAATCAAATTCTTACTAATCGTAAGATAAATTAATGTTAATTAAGATTTCACACACTTATTAAATTCACAAAAGAAATATACGTGAATTTAATATTTAATCAATTTTACTAAATTAAGCTTTGATTTTTAATTTAAATAGTATTTCGTTATTGCTGCTACCGGTACGGGGCTGGTGTTTATCCAGCCCCTCGCGGACCTGCAGAATAATCGAAAATTGAAACAAGTATTTATTTTAAGTTTTACTTTATTAGAAGAGAGCTGGCCAAAGAGTGCCGTACAAAGATTCGGCTTCGATCTGCTTAAGCGTCGATCAAGCCGCCACGGCCGCAATCTTCTCCTACTACTAAGTAGAAGGGATATATTTACATATCTTACATTATACTATTACAGGTGCGCTTGGATGTGTGTTTGCGTACGTCACTTTATAGGCGTATATCGGCGCACATCCAAGCGCGTACATACATTCTTATTAATATCCATCTCGCGCGCTGATATATTTTCTAATTGCTACGTCGCGCCGACGCACAAGATAGAGATAGACTTTTAACGCGATGATTCAAATTTAGGAGAGAATAAGATTATTGTTAATTATCTTTTATTTTATTCTTTTTTCTTACTTATTCTCTCTTAAATTCTCTTTCAATTTTTTATATTATAAATATAATATAAGTGAGGTCACAATTTGCCCCCCGAAAAAAACTTTTGACTATTTTCTTATATAATTATTAAATATCTAAATTTATTATGAGTTTCCGGAAAAGGAAATGCCTTTACGTTGCATATTTATGCGAGCAAATTTTGAATTTACATTATTTTTCCATTTCTTTGTAATTTAAAACATTTTTATTTTTATATTTATTTTTCATGTTTTATAACTTATAAATGCATCTCATTGTATGCATATTTGCCCCCCCAAAATAAAATAATTTGCACTGTATCATAAACACTTCAATTAATAACTACATTTCTCTTTTGGTCACAAATAATTACTGTGCAATTTATTTTATTTTTTACATCAGTGTACAATGAGTATCCTTCTTAATGACAATTAACTTTATAATATTTATATATTTTACGCTACCTTATAATTTCTGAAAACTACATTACTATTAAAAAAAGATTTATAATTTAACTAATGATCAGTTAATCTACTTTGATTCAGGTTCTTCTTTCACCTATACGTATTTATCCCATATATTAAAAGGTCCATCTTGATTCTTGAGTGAGTTGCTTCTATGATGCTTTCCCAATTTTTTATAATTAATGCATATAAGCATTTCTTTCTTTCTTTTGAACTGGAGTTCTTTATTGATGATTTATCTTTCTTTTTTGGTCCTTTGTGGCCATAATCTTTTGTTAATGTTTCATTTAAGCTTTCATATATTTGTTCTTAAGGTTTTATAATTTCCTTTTTTATTTTAATTTTATTTGTATTCAACCTAGGTTTTCTGAAATTGTTTATTATTTTATATTTTAATACCTTTTTAAATAAGTTTTTATCCATATACTTTAAATTGTTTTTTATCCTTCCATTTGAAGAATAAGATTTATTTTCAATATTTTTTATCCAATGTTTATGTGATATGAAAGGATCAGATGTATTATTAAATACTTTATTTTCTTTAGAAGTCAAATCTATTTGTTTGATTCCTAGTTTTTGTGATATATTATCACTTTTATCAATTTTTCCATGATCCTCATCTTTTGCAAGTTCATGATTTATATAGTTTTCTTTTTTAATGAATGCACATGTATTTGAGTCTTTGCTCTTCTGTGATTCTTTTATTTGTTTATGAGTATACTCATTTAGTTTGAGCTTTTGCTCTTTATATTTTAAATTGACATATTCGTCATTCATATTATTTTTTAATAGTATTATTTTATGCATTGCCCCCCCCCCCCAATCATCACACTCAACATCTTTTGGATATTATATCTTGAAATATAGTATCTTTTTATTCTTTTATATTTTTTGCTAATAGTTTTAATTAATTTATTTTTCATGGATAATATTTGATATTTTTTAGATTTTCCTAGGTCGGTAGATTTTTTTGAATTTATAGTTTTATATATTTTTGGGGTGCTAGAGTTCGTTACGTCTCTAACCCCATCTTTTTTAATACAAGAGGCAACTCCATCTAGTTTTCCTGATTTCCATCATTTTTATTTTCTTTAAACTCTATGTTTAATATATCCATTTCTTCATGAGCTTTTCTTATGGTTTTGTTATCTATGGGTGGTTTTAATTTTTCTTGTTGAGATTTCCCTGTGTAATTACTATTTGTGGCGTTTGTTGTCCTCATTGCTTGTATTTGAGCTAGTTGTTTTTGCTCGTGATTTTGTGTGCTTTGGCTTGGTTTATTCCAATGTGTATCATTTGTTGTCCTATTCGCATAATTTTGTCTTTGATTATGATTTATATTTTCACTTTGTTTATAACTGTTGTAGTTACTTGTGTTATTTCTGTTTCCTTCATTGTTATTAATTCTTTATTGTGTTTGTTGCTGTTGGTAATATGATGTCTTGTTTCGCTCTTTCTTCTCGTGAATTTTGTCGTCGCTATCGAAATCTGCGAGTATTTTTAGGAGTGACATTTTATCTTTGTTTTGTGAAAACTGTATAGCCTGTCTTACACTTCTGTTGAAATGTCTGGCTATTTTCTCTGTTAATTCCTCATCTGTGTCATTTAAATTCAATTCTTTTGCGTAGCTGAATAACTGTGTAGCGTATGAGACTCTTGACAATTTTCCTTGTTCATAAAACTGGCCAAATTCGATTTTACGTCTTGAAGTCCTTTGTATATCGTGACTCCAAAATCTCTCTTTAAATAATTCTTTAAATTCATTGTATGTAGTGACGTTATCTTGATGGATATACCACCATTCGTTTGCTTCCTTCTGTAATACTGTTTCTAATATTTGAAGTTTTTGTTCTTCACTTATGTTTTTTAGGGCAATATATTTGACTAATTCGTTTAGAAATTTTATTGGCCTCTCGGTTTCATTACCTTCAAATTTTGGGACCGGGATTTTTATTTTGTTTGCATTTTCTTTACTATTTGTAGCTACTTGTTCTGTTGTTTTGTTTATTACATTTTCTTGAAGTTGATTTATTTTTTCCTCCTGTTCAAGTGCTAATTCATCTATTTTTCTGTTCAAGTTGTTATGTACCATTTTTATGGCTTCATCTTCATTTATTGCTATTTTTAATCCTTGTAATTCTTCGACTAATTTATCATTTCGTTCTGACAATAAGGCGTTTTGTCTTTTGTACTCGTTGAGTAAGTTTCTTATTCCAATGTTATCTTCTGATAATCTTTTTATTTTGTCAGATAATGCGTTTACTTGTTCTCTTACATTTTCCGTTCCTGCGTGTGCTGTTCTTTCTAAATTTAAATGTATTGATTTTTCTGAATTTGTTGATGTGTTCATTTTTGCGTCCAATTCTTCTTGTTTTGCAGATAATTTCTGTAACTCATCTGTTACTACTCTCATCCATTCGTTTTGTTCTGATTGATTATTAACATCAAAGGATTGATCAGCATTTTCCAATTCTTTCATTAATAACGTTGAGCGTCTTTTGTTCGCCATTTTGATATATATATTTTTTTTCTTATTTTTATTTTTCTTCTTTACTTTTATTATTTAATTTCTTCTTGAATCTTGTTTCTTGAATTTGTTTTACGTTCGCAATAAAAATTAATTTTCAATCAAAACAAAATAGTAAAATGAATTTGTCTGTGCGCTTATTATGCGACGCTACTGTATAATTTATTTCATATATTAGTTTTGTGCATAAGTGTGACACCGAACCTGCAAAGTGTCTATTTGATTTGAATTTAATTTATTTGATTTAATATATTTCCTTTTATCATTTAATTTTAAATTTATTTACTTGAATTCTAATGTTCATAAATGAATATTAGTGAAGCACAAATTGAGCACCACTGTGCTGGTTGAGTGTCACTATTTACAATATTCTAATTTTGAAATATTATTTAATTTCCTATGTTAAATTTTATTTGAGTTTATCGATGCTTAATTTCATCAATACACGCTTTCTATCGCTTTGTTTACATTTGCGGATTAGCGGTGTTAACTATATTACCTTTTGTGATCTTGGAAATAATCCGAAAATTTGCGACTTTTATGTCGTTTAAAATATTAACGTTATCGCGAATAATATTTGAATTTAAAATTATTTGAAATTTTCTTCCTTTTCAGAGTATTTCCAATTTCTTTTTAACTTTCTTTTCGCAATTTTCTTTTTCTTTTAATTTATTCAATTTTTTGTATTTTATTACTTTAATTACTTATTTTTTCTTTTTATTTTTTCTATTTCGCAATTTTCTTTTTCTTTTAATTTATTCAATTTTTCGTATTTTATTACTTTAATTACTTATTTTTTCTTTTATGTTTTCTATTTCAACTTCTATTTCATGCAAGTTTTCTACCATTTCTGGCATGTTGTAATTAAATTTGAATCTACCTTCGTTTAATTTAATTGTATTTTCATTTACTTTATTTGCTATTTCTGTTACTTTTTTTTCTAAATATTGTAAATATGCTTCTACTTTCTCTATTTTTACTTGCATGAAATGTAAGTTTTCATTTTGTTTTTCTATCTTAGTTGATACCGCGTTTACAATTTCGTAGGCTTCTACGTTATTTAATACGAAAAACTCTGTTTTCTTATGATCTTTATTTCTTTTTTGTAAAAAAAGCTCTACTTTTTTACATAGATAGTTACATTTTTCATTATAATTATTTTGTTTCTCTATTGATTTTTTTATAAAATCACATACTTTTATTTTGACCATTACGTTATTGGTTTTTTAATTTTGTATGTATCTAATTACTATTGTTTAATTTTAAAAAGAGAAACGCGAAAAGAAATTTCTTTACAATTTTGTATATATTTAATTACAATTTTTTGATTTTGAAAACAGGAACGAAAAAAGAAATTTCTTCACAAATTTTTCGACTATTTACTCTCAGTCATGGGTTTAAACTATACCCATGGGCGCCAGTTATATAATATAAGCGAGGTCACAATATAAATATAGAAATAGAGCCGGTTAGTGGCTCAGTTGGTAGAGCGTTGGATTCGTAATCTCGAGGTTCTGAGTTTAAATCCCGCTCTCAGCAACCGATTGATAGAAGCACCACTGTACATTACATGTGCTTTGTTCACAAACATACTTATGAGTTCCGTCGCTGATTAGCATTACAAAGAGTATAAATATAGCGACGTTAAAGAAGAAAAAAAAAGTAAACGAATTTTTGGACTTAGCAGAAATTAATATTTACGAACTAAAATTTACCTTGCATTTATGGCATTTTGATTGCATATAATAATAATGCTAATATATAATTATTAAAAGTATGAGATTATTTGAATAACTAAGCACACACATGTTTGTATAAATAACAAACTCCGTGTGTTAATTCGACAAAAATTTTTGTGTTGATTTTAAAAGTACAAAGAAATTGATAAATTACAAAAATTTGATGAATCGCAAAATTTTTATTATGTATTGTTTGTTATTTTTTAGAGCAATGTTTTTGGAGTCGATTTTTTTATTCAAATTTTTCATTTTCTACATTTCAGTAAAGCTCCTTTCTGAAAGAACAAATATGGAGAAGACCTACTAATCAAATATTTAACGTCAGCCTAAAAAAATTGCCTCAAATATAAAAAAAATATGAAAAAAAATATGATAAAAATTATTTTTATAAATAGTTTTCTTAACGGATGTTAATAGTATTCATAACGATGTCAGTGTTGTTGAAATCGATTTTTATTTTTTTTATTTTATTGATATCTTTTTAAATTCATTGTTTAAGTGAATGTAATGACTTGTCCGCACTAAAGCTATGCTGAAACAATAACTTTTGTTAAAATAAAAATTTAATTGAGCTTGTTATTTTTTTTGAACTTTGAATGAAAATTAGATATCATGCTCGACAAATCTAACTTCAAAATAGTATACATCGAAAGTTTGCTCATAACTTTTTACGGATAATGTTTTGGCGAATTTCTTGACTTGTCCGCACTCGAGATTACTATTAAAACAAAAAGTTTTTATTTTCATATTTATATTTTAATATTTGCAATTTATAATATTTGTATTTTTAGTTTTATAGTTTTATTTTAATATTTGTATTTCTATTATTATAATTAGATTGAATTTGAAGCTCTTCGTGTAAAAAAGTAAAATGTTAACCACGGAGACAAAATTTTTTTGCCCTTGTCTTTATTAACCCGACTCGGGTAAAAAATTCCTTTTAGAGCTATGCACAAATATAGTCATTTTTTCCCAGAAATTTTTTTGTTCTTAAATAATTTGCTCGTACTAACCGAGTATTAGTCCAGTATTCAAAAGACACGTATGGAACCTTTCTGGAGACATCCTCTATTAGATAAAAAAAGTTTTTTTCGGATTGATTCAGAAATGACGGAGTTTCAAGGTAACAAACATAAAAAAAAAATTCGATTGAATTGAGAACTTCCTTCTCTTTTGAAGTCGGTTAAAAAAAATCAGAAATTTTATGATCTAGTAAAAATTACTATTTTTTTATAAAAAACTAAAGTGAAAAATGAAACCGACAAAGAGTAAGTCTACGGGGTTATTTTCTACATTAATAAGTATCTTTTTATCAATCACATAAGCTGAAAAATAAGTACGTAGCAATTCAGAAAACTTCAGATGTCTTTTACACGTTATTTCAAACAGAAAATATTTTATTATGTTTCTGCCGTAGTTGATAGTTCGTAAATGAAAAATTCATTACTCAATTTATTTACCAAAGAAGTTTTCAAATTGGAAATATTTGAAAACTTCTCGATTTATAAACTTCGATTTATTCGACTGGAGCTCTTAAAAAATTTTGTTTAATTTTGTTGGAACAAAATAAAACAATTTTTGCAGGCTTTCAGCAATATTCATTTTTTGACCATCGACGTGAAATTTTCCATATACATTGATAATCAATAAAGATTTAGTAATAATACCTGTATGCCCGTTGTTATTTAGTTTCAAAGGAGATGGAAGGAAATTGTGATATCCAACCATCTCTAAAGCAGGAAGAGGTAACGGCACTGATCTACTAGCAGCTATGATAATCGGTGATTGCCATTTTCCAGCACACTGGGCATAGTTCTTCATCCACTTATTCTGACCTGTTAATAATAAATATTATTTATCACTATTTATCACTGTAATAATGTAAAATACATATAAAAAGATATAGATGTATAAAAAGCAAATTCTGATTATTATTATTAAATTTTGTTTATTTTATATTCAGTTACGATATTAGGAAGTAAAAGTATTTGGCATAAAATAAATATCGAAATGTTTTTCGCCATTCTAACCCTAAAATCGCAACTTCGTTGCTCTTTTTTGGCTCTCATGGCGAAAAATACACTACGTAACTAGTATGGAAAGGCTTTTTTACGAAACTCGTTACGACCCTCACCTTAGACTCAAGCCGTAAACTTCTCACTTCGTTAATAAAACCTTTCCATACCCACTACTTAATGTACTAAAAACTGATTTTATAAATTAGAAAATAATAAAAACTTATTTTCATCATAAAATGTGCAGGAGAATAGTTATTTAAATTCATTTACAATTGAGAATATTAAAGGTTCCAAGGGTTAGCAATTATAAATTTAGATATAGCTTTTTGAAATCTATGATAGCAGATATGAAATGGTAGCCAAAAATTTTACCCGTTAATAACATCTTGATAAAATTATATGTACATAAGTTTTCAAAGCTGAAGATGTTGAATTTAGTTTCAAACTTTCGAGATTCAAATTAATAGCATCTTAAAAATTTGCAAAATTTACAAAATTTTGCAGAACTTATGAGTACATAAGTTTTCAAGTTGGATGATCATTTCCAATGGCCATAAAGATCAGAAGCTTCTAAATGCCCTCACTTTTTATAGCCTTTAATCAGTATTCTTACGATAGCTTTGTTATTTTAATTTTTATTGCTGCCTGAAAAGTTTTCAACAACTTTTTTAAAACTAAACTGAGCGAATTTTTGGTTCTTTGTCATTATGTTAACAAAGTTCCTATCCTTCAGGATAAAGTGCATATTTGAGGGGGGAAATCTGAGGGAAACGGTTTTAGCGTAGCCAAAAATTTTCATGGCTTCAAAAATTTATTTACTATCTGAAAAATATACTCTTGAAGTTTGCGCCATATATATTGCCGTATGTACTCTGTCTTTTTCCAATGCTTTTGGGAATTGCTTCATTAAACTAAACTCAATTCGAAGAAGTGGAAGGAGAACTTTTGTATTTTCTACTAATGGCTCATGCAAAATGTTTTTAAAACCCAAATCTCCAACTAGATCATTTAAATAAAAATTAAATTTAAAAAGCAAGGCATGGTAAAAAAAAAGGAATCCAAACTAGTTTTTATCGAACATAAGATCCATGGAAATTTTTGATATTTCCTTTGGAGATTGCTCATACATGAAGAGAACTTGAATATATCATGGAATGGAAGGACTATCCATATCGTAAAATCAATCTGGAGCTATATACTATTAAATAAAAAAGGAGTTTTTAAATTGGTTTGTAAATGAGTTATCAGATAGCAAATATGAGAATAATACAACTCAATTGAGAACCTTAAGTTTTTGGAGCTGGCAGTGAACACAAAAATCTTATATTATATTAAAGTGGAATCACTTTTTTTCCGTTTCTCCAGTTCTCCGGTTTTCTGGTTCTCCGGTTCTCCGCATTTTTTAAATGTGTCTAATCTTATGGTAATAAGAGTAGCAAATTTTTATTGGGTCCTATATAATTAGTACTCATTAGTCCAAAGCTTTTTTTTGGGTCTTATATTTTTATTCAATGCCCATTTTTTGGGCCCTTTTTTCTTATTCTTATATTTTCTTGGGCTCTATATTTTTCTGAGCTTTATTTTTTTGGGCCTTACATTTGTTTGGGTACAATATTTATTTGGTATCTATATTTTTTTGGGCTTTATATGTTTCTGGGTCCTACATTTTTCTGAGTCTTATTTTGTTGGTCCAATATTTTTCTGATTCTTATATTTTTCTGGGCCTCATTTTTTTAGGGTCCTATATATTTTTGGGCCTAAAATTTGTTTGGGTCCTATATTTTTTTGGGCTCTATATTTTTCTGGGCCTTATATTTTTTGGGTCCTGCATTTTTCTAAGTCCTATTTTCTTTGGGCCTCATATTTTTTTGGCCTCTTATTTTTTTAGGCCCAATATTTTTTTGATTTTCATATTTTCTTGGGCTCTATATTTTTTTGGCTTTATATTTTTCTGGGCCTTATATATTCCGGGCCGTACATTTTTTTGTGTCTTTTTTTCTTTAGGCCTCATATTTTTTGGGCCTTTTATTTATTTGGGCCCAATATTTATGAATAATTTTATACGTCATTGTATTTTACCCAATAGTGCCAGACAGGGTATATACCCCAAGGCCAAATAAAGAATGTCTATGTCTATGTCTATGTTTCTCTCACCCTCTTTTGCTGTCTCTCTTCTTCTCTCGCTCTCTCTTGCTCTTGCAATTTATCAGTGTCCTTTTTTTCTTTAGTTTTTATTTTTGTTATCCTAGTATTATTTAATTTTTCTTTCTATTTATTTGGTTTTCTTTAATTTTTATATAAGCTTCTTTCTTCCGCTTTATTCGCATGTTTTTGTTCCGAATCATCAGTACTCATTTATTCCTTAAATTTCATTTTCGCTATCTTAGTATTCTCTAATGTCTTCTTTATATTTATTTATTTGTTTTTTTTTTATTTTTATATAAGCTTTTTTCTTACGTAAAGCATCATTCACACGCGATTGTTCCAATTCATCAGTACTCTTCTTTCTTAAATTTTAATTTTATTATCTTTATATTTTCTTACTATTTTATATCTATTCGGTTGTTTTTTTTCATTTAAGAGGAGGTCACGTATCTCTGTCCTTTTCTAATCAAAGAATTGAGTTTTTTACAGAAACTAATAACTTTATCAAAAAATGAAGAGAAAGCCGCATCTCGTAATAAAAAAAAGCAATATTTTCTTTGATAAGAAAGAATTCATTCAATTGCTTCGTTTTCAAGAAAATCTTGAAAAACTTAAATCATAGAGGTTAGGGTGGACAATTTGGTTTTTCAAGGTTTTCTTGAAAATGAAGCAATAAAATTAATTTTTTCTTATCAAAGAAAATATTGCTTTTTTTGATACAAGATGCGGCTTTCCCTTCATTCTTTGATAAAGTTATTAGTTTTTGTAAAAAAATCATTTCTTTGATTAGAAAAGGACAGAGATACGTGACCTCCTCTTAAATATAAGCTTTTTTTTCGTAAAGCCTCATTTGCACGTATTTGCTCTAATTCATCAGTATTCTTTTTTTTTTCTTGAGTTCTATTTTTTTATCTAACTATTTGCTCTAATTCATCAGTATTCTTTTTTTTTCTTGAGTTCTATTTTTTTATCTAACTATTTTCTAATTTCGCTTTATATTTATTTGGTTGTTCTTTTTTCATTTTCATATAAGCTACTTTCTTACGTGAAGCTTCATAAACACGTATTTGTTCTAATTTATCTGTATTTGTTTTTTAATTTCATTTTTATTATCTCATTAATACTTAATATTTTTTCATATTTATATAATTGATCTTCTTTTATTTTCATACAATTTTCTTTTACGTAAACATTACGAACATGCCTTAGTGCTAATTTATCACTACTTTTTTTCTGCATTTTCATAATCATGTATTTTTCTGAATTTTGGTTACATTAAGGGGACGCTGTATCTCTCTATCCTTTTATAATTTAAAAATGTAAATTTTTGGGAAAACTAGTTATTATTGATAGAAATTAAGGGTTGTCCGCAACTTCTATAGTGAAAAACAATATTTTGTCTGATGAGAGCAAATTAATTTTGTTGCTTTTTTTTCAAGTAAAGTTTGACATACTTACAAAATCCTAAATTAGGCTAGAGAATACGTTATTTAAGTATGTCAAACTTTACTTGAAAAAAAAGCAACAAAATTAATTTGCTCTCATCAGACAAAATATTGTTTTTCGCTATAGAAATTGCGGACAACCCTTAATTTCTATCAATAATAACTAGTTTTCCCAAAAATTTACATTTTTTAATTAGAAAAGGATAGAGAGATCCAGCGTCCTCTTAATTCGATTGTTCTGTTACCATTTTCATAATAAATCTTGTTATACATAAAGCTCCTTGGTCGTCTATTTCTTTTAATTCTTTTTTTCCTTCATTTAATTTAATTTCATTAGTCTTAATTTTAATATCGTTATAATTTATGTGAATATCATCAAAATCCATCAAATCATCATTTGGTTAAAAAAAAATTGTATCTAAAATGTCATTGTCAATTTCCATCTGGATCATTTCAAGATTTGAATTCTCCTGTTCACGATACATTTTTATGATATTCTTTTGTTATGCTAATGAATGCATTTTTCAGTTTTTTTCAAGTAGTTCAATCTTGGCGATCACAGTGCTTCGTAGTGAATTCATATAAAAATCTAATGTAACTTCGAGATTCCTTTTGAGAATGATTTCTAAGCTCATTACGAACGTTGAAGCATCATTTTTAAAATCGGTTTACATGGCTTATTTTCAGAAAAATAGATAAGACGAAAAAGAATTATTCAAAACCAAACAATTTTATTTCATTTATAAAAGAAATGCTCAAAAAAGATCGAAACGTAAGTATAATAATAAAAATATAACAAAATTGTAGAATATTGGCCTTATGTTATGGAGCTGTTGGGCTCAAATATTAAAAAGATTGTCACAAAGTAATTCTATAGCTACTTACGTATGGATACATAGTATTCACTAAATGTAAATTTTTACATCGATGCCATCTTCTAACATATTCTTTAATTTGTTCAAGTTCATATCATATGTCAGATTTTGAGCAATTCAGTCGTAATTTGGAACTTGCTTAATAAACAAGAAGAGGTCCTCACCTCTAGGAAATAGTTTTGGCTGATATTGCAGGTTATGATCCTTTGATAAAAAAATAAACACTGGTTCCTTCTTTTCGTCCAATAAACCCAGAGACTAAGATAAAGCCATTTCTCAATAATATAGTAAAAAGAAGCTCTCATAAAAACTTGATTAACCAAAAAGCTAAAACTCTCACAGAAAAAAATAAAAACAATAAAAGACTAAACGAGTTTAATACTTTGATCTAAGCTTTATTGCATCAAAGAGTCTCGCCTAGTTCAAAAGTTATAGCTAACACAGCATGGAAGATTTCACTGAAATATTTCGAAATCATCCACTTCAATATTTTAATGGAACCTTCCATGCAGATTCTATGAAGTCCTCACGAAATATTTCAAAATATTCCACTGAAATCTTACATTGAAAGATTTTCACTGGAAAGTTGCGCGGAATGTTACGAGAGATTTCTAGTGACGCCAATAGAGGGGTGTTCGTTAAGAAGAGGCCAACCTATCTATCTTTGTCTAATAGTGTTTTTCATCACTTATGTAAACACCATTGGCTGTAACACGAAAAAAATGACAGCCCCCGCTGGATACTGGTATAATGGTTAAATTTTATAATAAGAACAAAATAATTTAATCATGTAGTTTTTGAATAATATGAGACCTACCAAAAAAGATAGGTTATATTTTAGATTTTAAGTAGGTCTCATATTATTCAAAAATCACGTGATAAAATTATTTGTTCTTATTATAAAATTTACCTATAATACTAGTATCTAGCAGAGGCTGCTATTTTTTTAGAGTTACAACCAATGGTGTTTATATAAATGATGAAAAACACTATTAGACAAGGACAGATAGTTCGGCCTGCTCTTAAGATGAAGCCGAACTATCTGTCTTTTCTAATAAAGTTTTTCATCATTTATATAAAAACCATCCGTTGTAGCAAGAAAAAAATAGTAGCCTCCGCTAGATATTGGTATAATAGGTAAGTTTTATAATAACAAGAAAATGATTTTTTCGCGTAATTTTTGAATAATATGAGACCTACTAAAAAACTAGAATATAACCTATCTTTTTTAGTAAGTCTCATATTATTCAAAAACTACGCGATAAAATAATTTGATTGTTATTACAAAATTTATTTATTATACTAATATCTAGCGGGGGCTACTAATTTTTTCTCGTTACAACGGATGGTGTTTATACAAATGATGAAAGACACTATTAGACAAAGACAGATAGTTCGGCCCCCTGTTAAATTGGAGTTTTAGCTTTTAGCGGTTGAATGATGTCATACTTACTATACAACCGAAAGGGTCAGCGCTATGTTGTGCACGTTCGAAGCGAATATGTTGATGCGATTTTATGACTAAAAGTTAATGTTTATGTATGCTTATATGTAATGATGTATGAGTATAATGTGTTATTATAATATATATATATATATATATATCTATATATATATATATATATATATATATATATATAATATCCCCTCACAGCATTTTAAAACTTTTCATGAAATATTCCAGAAATATTTTGTGATACATCCGAAACTCCGAATGTTTTATCGAAATTTTCCATAAATCTTCCAGGAATATTTCATAAAAAATTAAAGATTACCGTAAGCTTCTATTTAAATATTCTTGAAATCTTTTAAGGAAATTCCATGGAATATTCTTATGTAAGAAGAATCAAGGACTTACGATTAATAGATAAATATTTTATGAAGAGTTCTGAAATATTCCAAATCTTCCGTGCCAATATCCTACGAATCTTACATGAATATTCCATGGAATATATTACGATGAATTTCTGAAATCTTTCAGAAATATTTTATTAAATATTACGTCAAAGATTCCTTAAATCTTTCATGCATATTCCATGAACGGGTTATGGAATGTTTCAAATTTTCTGTTTCAATATTCCGGAAATCTTTCATAAATGTTTCAACGGAATATTTCATGAAATATTCTTGCAAGATTCCTGAATTGTTTCATAGAAAGATCTATGATGACCAAAATCTTCCAATGAAATATTCTTGGAATTCTCCAACAATATTCCATAGAATATTCTAATGAATGAAGGATCAAGGACATACGAATATTACAGGAATATTTTATGGAAGTTTCTTAAAATATTTCAAATCTTCCGTGCCAATACTCCAAGAAGCTTCCAAAAATATTCCATTCTGTGTGGGAGGTGATCAAAATATGCTATTTAAATAGTGTGAAAGTTCATCATGTGTCACATACTAAAAATTTTTAGAAAATATGTAGTTATATTTAATTTAGCATAACTTCTGAACCACAAAAACTTTTCTAATACAATAAGGTTTCAAGTGGAGTGTTCAACTTGTATTGTTTTTATCTTTCATGCACTTTCTGTAAGAGTTTCAGTTTTTTGGTTTGTAAACTTAGCACTTCTTGTTATTATATTTTCGAAAAAAATAACCTAATCTTTGTCTCTGGGCACATTAAAGGAAAAGTGACAACACGGATTCATTTTTTTTAAAAAAATCATAACCTGCAGTATCAGACAAATCTGTTTCTCAGAGGTATAGAGTCCTCTCTTTATTAGTTGTGCAAGTTTCAAATCACTACTTAAAGTGTATATTAACAGATGTCATCGATGTAAATATTTACATTCTCTGAATACTATACATCTATACGTAAATAGCTATAGAACTCTTTTTGGACATTAATTTTAATATTTGAGCTTAATGGCTCCATAACATAAGGCAGATATTCTTCAATTTCATCCTATTTTTACTATTATACCTACGTTCCAAATACTTTTTGAGCATTTTTTTATAAATAAAATAAAATTGTCAAGTTTTGAATTTTTTTTTATTCTTACTTATTTTCTCCAAATTGGTCATGTAAAACGATTTTAAAAATGATGCCTAAATTATGCAATGGACCCAAAAATCTTTCTCAGAAGAAATTTTGAAGTGACATAAAATTTGTATTTAAACTTCCAATTCCAAACTTCCATCAATTTAGAATGATATTAAGAAATTTTAGAGGAATAATTTAAAATTAATTTAGGATTATTTAAAACAGAACAGAATTTCAATTATCTTTTAGTAGAATAAATTAAATTAAAATCAAAATATCAAATATTGAAAGAATAGATTTAAATTTATCGATAGGGGTTGATAAGAAAGAAAACTTTGGAGATTTGTATATATAGATATAATAATACAAATATAGAAATGGAATGTTCTATTTCCATAAATGAAAAAGTATTATAAGTATTTAATCATTTATAATAAGAATTAGATGTAGTTTGTTTGTATAATTTTAAGTATAAATAGAACATTCAATTTCTATACAGGCTAAAGAAAAAGAA